>JAJPWW010000195.1:0-90421 GCA_028673005.1 Tanypteryx hageni | reverse complement strand
GGGGAGGGGGTTAAGATATCCTAAGGAAACACAGTCGACATTGGTATCAATCAACTAAGAATTTTTTTAAAAATACGAATGTGGAGCAAAAAGATGAAAATAAAGGGGGGTGGAAGTAGGGGGAGTGAAAGGTGAGGGGGTTAAGATATCCTAAGGATACACAGTCGACATTGGTATCAATCAACTAAGAATTTTTTAACAAATATGAATGTGGAGCACAAAGATGAAAATAAAGGGGGGTGGAAGTAGGGGGAGGGAAAGGGGAGGAGGTTAAGATATCCTAAGGAAACACAGTCGAAATTGGTATCAATCAACTAAGAATTTTTTAACAAATACGAATGTGGAGCAAAAAGATGAAAATAAAGGGGGGTGGAAGTAGGGGGAGGGAAAGGGGAGGGGGTTAAGATATCCTAAGGATACACAGTCGACATTGGTATAAATCAACTAAGAATTTTTTAACAAATATGAATGTGGAGCAAAAAGATGAAAATAAAGGGGGGTGGAAGTAGGGGGAGGGAAAGGGGAGGGGGGTTAAGATAACCTAAGGAAACACAGTCGACATTGGTATCAATCAACTAAGAATTTTTTAACAAATACGAATGTGGAGCAAAAAGATGATAATAAAGGGGGGTGGAAGTAGGGGGAGGGAAAGGGGAGGGGGTTAAGATATTCTAAGGATACACAGTCGACATTGGTATCAATCAACTAAGAATTTTTTAACAAATATGAATGTGGAGCAAAAAGATGAAAATAAAGGGGGGTGGAAGTAGGGGGAGGGAAAGGGGAGGAGGTTAAGATATCCTAAGGATACACAGTCGACATTGGTATCAATCAACTAAGAATTTTTTAACAAATACGAATGTGGACAAAAGGATGAAAATAAAGGGGGGTGGAAGTAGGGGGAGGGAAAGGGGAGGGGGGTTAAGATATCCTAAGGAAACACAGTCGACATTGTTATCAATCAACTAAGAATTTTTTAACAAATACGAATGTGGAGCAAAAAGATGAAAATATAGGGGGGTGGAAGTAGGGGGAGGGAAAGGGGAGGGGGTTAAGATATCCTAAGGAAACACATTCGACATTGTTATCAATCAACTAAGAATTTTTTAACAAATACGAATGTGGAGCAAAAAGATGAAAATAAATGGGGGTGGAAGTAGGGGGAGGGAAAGGGGAGGGGGTTAAGATATCCTAAGGAAACACAGTCGACATTGGTATCAATCAACTAAGAATTTTTTAACAAATAGGAATGAGGAGCAAAAAGATGAAAATAAAGGGGGGTGGAAGTAGGGGGAGGGAAAGGGGAGGGGGTTAAGATATCCTAAGGAAACACAGTCGACATTGTTATCTATAAACTAAGAATTTTTTAACAAATACGAATGTGGAGCAAAAAGATGAAAATAAAGGGGGTTGGAAGAAGGGGGAGAGAAAGTGGAGGGCCTTAAGATATCCTAAGGAAACACAGTCGAAATTGGTATCTATCAACTAAGAATTTTTTAACAAATACGAATGTGGAGCAAAAAGATGAAAATAAAGGGGGTGGAAGTAGGGGGAGGGAAAGGGGAGGGGGTTAAGATATCCTAAGGAAACACAGTCGACATTGTTATCAATCAACTAAGAATTTTTTAACAAATACGAATGTGGAGCAAAAAGATGAAAATAAAGGGGGGTGGAAGTAGGGAGAGGGAAAGGGGAGGGGGGTTAAGATATCCTAAGGAAACACAGTCGACATTGGTATCAATCAACTAAGAATTTTTTTAAAAATACGAATGTGGAGCAAAAAGATGAAAATAAAGGGGGGTGGAAGTAGGGGGAGTGAAAGGTGAGGGGGTTAAGATATCCTAAGGATACACAGTCGACATTGGTATCAATCAACTAAGAATTTTTTAACAAATATGAATGTGGAGCACAAAGATGAAAATAAAGGGGGGTGGAAGTAGGGGGAGGGAAAGGGGAGGAGGTTAAGATATCCTAAGGAAACACAGTCGAAATTGGTATCAATCAACTAAGAATTTTTTAACAAATACGAATGTGGAGCAAAAAGATGAAAATAAAGGGGGGTGGAAGTAGGGGGAGGGAAAGGGGAGGGGGTTAAGATATCCTAAGGATACACAGTCGACATTGGTATAAATCAACTAAGAATTTTTTAACAAATATGAATGTGGAGCAAAAAGATGAAAATAAAGGGGGGTGGAAGTAGGGGGAGGGAAAGGGGAGGGGGTTAAGATAACCTAAGGAAACACAGTCGACATTGGTATCAATCAACTAAGAATTTTTTACAAATACGAATGTGGAGCAAAAAGATGAAATCAAAGGGGGGTGGAAGTAGGGGGAGGGAAAGGGGAGGGGGTTAAGATATCCTAAGGATACACAGTCGACATTGGTATCAATCAACTAAGAATTTTTTAACAAATACGAATGTGGAGCAAATAGATGAAAATAAAGGGGGGTGGAAGTAGGGGGAGGGAAAGGGGGGGGTTAAGATATCCTTAGGAAACACACTCAACATTGGCATCAATCAACTAAGAATTTTTTAACAAATATTAATGTGGAGCAAAGAGATGAAAATAAAGGGGGGTGGAAGTAGGGGGAGGGAAAGGGGAGGGGGGTTAAGATATCCTAAGGATACACAGTCGACATTGGTATCAATCAACTAAGAATTTTTTAACAAACACAAATGTGGAGCAAAAAGATGAAAATAAAGGGGGGTGGAAGTAGGGGAAGGGAAAGGGGAGGGGGTTAAGATATCCTAAGGAAACACAGTCGACATTGGTATCAATCAACTAAGAATTTTTTAACAAATACGAATGTGGAGCAAAAAGATGAAAATAAAGGGGGGTGGAAGTAGGGGGAGGGTAAGGGGAGGGGATTAAGATATCCTAAGGATACACAGTCGACATTGGTATCTATAAACTAAGAATTTTCTAACAAATACGAATGTGGAGCAAAAAGATGAAAATAAAGTGGGGTGGAAGTAGGGGGAGGGAAAGGGAAGGGGGTTAAGATATCCTAAGGATACACAGTCGACATTGGTATCAATCAACTAAGAATTTATTAACAAATACGAATGTGGAGCAAAAGGATGAAAATAAAGGGGGGTGGAAGTAGGGGGAGGGAAAGGGGAGGGGGTTAAGATATCCTAAGGAAACACAGTCGACATTGTTATCAATCAACTAAAAATTTTTTAACAAATACGAATGTGGAGCAAAAAGATGAAAATATAGGGGGGTGGAAGTAGGGGGAGGGAAAGGGGAGGGGGTTAAGATATCCTAAGGAAACACATTCGACATTGTTATCAATCAACTAAGAATTTTTTAACAAATACGAATGTGGAGCAAAAAGATGAAAATAAATGGGGGTGGAAGTAGGGGGAGGGAAAGGGGAGGGGGTTAAGATATCCTTAGGAAACACAGTCGACATTAGTATCAATCAACTAAGAATTTTTTAACAAATACGAATGTGGAGCAAAAAGATGAAAATAAAGGGGGGTGGAAGTAGGGGGGAGGGAAAGGGGAGGGGGTTAAGATATCCTAAGAATACACAGTCGACATTGGTATCTATAAACTAAGAATTTTCTAACAAATACGAATGTGGAGCAAAAAGATGAAAATAAAGTGGGGTGGAAGTAGGGGGAGGGAAAGGGAAGGGGGTTAAGATATCCTAAGGATACACAGTCGACATTGGTATCAATCAACTAAGAATTTTTTAACAAATACGAATGTGGAGCAAAAGGATGAAAATAAAGGGGGGTGGAAGTAGGGGGAGGGAAAGGGGGAGGGGGTTAAGATATCCTAAGGAAACACATTCGACATTGTTATCAATCAACTAAGAATTTTTTAACAAATACGAATGTGGAGCAAAAAGATGAAAATATAGGGGGGTGGAAGTAGGGGGAGGGAAAGAGGAGGGGGTTAAGATATCCTAAGGAAACACATTCGACATTGTTATCAATCAACTAAGAATTTTTTAACAAATACGAATGTGGAGCAAAAAGATGAAAATAAATGGGGGTGGAAGTAGGGGGAGGGAAAGGGGAGGGGGTTAAGATATCCTAAGGAAACACAGTCGACATTGGTATCAATCAACTAAGTATTTTATAACAAATATGAATGTGGAGCAAAAAGATGAAAATAAAGGGGGTTGGAAGAAGGGGGAGGGAAAGTGGAGGGCCTTAAGATATCCTAAGGAAACACAGTCGAAATTGGTATCTATCAACTAAGAATTTTTTAAAAATACGAATGTGGAGCAAAAAGATGAAAATAAAGGGGGGTGGAAGTAGGGGGAGGGAAAGGGGAGGGGGGTTAAGATATCCTAAGGAAACACAGTCGACATTGTTATCAATCAACTAAGAATTTTTTAACAAATATGAATGTGGAGCAAAAAGATGAAAATAAAGGGGGGTGGAAGTAGGGGGAGGGAAAGGGGAGGGGGTTAAGATAACCTAAGGAAACACAGTCGACATTGGTATCAATCAACTAAGAATTTTTTACAAATACGAATGTGGAGCAAAAAGATGAAATCAAAGGGGGGTGGAAGTAGGGGGAGGGAAAGGGGAGGGGGTTAAGATATCCTAAGGATACACAGTCGACATTGGTATCAATCAACTAAGAATTTTTTAACAAATACGAATGTGGAGCAAATAGATGAAAATAAAGGGGGGTGGAAGTAGGGGGAGGGAAAGGGGGGGGTTAAGATATCCTTAGGAAACACACTCAACATTGGCATCAATCAACTAAGAATTTTTTAACAAATATTAATGTGGAGCAAAGAGATGAAAATAAAGGGGGGTGGAAGTAGGGGGAGGGAAAGGGGAGGGGGTTAAGATATCCTAAGGATACACAGTCGACATTGGTATCAATCAACTAAGAATTTTTTAACAAACACAAATGTGGAGCAAAAAGATGAAAATAAAGGGGGGTGGAAGTAGGGGAAGGGAAAGGGGAGGGGGTTAAGATATCCTAAGGAAACACAGTCGACATTGGTATCAATCAACTAAGAATTTTTTAACAAATACGAATGTGGAGCAAAAAGATGAAAATAAAGGGGGGTGGAAGTAGGGGGAGGGTAAGGGGAGGGGATTAAGATATCCTAAGGATACACAGTCGACATTGGTATCTATAAACTAAGAATTTTCTAACAAATACGAATGTGGAGCAAAAAGATGAAAATAAAGTGGGGTGGAAGTAGGGGGAGGGAAAGGGAAGGGGGTTAAGATATCCTAAGGATACACAGTCGACATTGGTATCAATCAACTAAGAATTTATTAACAAATACGAATGTGGAGCAAAAGGATGAAAATAAAGGGGGGTGGAAGTAGGGGGAGGGAAAGGGGAGGGGGTTAAGATATCCTAAGGAAACACAGTCGACATTGTTATCAATCAACTAAAAATTTTTTAACAAATACGAATGTGGAGCAAAAAGATGAAAATATAGGGGGGTGGAAGTAGGGGGAGGGAAAGGGGAGGGGGTTAAGATATCCTAAGGAAACACATTCGACATTGTTATCAATCAACTAAGAATTTTTTAACAAATACGAATGTGGAGCAAAAAGATGAAAATAAATGGGGGTGGAAGTAGGGGGAGGGAAAGGGGAGGGGGTTAAGATATCCTTAGGAAACACAGTCGACATTAGTATCAATCAACTAAGAATTTTTTAACAAATACGAATGTGGAGCAAAAAGATGAAAATAAAGGGGGGTGGAAGTAGGGGGAGGGAAAGGGGAGGGGGTTAAGATATCCTAAGAATACACAGTCGACATTTGTATCTATAAACTAAGAATTTTCTAACAAATACGAATGTGGAGCAAAAAGATGAAAATAAAGTGGGGTGGAAGTAGGGGGAGGGAAAGGGAAGGGGGTTAAGATATCCTAAGGATACACAGTCGACATTGGTATCAATCAACTAAGAATTTTTTAACAAATACGAATGTGGAGCAAAAGGATGAAAATAAAGGGGGGTGGAAGTAGGGGGAGGGAAAGGGGAGGGGGTTAAGATATCCTAAGGAAACACATTCGACATTGTTATCAATCAACTAAGAATTTTTTAACAAATACGAATGTGGAGCAAAAAGATGAAAATATAGGGGGGTGGAAGTAGGGGGAGGGAAAGAGGAGGGGGTTAAGATATCCTAAGGAAACACATTCGACATTGTTATCAATCAACTAAGAATTTTTTAACAAATACGAATGTGGAGCAAAAAGATGAAAATAAATGGGGGTGGAAGTAGGGGGAGGGAAAGGGGAGGGGGGTTAAGATATCCTAAGGAAACACAGTCGACATTGGTATCAATCAACTAAGTATTTTATAACAAATATGAATGTGGAGCAAAAAGATGAAAATAAAGGGGGTTGGAAGAAGGGGGAGGGAAAGTGGAGGGCCTTAAGATATCCTAAGGAAACACAGTCGAAATTGGTATCTATCAACTAAGAATTTTTTAAAAATACGAATGTGGAGCAAAAAGATGAAAATAAAGGGGGGTGGAAGTAGGGGGAGGGAAAGGGGAGGGGGTTAAGATATCCTAAGGAAACACAGTCGACATTGTTATCAATCAACTAAGAATTTTTTAACAAATATGAATGTGGAGCAAAAAGATGAAAATAAAGGGGGGTGGAAGTAGGGAGAGGGAAAGGGGAGGGGGTTAAGATATCCTAAGGAAACACAGTCGACATTGGTATCAATCAACTAAGAATTTTTTTAAAAATACGAATGTGGAGCAAAAAGATGAAAATAAAGGGGGGTGGAAGTAGGGGGAGTGAAAGGGGAGGGGGTTAAGATATCCTCAGGATACACAGTCGACATTGGTATCAATCAACTAAGAATTTTTTAACAAATAGGAATGTGGAGCAAAAAGATGAAAATAAAGGGGGGTGGAAGTAGGGGGAGGGAAAGGGGAGGGGGTTAAGATAACCTAAGGAAACACAGTCGACATTGGTATCAATCAACTAAGAATTTTTTAACAAATACGAATGTGGAGCAAAAAGATGAAAATAAAGGGGGGTGGAAGTAGGGGGAGGGAAAGGGGAGGGGGTTAAGATATCCTAAGGATACACAGTCGACATTGTTATCTATAAACTAAGAATTTTTTAACAAATATGAAAGTTGAGCAAAAACATGAAAATAAAGGGGGGTGGAAGTAGGGAGAGGGAAAGGGGAGGGGGTTAAGATATCCTAAGGAAACACAGTCGACATTGGTATCAATCAACTAAGAATTTTTTAACAAATACGAATGTGGAGCAAAAAGATGATAATAAAGGGGGGTGGAAGTAGGGGGAGGGAAAGGGGAGGGGGTTAAGATATCCTAAGGATACACAGTCGACATTGGTATCAATCAACTAAGAATTTTTTAACAAATATGAATGTGGAGCATAAAGATGAAAATAAAGGGGGGTGGAAGTAGGGGGAGGGAAAGGGGAGGAGGTTAAGATATCCTAAGGATACACAGTCGACATTGGTATCAATCAACTAAGAATTTTTTAACAAATATGAATGTGGAGCAAAAAGATGAAAATAAAGGGGGGTGGAAGTAGGGGGAGAGAAAGGGGAGGGGGTTAAGATAACCTAAGGAAACACAGTCGACATTGGTATCAATCAACTATGAATTTTTTACAAATACGAATGTGGTGCAAAAAGATGAAATCAAAGGGGGGTGGAAGTAGGGGGAGGGAAAGGGGAGGGGGTTAAGATATCCTAAGGATACACAGTCGACATTGGTATCAATCAACTAAGAATTTTTTAACAAATACGAATGTGGAGCAAAAAGATGAAAATAAAGGGGGGTGGTAGTAGGGGGAGGGAAAGGGAAGGGGGTTAATATATCCTAAGGAAACACAGTGGACATTGTTATCAATCAACTAAGAATTTTTTAACAAATACGAATGTGGAGCAAAAAGATGATAATAAAGGGGGGTGGAAGTAGGGGGAGGGAAAGGGGAGGGGTTAAGATATCCTAAGGAAACACAGTCGACATTGTTATCAATCAACTAAGAATTTTTTAACAAATACGAATGTGGAGCAAAAAGATGAAAATAAAGGGGGGTGAAAATAGGGGGAGGGAAAGGGGAGGGAGTTAAGATATCCTAAGGATACACAGTCGATATTGGTATCAATCAACTAAGAATTTTTTAACAAATACGAATGTGGAGCAAATAGATGAAAATAAAGGGGGGTGGAAGTAGGGGGAGGGAAAGGGGGGGGGGTTAAGATATCCTAAGGAAACACACTCGACATTGGCATCAATCAACTAAGAATTTTTTAACAAATACGAATGAGGAGCAAAAAGATGAAAATAAAGGGGGGTAGAAGTAGGGGGAGGGAAAGGGGAGGGGGTTAAGATATCCTAATGAAACACAGTCGACATTGTTATCTATAAACTAAGAATTTTTTAACAAATACGAATGTGGAGCAAAAAGATGAAAATAAAGGGGGTTGGAAGAAGGGGGAGGGAAAGGGGAGGGCCTTAAGATATCCTAGGGAAACACAGACGAAATTGGTATCTATCAACTAAGAATTTTCTAACAAATACGAATGTGGAGCAAAAAGATGAAAATAAAGTGGGGTGGAAGTAGGGGGAGGGAAAGGGAAGGGGGTTAAGATATCCTAAGGATACACAGTCGACATTGGTATCAATCAACTAAGAATTTTTTAACAAATACGAATGTGGAGCAAAAGGATGAAAATAAAGGGGGGTGGAAGTAGGGGGAGGGAAAGGGGAGGGGGTTAAGATATCCTAAGGAAACACAGTCGACATTGTTATCAATCAACTAAGAATTTTTTAACAAATACGAATGTGGAGCAAAAAGATGAAAATATAGGGGGGTGGAAGTAGGGGGAGGGAAAGGGGAGGGGGTTAAGATATCCTAAGGAAACACATTCGACATTGTTATCAATCAACTAAGAATTTTTTAACAAATACGAATGTGGAGCAAAAAGATGAAAATAAATGGGGGTGGAAGTAGGGGGAGGGAAAGGGGAGGGGGTTAAGATATCCTAAGGAAACACAGTCGACATTGGTATCAATCAACTAAGAATTTTTTAACAAATACGAATGAGGAGCAAAAAGATGAAAATAAAGGGGGGTGGAAGTAGGGGGAGGGAAAGGGGAGGGGGTTAAGATATCCTAAGGAAACACAGTCGACATTGTTATCTATAAACTAAGAATTTTATAAGAAATATGAATGTGGAGCAAAAAGATGAAAATAAAGGGGGTTGGAAGAAGGGGGAGGGAAAGTGGAGGGCCTTAAGATATCCTAAGGAAACACAGTCGAAATTGGTATCTATCAACTAAGAATTTTTTAACAAATACGAATGTGGAGCAAAAAGATGAAAATAAAGGGGGGTGGAAGTAGGGGGAGGGAAAGGGGAGGGGGTTAAGATATCCTAAGGAAACACAGTCGACATTGTTATCAATCAACTAAGAATTTTTTAACAAATATGAATGTGGAGCAAAAAGATGAAAATAAAGGGGGGTGGAAGTAGGGAGAGGGAAAGGGGAGGGGGTTAAGATATCCTAAGGAAACACAGTCGACATTGGTATCAATCAACTAAGAATATTTTTAAAAATACGAATGTGGAGCAAAAAGATGAAAATAAAGGGGGGTGGAAGTAGGGGGAGTGAAAGGGGAGGGGGTTAAGATATCCTAAGGATACACAGTCGACATTGGTATCAATCAACTAAGAATTTTTTTAAAAATACGAATGTGGAGCAAAAAGATGAAAATAAAGGGGGGGTGGAAGTAGGGGGAGTGAAAGGTGAGGGGGTTAAGATATCCTAAGGATACACAGTCGACATTGGTATCAATCAACTAAGAATTTTTTAACAAATATGAATGTGGAGCACAAAGATGAAAATAAAGGGGGGTGGAAGTAGGGGGAGGGAAAGGGGAGGAGGTTAAGATATCCTAAGGAAACACAGTCGAAATTGGTATCAATCAACTAAGAATTTTTTAACAAATACGAATGTGGAGCAAAAAGATGAAAATAAAGGGGGGTGGAAGTAGGGGGAGGGAAAGGGGAGGGGGTTAAGATATCCTAAGGATACACAGTCGACATTGGTATAAATCAACTAAGAATTTTTTAACAAATATGAATGTGGAGCAAAAAGATGAAAATAAAGGGGGGTGGAAGTAGGGGGAGGGAAAGGGGAGGGGGTTAAGATAACCTAAGGAAACACAGTCGACATTGGTATCAATCAACTAAGAATTTTTTACAAATACGAATGTGGAGCAAAAAGATGAAATCAAAGGGGGGTGGAAGTAGGGGGATGGAAAGGGGAGGGGGTTAAGATATCCTAAGGATACACAGTCGACATTGGTATCAATCAACTAAGAATTTTTTAACAAATACGAATGTGGAGCAAATAGATGAAAATAAAGGGGGGTGGAAGTAGGGGGAGGGAAAGGGGGGGGTTAAGATATCCTTAGGAAACACACTCAACATTGGCATCAATCAACTAAGAATTTTTTAACAAATATTAATGTGGAGCAAAGAGATGAAAATAAAGGGGGGTGGAAGTAGGGGGAGGGAAAGGGGAGGGGGTTAAGATATCCTAAGGATACACAGTCGACATTGGTATCAATCAACTAAGAATTTTTTAACAAACACAAATGTGGAGCAAAAAGATGAAAATAAAGGGGGGTGGAAGTAGGGGAAGGGAAAGGGGAGGGGGTTAAGATATCCTAAGGAAACACAGTCGACATTGGTATCAATCAACTAAGAATTTTTTAACAAATACGAATGTGGAGCAAAAAGATGAAAATAAAGGGGGGTGGAAGTAGGGGGAGGGTAAGGGGAGGGGATTAAGATATCCTAAGGATACACAGTCGACATTGGTATCTATAAACTAAGAATTTTCTAACAAATACGAATGTGGAGCAAAAAGATGAAAATAAAGTGGGGTGGAAGTAGGGGGAGGGAAAGGGAAGGGGGTTAAGATATCCTAAGGATACACAGTCGACATTGGTATCAATCAACTAAGAATTTATTAACAAATACGAATGTCTAGCAAAAGGATGAAAATAAAGGGGGGTGGAAGTAGGGGGAGGGAAAGGGGAGGGGGTTAAGATATCCTAAGGAAACACAGTCGACATTGTTATCAATCAACTAAGAATTTTTTAACAAATACGAATGTGGAGCAAAAAGATGAAAATATAGGGGGGTGGAAGTAGGGGGAGGGAAAGGGGAGGGGGTTAAGATATCCTAAGGAAACACATTCGACATTGTTATCAATCAACTAAGAATTTTTTAACAATTACGAATGTGGAGCAAAAAGATGAAAATAAATGGGGGTGGAAGTAGGGGGAGGGAAAGGGGAGGGGGTTAAGATATCCTTAGGAAACACAGTCGACATTAGTATCAATCAACTAAGAATTTTTTAACAAATACGAATGTGGAGCAAAAAGATGAAAATAAAGGGGGGTGGAAGTAGGGGGAGGGAAAGGGGAGGGGGTTAAGATATCCTAAGAATACACAGTCGACATTGGTATCTATAAACTAAGAATTTTCTAACAAATACGAATGTGGAGCAAAAAGATGAAAATAAAGTGGGGTGGAAGTAGGGGGAGGGAAAGGGAAGGGGGTTAAGATATCCTAAGGATACACAGTCGACATTGGTATCAATCAACTAAGAATTTTTTAACAAATACGAATGTGGAGCAAAAGGATGAAAATAAAGGGGGGTGGAAGTAGGGGGAGGGAAAGGGGAGGGGGTTAAGATATCCTAAGGAAACACATTCGACATTGTTATCAATCAACTAAGAATTTTTTAACAAATACGAATGTGGAGCAAAAAGATGAAAATATAGGGGGGTGGAAGTAGGGGGAGGGAAAGAGGAGGGGGTTAAGATATCCTAAGGAAACACATTCGACATTGTTATCAATCAACTAAGAATTTTTTAACAAATACGAATGTGGAGCAAAAAGATGAAAATAGATGGGGGTGGAAGTAGGGGGAGGGAAAGGGGAGGGGGTTAAGATATCCTAAGGAAACACAGTCGACATTGGTATCAATCAACTAAGTATTTTATAACAAATATGAATGTGGAGCAAAAAGATGAAAATAAAGGGGGTTGGAAGAAGGGGGAGGGAAAGTGGAGGGCCTTAAGATATCCTAAGGAAACACAGTCGAAATTGGTATCTATCAACTAAGAATTTTTTAAAAATACGAATGTGGAGCAAAAAGATGAAAATAAAGGGGGGTGGAAGTAGGGGGAGGGAAAGGGGAGGGGGTTAAGATATCCTAAGGAAACACAGTCGACATTGTTATCAATCAACTAAGAATTTTTTAACAAATATGAATGTGGAGCAAAAAGATGAAAATAAAGGGGGGTGGAAGTAGGGAGAGGGAAAGGGGAGGGGGTTAAGATATCCTAAGGAAACACAGTCGACATTGGTATCAATCAACTAAGAATTTTTTTAAAAATACGAATGTGGAGCAAAAAGATGAAAATAAAGGGGGGTGGAAGTAGGGGGAGTGAAAGGGGAGGGGGTTAAGATATCCTAAGGATACACAGTCGACATTGGTATCAATCAACTAAGAATTTTTTAACAAATAGGAATGTGGAGCAAAAAGATGAAAATAAAGGGGGGTGGAAGTAGGGGGAGGGAAAGGGGAGGGGGTTAAGATAACCTAAGGAAACACAGTCGACATTGGTATCAATCAACTAAGAATTTTTTAACAAATACGAATGTGGAGCAAAAAGATGAAAATAAAGGGGGGTGGAAGTAGGGGGAGGGAAAGGGGAGGGGGTTAAGATATCCTAAGGATACACAGTCGACATTGTTATCTATAAACTAAGAATTTTTTAACAAATATGAAAGTTGAGCAAAAACATGAAAATAAAGGGGGGTGGAAGTAGGGAGAGGGAAAGGGGAGGGGGTTAAGATATCCTAAGGAAACACAGTCGACATTGGTATCAATCAACTAAGAATTTTTTAACAAATACGAATGTGGAGCAAAAAGATGATAATAAAGGGGGGTGGAAGTAGGGGGAGGGAAAGGGGAGGGGGTTAAGATATCCTAAGGATACACAGTCGACATTGGTATCAATCAACTAAGAATTTTTTAACAAATATGAATGTGGAGCATAAAGATGAAAATAAAGGGGGGTGGAAGTAGGGGGAGGGAAAGGGGAGGAGGTTAAGATATCCTAAGGATACACAGTCGACATTGGTATCAATCAACTAAGAATTTTTTAACAAATATGAATGTGGAGCAAAAAGATGAAAATAAAGGGGGGTGGAAGTAGGGGGAGAGAAAGGGGAGGGGGTTAAGATAACCTAAGGAAACACAGTCGACATTGGTATCAATCAACTATGAATTTTTTACAAATACGAATGTGGTGCAAAAAGATGAAATCAAAGGGGGGTGGAAGTAGGGGGAGGGAAAGGGGAGGGGGTTAAGATATCCTAAGGATACACAGTCGACATTGGTATCAATCAACTAAGAATTTTTTAACAAATACGAATGTGGAGCAAAAAGATGAAAATAAAGGGGGGTGGTAGTAGGGGGAGGGAAAGGGAAGGGGGTTAAGATATCCTAAGGAAACACAGTGGACATTGTTATCAATCAACTAAGAATTTTTTAACAAATACGAATGTGGAGCAAAAAGATGATAATAAAGGGGGGTGGAAGTAGGGGGAGGGAAAGGGGAGGGGTTAAGATATCCTAAGGAAACACAGTCGACATTGTTATCAATTAACTAAGAATTTTTTAACAAATACGAATGTGGAGCAAAAAGATGAAAATAAAGGGGGGTGAAAATAGGGGGAGGGAAAGGGGAGGGAGTTAAGATATCCTAAGGATACACAGTCGATATTGGTATCAATCAACTAAGAATTTTTTAACAAATACGAATGTGGAGCAAATAGATGAAAATAAAGGGGGGTGGAAGTAGGGGGAGGGAAAGGGGGGGGGGTTAAGATATCCTAAGGAAACACACTCGACATTGGCATCAATCAACTAAGAATTTTTTAACAAATACGAATGAGGAGCAAAAAGATGAAAATAAAGGGGGGTAGAAGTAGGGGGAGGGAAAGGGGAGGGGGTTAAGATATCCTAATGAAACACAGTCGACATTGTTATCTATAAACTAAGAATTTTTTAACAAATACGAATGTGGAGCAAAAAGATGAAAATAAAGGGGGTTGGAAGAAGGGGGAGGGAAAGGGGAGGGCCTTAAGATATCCTAAGGAAACACAGACGAAATTGGTATCTATCAACTAAGAATTTTCTAACAAATACGAATGTGGAGCAAAAAGATGAAAATAAAGTGGGGTGGAAGTAGGGGGAGGGAAAGGGAAGGGGGTTAAGATATCCTAAGGATACACAGTCGACATTGGTATCAATCAACTAAGAATTTTTTAACAAATACGAATGTGGAGCAAAAGGATGAAAATAAAGGGGGGTGGAAGTAGGGGGAGGGAAAGGGGAGGGGGTTAAGATATCCTAAGGAAACACAGTCGACATTGTTATCAATCAACTAAGAATTTTTTAACAAATACGAATGTGGAGCAAAAAGATGAAAATATAGGGGGGTGGAAGTAGGGGGAGGGAAAGGGGAGGGGGTTAAGATATCCTAAGGAAACACATTCGACATTGTTATCAATCAACTAAGAATTTTTTAACAAATACGAATGTGGAGCAAAAAGATGAAAATAAATGGGGGTGGAAGTAGGGGGAGGGAAAGGGGAGGGGGTTAAGATATCCTAAGGAAACACAGTCGACATTGGTATCAATCAACTAAGAATTTTTTAACAAATACGAATGAGGAGCAAAAAGATGAAAATAAAGGGGGGTGGAAGTAGGGGGAGGGAAAGGGGAGGGGGTTAAGATATCCTAAGGAAACACAGTCGACATTGTTATCTATAAACTAAGAATTTTATAAGAAATATGAATGTGGAGCAAAAAGATGAAAATAAAGGGGGTTGGAAGAAGGGGGAGGGAAAGTGGAGGGCCTTAAGATATCCTAAGGAAACACAGTCGAAATTGGTATCTATCAACTAAGAATTTTTTAACAAATACGAATGTGGAGCAAAAAGATGAAAATAAAGGGGGGTGGAAGTAGGGGGAGGGAAAGGGGAGGGGGTTAAGATATCCTAAGGAAACACAGTCGACATTGTTATCAATCAACTAAGAATTTTTTAACAAATATGAATGTGGAGCAAAAAGATGAAAATAAAGGGGGGTGGAAGTAGGGAGAGGGAAAGGGGAGGGGGTTAAGATATCCTAAGGAAACACAGTCGACATTGGTATCAATCAACTAAGAATATTTTTAAAAATACGAATGTGGAGCAAAAAGATGAAAATAAAGGGGGGTGGAAGTAGGGGGAGTGAAAGGGGAGGGGGTTAAGATATCCTAAGGATACACAGTCGACATTGGTATCAATCAACTAAGAATTTTTTAACAAATACGAATGTGGAGCAAAAAGATGAAAATAAAGGGGGGTGGAAGTAGGGGGAGGGAAAGGGGAGGGGGTTAAGATATCCTAAGGATACACAGTCGACATTGTTATCTATAAACTAAGAATTTTTTAACAAATATGAATGTTGAGCAAAAAGATGAAAATAAAGGGGGGTGGAAGTAGGGAGAGGGAAAGGGGAGGGGGTTAAGATATCCTAAGGAAACACAGTCGACATTGGTATCAATCAACTAAGAATTTTTTAACAAATACGAATGTGGAGAAAAAAGATGATAATAAAGGGGGTGGAAGTAGGGGGAGGGAAAGGGGAGGGGGTTAAGATATCCTAAGGATACACAGTCGACATTGGTATCAATCAACTAAGAATTTTTTAACAAATATGAATGTGGAGCAAAAAGATGAAAATAAAGGGGGGTGGAAGTAGGGGGAGGGAAAGGGGAGGAGGTTAAGATATCCTAAGGATACACAGTCGACATTGGTATCAATCAACTAAGAATTTTTTAACAAATATGAATGTGGAGCAAAAAGTTGAAAATAAAGGGGGGTGGAAGTAGGGGGAGGGAAAGGGGAGGGGGTTAATATAACCTAAGGAAACACAGTCGACATTGGTATCAATCAACTAAGAATTTTTTACAAATACGAATTTGGAGCAAAAAGATGAAATCAAAGTGGGGTGGAAGTAGGGGGAGGGAAAGGGGAGGATGTTAAGATATCCTAAGGATACACAGTCGACATTGGTATCAATCAACTAAGAATTTTTTAACAAATACGAATGTGAAGCAAAAAGATGAAAATAAAGGGGGGTGGTAGTAGGGGGAGGGAAAGGGGAGGGGGTTAAGATATCTTAAGGAAACACAGTGGACATTGTTATCAATCAACTAAGAATTTTTTAACAAATACGAATGTGGAGCAAAAAGATGATAATAAAGGGGGGTGGAAGTAGGGGGAGGGAAAGGGGAGGGGTTAAGATATCCTAAGGAAACACACTCGACATTGGCATCAATCAACTAAGAATTTTTTAACAAATATTAATGTGGAGCAAAGAGATGAAAATAAAGGGGGGTGGAAGTAGGGGGAGGGAAAGGGGAGGGGGTTAAGATATCCTAAGGATACACAGTCGACATTGGTATCAATCAACTAAGAATTTTTTAACAAATACGAATGTGGAGCAAAAAGATGAAAATAAAGGGGGGTGGAAGTAGGGGGAGGGAAAGGGGAGGGGGTTAAGATATCCTAAGAAAACACAGTCGACATTGGTATCAATCAACTAAGAATTTTTTAACAAATACGAATGAGGAGCAAAAAGATGAAAATAAAGGGGGGTAGAAGTAGGGGGAGGGAAAGGGGAGGGGGTTAAGATATCCTAATGAAACACAGTCGACATTGTTATCTATAAACTAAGAATTTTTTAACAAATACGAATGTGGAGCAAAAAGATGAAAATAAAGGGGGTTGGAAGAAGGGGGAGGGAAAGGGGAGGGCCTTAAGATATCCTAAGGAAACACAGACGAAATTGGTATCTATCAACTAAGAATTTTTTAACAAATACGAATGTGGAGCAAAAAGATGAAAATAAAGGGGGGGTGGAAGTAGGGGGAGAGAAAGGGGAGGGGGATAAGATATCCTAAGGATACACAGTCGACATTGGTATAAATCAACTAAGAATTTTTTAACAAATATGAATGTGGAGCAAAGAGATGAAAATAAAGGGGGGTGGAAGTAGGGGGAGGGAAAGGGGAGGGGGTTAAGATAACCTAAGGAAACACATTTGACATTGGTATCAATCAACTAAGAATTTTTTACAAATACGAATGTGGAGCAAAAAGATGAAATCAAAGGGGGGTGGAAGTAGGGGGAGGGAAAGGGGAGGGGGTTAAGATATCATAAGGATACACAGTCGACATTGGTATCAATCAACTAAGAATTTTTTAACAAATACGAATGTGGAGCAAAAAGATGAAAATAAAGGGGGGTGGAAGTAGGGGGAGGGAAAGGGGAGGGGGTTAAGATATCCTAAGGATACACAGTCGACATTGGTATCAATCAACTAAGAATTTTTTAACAAATATGAATGTGGAGCAAAAAGATGAAAATAAAGGGGGGTTGAAGTAGGGGGAGGGAAAGGGAAGGGGGTTAAGATATCCTAAGGATACACAGTCGACATTGGTATCAATCAACTAAGAATTTTTTAACAAATACGAATGTGGAGCAAATAGATGAAAATAAAGGGGGGTGGAAGTAGGGGGAGGGAAAGGGGAGGGGGTTAAGATATCCTAAGGATACACAGTCGACATTGGTATCAATCAACTAAGAATTTTTTAACAAACACGAATGTGGAGCAAAAAGATGAAAATAAAAGGGGGTGGAAGTAGGGGAAGGGAAAGGGGAGGGGGTTAGGATATCCTAAGGAAACACAGTCGACATTGGTATCAATCAACTAAGAATTTTTTAACAAATACGAATGTGGAGCAAAAAGATGAAAATAAAGGGGGGTGGAAGTAGGGGGAGGGTAAGGGGAGGGGATTAAGATATCCTAAGGATACACAGTCGACATTGGTATCTATAAACTAAGAATTTTTTAACAAATACGAATGTGGAGCAAAATGATGAAAATAAAGTGGGGTGGAAGTAGGGGGAGGGAAAGGGAAGGGGGTTAAGATATACTAAGAATACACAGTCGACATTGGTATCAATCAACTAAGAATTTTTTAACAAATACGAATGTGGAGCAAAAGGATGAAAATAAAGGGGGGTGGAAGTAGGGGGAGGGAAAGGGGAGGGGGTTAAGATATCCTAAGGATACACAGTCGACATTGGTATCAATCAACTAAGAATTTTTTAACAAACACAAATGTGGAGCAAAAAGATGAAAATAAAGGGGGGTGGAAGTAGGGGAAGGGAAAGGGGAGGGGGTTAAGATATCCTAAGGAAACACAGTCGACATTGGTATCAATCAACTAAGAATTTTTTAACAAATACGAATGTGGAGCAAAAAGATGAAAATAAAGGGGGGTGGAAGTAGGGGGAGGGTAAGGGGAGGGGATTAAGATATCCTAAGGATACACAGTCGACATTGGTATCTATAAACTAAGAATTTTCTAACAAATACGAATGTGGAGCAAAAAGATGAAAATAAAGTGGGGTGGAAGTAGGGGGAGGGAAAGGGAAGGGGGTTAAGATATCCTAAGGATACACAGTCGACATTGGTATCAATCAACTAAGAATTTATTAACAAATACGAATGTGGAGCAAAAGGATGAAAATAAAGGGGGGTGGAAGTAGGGGGAGGGAAAGGGGAGGGGGTTAAGATATCCTAAGGAAACACAGTCGACATTGTTATCAATCAACTAAGAATTTTTTAACAAATACGAATGTGGAGCAAAAAGATGAAAATATAGGGGGGTGGAAGTAGGGGGAGGGAAAGGGGAGGGGGTTAAGATATCCTAAGGAAACACATTCGACATTGTTATCAATCAACTAAGAATTTTTTAACAATTACGAATGTGGAGCAAAAAGATGAAAATAAATGGGGGTGGAAGTAGGGGGAGGGAAAGGGGAGGGGGTTAAGATATCCTTAGGAAACACAGTCGACATTAGTATCAATCAACTAAGAATTTTTTAACAAATACGAATGTGGAGCAAAAAGATGAAAATAAAGGGGGGTGGAAGTAGGGGGAGGGAAAGGGGAGGGGGTTAAGATATCCTAAGAATACACAGTCGACATTGGTATCTATAAACTAAGAATTTTCTAACAAATACGAATGTGGAGCAAAAAGATGAAAATAAAGTGGGGTGGAAGTAGGGGGAGGGAAAGGGAAGGGGGTTAAGATATCCTAAGGATACACAGTCGACATTGGTATCAATCAACTAAGAATTTTTTAACAAATACGAATGTGGAGCAAAAGGATGAAAATAAAGGGGGGTGGAAGTAGGGGGAGGGAAAGGGGAGGGGGTTAAGATATCCTAAGGAAACACATTCGACATTGTTATCAATCAACTAAGAATTTTTTAACAAATACGAATGTGGAGCAAAAAGATGAAAATATAGGGGGGTGGAAGTAGGGGGAGGGAAAGAGGAGGGGGTTAAGATATCCTAAGGAAACACATTCGACATTGTTATCAATCAACTAAGAATTTTTTAACAAATACGAATGTGGAGCAAAAAGATGAAAATAGATGGGGGTGGAAGTAGGGGGAGGGAAAGGGGAGGGGGTTAAGATATCCTAAGGAAACACAGTCGACATTGGTATCAATCAACTAAGTATTTTATAACAAATATGAATGTGGAGCAAAAAGATGAAAATAAAGGGGGTTGGAAGAAGGGGGAGGGAAAGTGGAGGGCCTTAAGATATCCTAAGGAAACACAGTCGAAATTGGTATCTATCAACTAAGAATTTTTTAAAAATACGAATGTGGAGCAAAAAGATGAAAATAAAGGGGGGTGGAAGTAGGGGGAGGGAAAGGGGAGGGGGTTAAGATATCCTAAGGAAACACAGTCGACATTGTTATCAATCAACTAAGAATTTTTTAACAAATATGAATGTGGAGCAAAAAGATGAAAATAAAGGGGGGTGGAAGTAGGGAGAGGGAAAGGGGAGGGGGTTAAGATATCCTAAGGAAACACAGTCGACATTGGTATCAATCAACTAAGAATTTTTTTAAAAATACGAATGTGGAGCAAAAAGATGAAAATAAAGGGGGGTGGAAGTAGGGGGAGTGAAAGGGGAGGGGGTTAAGATATCCTAAGGATACACAGTCGACATTGGTATCAATCAACTAAGAATTTTTTAACAAATAGGAATGTGGAGCAAAAAGATGAAAATAAAGGGGGGTGGAAGTAGGGGGAGGGAAAGGGGAGGGGGTTAAGATAACCTAAGGAAACACAGTCGACATTGGTATCAATCAACTAAGAATTTTTTAACAAATACGAATGTGGAGCAAAAAGATGAAAATAAAGGGGGGTGGAAGTAGGGGGAGGGAAAGGGGAGGGGGTTAAGATATCCTAAGGATACACAGTCGACATTGTTATCTATAAACTAAGAATTTTTTAACAAATATGAAAGTTGAGCAAAAACATGAAAATAAAGGGGGGTGGAAGTAGGGAGAGGGAAAGGGGAGGGGGTTAAGATATCCTAAGGAAACACAGTCGACATTGGTATCAATCAACTAAGAATTTTTTAACAAATACGAATGTGGAGCAAAAAGATGATAATAAAGGGGGGTGGAAGTAGGGGGAGGGAAAGGGGAGGGGGTTAAGATATCCTAAGGATACACAGTCGACATTGGTATCAATCAACTAAGAATTTTTTAACAAATATGAATGTGGAGCATAAAGATGAAAATAAAGGGGGGTGGAAGTAGGGGGAGGGAAAGGGGAGGAGGTTAAGATATCCTAAGGATACACAGTCGACATTGGTATCAATCAACTAAGAATTTTTTAACAAATATGAATGTGGAGCAAAAAGATGAAAATAAAGGGGGGTGGAAGTAGGGGGAGAGAAAGGGGAGGGGGTTAAGATAACCTAAGGAAACACAGTCGACATTGGTATCAATCAACTATGAATTTTTTACAAATACGAATGTGGTGCAAAAAGATGAAATCAAAGGGGGGTGGAAGTAGGGGGAGGGAAAGGGGAGGGGGTTAAGATATCCTAAGGATACACAGTCGACATTGGTATCAATCAACTAAGAATTTTTTAACAAATACGAATGTGGAGCAAAAAGATGAAAATAAAGGGGGGTGGTAGTAGGGGGAGGGAAAGGGAAGGGGGTTAAGATATCCTAAGGAAACACAGTGGACATTGTTATCAATCAACTAAGAATTTTTTAACAAATACGAATGTGGAGCAAAAAGATGATAATAAAGGGGGGTGGAAGTAGGGGGAGGGAAAGGGGAGGGGTTAAGATATCCTAAGGAAACACAGTCGACATTGTTATCAATTAACTAAGAATTTTTTAACAAATACGAATGTGGAGCAAAAAGATGAAAATAAAGGGGGGTGAAAATAGGGGGAGGGAAAGGGGAGGGAGTTAAGATATCCTAAGGATACACAGTCGATATTGGTATCAATCAACTAAGAATTTTTTAACAAATACGAATGTGGAGCAAATAGATGAAAATAAAGGGGGGTGGAAGTAGGGGGAGGGAAAGGGGGGGGGGTTAAGATATCCTAAGGAAACACACTCGACATTGGCATCAATCAACTAAGAATTTTTTAACAAATACGAATGAGGAGCAAAAAGATGAAAATAAAGGGGGGTAGAAGTAGGGGGAGGGAAAGGGGAGGGGGTTAAGATATCCTAATGAAACACAGTCGACATTGTTATCTATAAACTAAGAATTTTTTAACAAATACGAATGTGGAGCAAAAAGATGAAAATAAAGGGGGTTGGAAGAAGGGGGAGGGAAAGGGGAGGGCCTTAAGATATCCTAAGGAAACACAGACGAAATTGGTATCTATCAACTAAGAATTTTCTAACAAATACGAATGTGGAGCAAAAAGATGAAAATAAAGTGGGGTGGAAGTAGGGGGAGGGAAAGGGAAGGGGGTTAAGATATCCTAAGGATACACAGTCGACATTGGTATCAATCAACTAAGAATTTTTTAACAAATACGAATGTGGAGCAAAAGGATGAAAATAAAGGGGGGTGGAAGTAGGGGGAGGGAAAGGGGAGGGGGTTAAGATATCCTAAGGAAACACAGTCGACATTGTTATCAATCAACTAAGAATTTTTTAACAAATACGAATGTGGAGCAAAAAGATGAAAATATAGGGGGGTGGAAGTAGGGGGAGGGAAAGGGGAGGGGGTTAAGATATCCTAAGGAAACACATTCGACATTGTTATCAATCAACTAAGAATTTTTTAACAAATACGAATGTGGAGCAAAAAGATGAAAATAAATGGGGGTGGAAGTAGGGGGAGGGAAAGGGGAGGGGGTTAAGATATCCTAAGGAAACACAGTCGACATTGGTATCAATCAACTAAGAATTTTTTAACAAATACGAATGAGGAGCAAAAAGATGAAAATAAAGGGGGGTGGAAGTAGGGGGAGGGAAAGGGGAGGGGGTTAAGATATCCTAAGGAAACACAGTCGACATTGTTATCTATAAACTAAGAATTTTATAAGAAATATGAATGTGGAGCAAAAAGATGAAAATAAAGGGGGTTGGAAGAAGGGGGAGGGAAAGTGGAGGGCCTTAAGATATCCTAAGGAAACACAGTCGAAATTGGTATCTATCAACTAAGAATTTTTTAACAAATACGAATGTGGAGCAAAAAGATGAAAATAAAGGGGGGTGGAAGTAGGGGGAGGGAAAGGGGAGGGGGTTAAGATATCCTAAGGAAACACAGTCGACATTGTTATCAATCAACTAAGAATTTTTTAACAAATATGAATGTGGAGCAAAAAGATGAAAATAAAGGGGGGTGGAAGTAGGGAGAGGGAAAGGGGAGGGGGTTAAGATATCCTAAGGAAACACAGTCGACATTGGTATCAATCAACTAAGAATATTTTTAAAAATACGAATGTGGAGCAAAAAGATGAAAATAAAGGGGGGTGGAAGTAGGGGGAGTGAAAGGGGAGGGGGTTAAGATATCCTAAGGATACACAGTCGACATTGGTATCAATCAACTAAGAATTTTTTAACAAATACGAATGTGGAGCAAAAAGATGAAAATAAAGGGGGGTGGAAGTAGGGGGAGGGAAAGGGGAGGGGGTTAAGATATCCTAAGGATACACAGTCGACATTGTTATCTATAAACTAAGAATTTTTTAACAAATATGAATGTTGAGCAAAAAGATGAAAATAAAGGGGGGTGGAAGTAGGGAGAGGGAAAGGGGAGGGGGTTAAGATATCCTAAGGAAACACAGTCGACATTGGTATCAATCAACTAAGAATTTTTTAACAAATACGAATGTGGAGAAAAAAGATGATAATAAAGGGGGTGGAAGTAGGGGGAGGGAAAGGGGAGGGGGTTAAGATATCCTAAGGATACACAGTCGACATTGGTATCAATCAACTAAGAATTTTTTAACAAATATGAATGTGGAGCAAAAAGATGAAAATAAAGGGGGGTGGAAGTAGGGGGAGGGAAAGGGGAGGAGGTTAAGATATCCTAAGGATACACAGTCGACATTGGTATCAATCAACTAAGAATTTTTTAACAAATATGAATGTGGAGCAAAAAGTTGAAAATAAAGGGGGGTGGAAGTAGGGGGAGGGAAAGGGGAGGGGGTTAATATAACCTAAGGAAACACAGTCGACATTGGTATCAATCAACTAAGAATTTTTTACAAATACGAATTTGGAGCAAAAAGATGAAATCAAAGTGGGGTGGAAGTAGGGGGAGGGAAAGGGGAGGATGTTAAGATATCCTAAGGATACACAGTCGACATTGGTATCAATCAACTAAGAATTTTTTAACAAATACGAATGTGAAGCAAAAAGATGAAAATAAAGGGGGGTGGTAGTAGGGGGAGGGAAAGGGGAGGGGGTTAAGATATCTTAAGGAAACACAGTGGACATTGTTATCAATCAACTAAGAATTTTTTAACAAATACGAATGTGGAGCAAAAAGATGATAATAAAGGGGGGTGGAAGTAGGGGGAGGGAAAGGGGAGGGGTTAAGATATCCTAAGGAAACACACTCGACATTGGCATCAATCAACTAAGAATTTTTTAACAAATATTAATGTGGAGCAAAGAGATGAAAATAAAGGGGGGTGGAAGTAGGGGGAGGGAAAGGGGAGGGGGTTAAGATATCCTAAGGATACACAGTCGACATTGGTATCAATCAACTAAGAATTTTTTAACAAATACGAATGTGGAGCAAAAAGATGAAAATAAAGGGGGGTGGAAGTAGGGGGAGGGAAAGGGGAGGGGGTTAAGATATCCTAAGAAAACACAGTCGACATTGGTATCAATCAACTAAGAATTTTTTAACAAATACGAATGAGGAGCAAAAAGATGAAAATAAAGGGGGGTAGAAGTAGGGGGAGGGAAAGGGGAGGGGGTTAAGATATCCTAATGAAACACAGTCGACATTGTTATCTATAAACTAAGAATTTTTTAACAAATACGAATGTGGAGCAAAAAGATGAAAATAAAGGGGGTTGGAAGAAGGGGGAGGGAAAGGGGAGGGCCTTAAGATATCCTAAGGAAACACAGACGAAATTGGTATCTATCAACTAAGAATTTTTTAACAAATACGAATGTGGAGCAAAAAGATGAAAATAAAGGGGGGTGGAAGTAGGGGGAGAGAAAGGGGAGGGGGATAAGATATCCTAAGGATACACAGTCGACATTGGTATAAATCAACTAAGAATTTTTTAACAAATATGAATGTGGAGCAAAGAGATGAAAATAAAGGGGGGTGGAAGTAGGGGGAGGGAAAGGGGAGGGGGTTAAGATAACCTAAGGAAACACATTTGACATTGGTATCAATCAACTAAGAATTTTTTACAAATACGAATGTGGAGCAAAAAGATGAAATCAAAGGGGGGTGGAAGTAGGGGGAGGGAAAGGGGAGGGGGTTAAGATATCATAAGGATACACAGTCGACATTGGTATCAATCAACTAAGAATTTTTTAACAAATACGAATGTGGAGCAAAAAGATGAAAATAAAGGGGGGTGGAAGTAGGGGGAGGGAAAGGGGAGGGGGTTAAGATATCCTAAGGATACACAGTCGACATTGGTATCAATCAACTAAGAATTTTTTAACAAATATGAATGTGGAGCAAAAAGATGAAAATAAAGGGGGGTTGAAGTAGGGGGAGGGAAAGGGAAGGGGGTTAAGATATCCTAAGGATACACAGTCGACATTGGTATCAATCAACTAAGAATTTTTTAACAAATACGAATGTGGAGCAAATAGATGAAAATAAAGGGGGGTGGAAGTAGGGGGAGGGAAAGGGGAGGGGGTTAAGATATCCTAAGGATACACAGTCGACATTGGTATCAATCAACTAAGAATTTTTTAACAAACACGAATGTGGAGCAAAAAGATGAAAATAAAAGGGGGTGGAAGTAGGGGAAGGGAAAGGGGAGGGGGTTAGGATATCCTAAGGAAACACAGTCGACATTGGTATCAATCAACTAAGAATTTTTTAACAAATACGAATGTGGAGCAAAAAGATGAAAATAAAGGGGGGTGGAAGTAGGGGGAGGGTAAGGGGAGGGGATTAAGATATCCTAAGGATACACAGTCGACATTGGTATCTATAAACTAAGAATTTTTTAACAAATACGAATGTGGAGCAAAATGATGAAAATAAAGTGGGGTGGAAGTAGGGGGAGGGAAAGGGAAGGGGGTTAAGATATACTAAGAATACACAGTCGACATTGGTATCAATCAACTAAGAATTTTTTAACAAATACGAATGTGGAGCAAAAGGATGAAAATAAAGGGGGGTGGAAGTAGGGGGAGAGAAAGGGGAGGGGGTTAAGATATCCTAAGGAAACACAGTCGACATTGTTATCAATCAACTAAGAATTTTTTAACAAATACGAATGTGGAGCAATAAGATGAAAATATAGGGGGGTGGAAGTAGGGGGAGGGAAAGGGGAGGGGGTTAAGATATCCTAAGGAAACACATTCGACATTGTTATCAATCAACTAAGAATTTTTTAACAAATACGAATGTGGAGCAAAAAGATGAAAATAAATGGGAGTGAAAGTAGGGGGAGGGAAAGGGGAGGGGGTTAAGATATCCTAAGGAAACACAGTCGACATTGGTATCAATCAACTAAGAATTTTTTAACAAATACGAATGAGGAGTAAAAAGATGAAAATAAAGGGGGGTGGAAGTAGGGGGAGGGAAAGGGGAGGGGGTTAAGATATCCTAAGGAAACACAGTCGACATTGTTATCTATAAACTAAGAATTTTTTAACAAATATGAATGTGGAGCAAAAAGATGAAAATAAAGGGGGTTGGAAGAAGGGGGAGGGAAAGTGGAGGGCCTTAAGATATCCTAAGGAAACACAGTCGAAATTGGTATCTATCAACTAAGAATTTTTTAACAAATACGAATGTGGAGCAAAAAGATGAAAATAAAGGGGGGTGGAAGTAGGGGGAGGGAAAGGGGAGGGGGTTAAGATATCCTAAGGAAACACAGTCGACATTGTTATCTATAAACTAAGAATTTTTTAACAAATATGAATGTGGAGCAAAAAGATGAAAATAAAGGGGGGTGGAAGTAGGGAGAGGGAAAGGGGAATGGGTTAAGATATCCAAAGGATACACAGTCGACATTGGTATCAATCAACTAAGAATTTTTTAACAAATACGAATGTGGAGCAAAAAGATGAAAATAAAGGGGGGTGGAAGTAGGGGGAGGGAAAGGGGAGGGGGTTAAGATATCCTAAGGAAACACAGTGGACATTGTTATCAATCAACTAAGAATTTTTTAACAAATACGAATGTGGAGCAAAAAGATGAAAATAAAGGGGGGTGGAAGTAGGGGGAGGGAAAGGGGAGGGGTTAAGATATCCTAAGGAAACACAGTCGAAATTGGTATCAATCAACTAAGAATTTTTTAACAAATACGAATGTGGAGCAACAAGATGAAAATAAAGGGGGGTGGAAGTAGGGGGAGGGAAAGGGGAGGGGGTTAAGATATCCTAAGGATACACAGTCGACATTGGTATCAATCAACTAAGAATTTTTTAACAAATATGAATGTGGAGCAAAAAGATGAAAATAAAGGGGGGTGGAAGTAGGGGGAGGGAAAGGGGAGGGGGTTAAGATAACCTAAGGAAACACAGTCGACATTGGTATCAATCAACTAAGAATTTTTTAACAAATACGAATGTGGAGCAAAAAGAAGAAAAAAAAGGGGGGTGGAAGTAGGGGGATGGAAAGGGGAGGGGTTAAGATATCCTAAGGAAACAGTCGACATTGTTATCAATCAACTAAGAATTTTTTAACAAATACGAATGTGGAGCAAAAAGATGAAAATAAAGGGGGGTGAAAATAGGGGGAGGGAAAGGGGAGGGAGTTAAGATATCCTAAGGATACACAGTCAATATTGTTATCAATCAACTATGAATTTTTTAACAAATACGAATGTGGAACAAATAGATGAAAATAAAGGGGGGTGGAAGTAGGGGGAGGGAAAGGGGAGGGGTTAAGATATCCTAAGGAAACACATTCGACATTGTTATCAATCAACTAAGAATTTTTTAACAAATACGAATGTGGAGCAAAAAGATGAAAATAAATGGGGGTGGAAGTAGGGGGAGGGAAAGGGGAGGGGGTTAAGATAACCTAAGGAAACACAGTCGACATTGGTATCAATCAACTAAGTATTTTTTAACAAATACGAATGAGGAGCAAAAAGATGAAAATAAAGGGGGGTGGAAGTAGGGGGAGGGTAAGGGCAGGGAGTTAAGATATCCTAAGGATACACAGTTGACATTGGTATCTATAAACTAAGAATTTTTTAACAAATACGAATGTGGAGCAAAAAGATGAAAATAAAGGGGGGTGGAAGTAGGGGGATGGAAAGGGGAGGGGTTAAGATATCCTAAGGAAACAGTCGACATTGTTATCAATCAACTAAGAATTTTTTAACAAATACGAACGTGGAGCAAAAAGATGAAAATAAAGGGGGGTGAAAATAGGGGGAGGGAAAGGGGAGGGAGTTAAGATATCCTAAGGATACACAGTCAATATTGTTATCAATCAACTATGAATTTTTTAACAAATACGAATGTGGAACAAATAGATGAAAATAAAGGGGGGTGGAAGTAGGTGGAGGGAAAGGGGAGGGGGTTAAGATATCCTAAGGAAACACAGTCGATATTGGTATCAATCAACTAAGAACTTTTTATCAAATACGAATGTGGAGCAAAAAGATGAAAATAAAGGGGGGTGGAAGTAGGGGGAGGGAAAGGGGAGGGGGTAAAGATATCCTAAGGAAACACAGTCGACATTGTTATCTATAAACTAAGAATTTTTTAACAAATATGAATGTGGAGCTAAAAGATGAAAATAAAGGGGGGTGGAAGAAGGGGGAGTGAAAGGGGAGGGGGTTAAGATATCCTAAGGATACACAGTCGACATTGGTATCAATCAACTAAGAATTTTTTAACAAATATGAATGTGGAGCAAAAAGATGAAAATAAAGGGGGGTGGAAGTAGGGGGAGGGAAAGGGGAGGAGGTTAAGATATCCTAAGGAAACACAGTCGAAATTGGTATCAATCAACTAAGATTTTTTTAACAAATACGAATGTGGAGCAAAAAGATGAAAATAAAAGGGGGTGGAAGTAGGGGGAGGGAAAGGGGAGGGGGTTAAGATATCCTAAGGAAACACAGTCGAAATTGGTATCAATCAACTAAGAATTTTTTAAGAAATATGAATGTGGAGCAAAAAGATGAAAATTAAGTGGAGTGGAAGTAGGGGGAGGGAAAGGGGAGGGGGTTAAGATATCCTAAGGATACACAGTCGACATTGGTATCAATCAACTAAGAATTTTTTAACAAATATGAATGTGGAGCAAAAAGATGAAAATAAAGGGGGGTGGAAGTAGGGGGAGGGAAAGGGGAGGGGGTAAAGATAACCTAAGGAAACACAGTCGACATTGGTATCAATCAACTAAGATTTTTTTAACAAATACGAATGTGGAGCTAAAAGATGAAAAGAAAAGAGAGTGGAAGTAGGGGGAGGGAAAGGGGAGGGGGTTAAGATATCCTAAGGATACACAGTCGAAATTGGTATCAATCAACTAAGAATTTTTTAACAAATATGAATGTGGAGCAAAAAGATGAAAATAAAGGGGGGTGGAAGTAGGGGGAGGGAAAGGGGAGGAGGTTAAGAAATCCTAAGGAAACACAGTCGAAATTGGTATCAATCAACTAAGAATTTTTTAACAAATACGAATGTGGAGCAAAAAGATGAAAATAAAAGGGGGTGGAAGTAGGGGGAGGGAAAGGGGAGGGGGTTAAGATATCCTAAGGATACACAGTCGACATTGGTATCAATCAACTAAGAATTTTTTAACAAATATGTATGTGGAGCAAAAAGATGAAAATAAAGGGGGGTGGAAGTAGGGGGAGGGAAAGGGGAGGGGGTTAAGATAACCTAAGGAAACACAGTCGACATTGGTATCAATCAACTAAGATTTTTTTAACAAATACGAATGTGGAACAAAACGATGAAAAGAAAAGAGAGTGGAAGTAGGGGGAGGGTAAGGGGAGGGGGTTAAGATATCCTAAGGATACACAGTCGAAATTGTTATCAATCAACTAAGAATTTTTTAACAAATATGAATGTGTAGCAAAAAGATGAAAATAAAGGGGGTTGGAAGAAGGGGGAGGGAAAGGGGAGGGGGTTAAGATATCCTAAGGAAACACAGTCGACATTGTTATCAATCAACTAAGAATTTTTTAACAAATATGAATGTGGAGCAAAAAGATGAAAATAAAGGGGGGTGGAAGTAGGGGGAGGGAAAGGGGAGGGGGTTAAGATATCCTAAGGAAACACAGTCGACATTGTTATCTATAAACTAAGAATTTTTTAACAAATATGAATGTGGAGAAAAAAGATGAAAATAAAGGGGGGTGGAAGTAGGGGGAGGGAAAGGGGAGGGGCTTAATATATCCTAAGGAAACACAGTCGAAATTGGTATCTATCAACTAAGAATTTTAATTTTTTAACAAATATGAATGTGTAGCAAAAAGATGAAAATAAAGGGGGTTGGAAGAAGGGGGAGGGAAAGGGGAGGGGGTTAAGATATCCTAAGGAAACACAGTCGACATTGTTATCAATCAACTAAGAATTTTTTAACAAATATGAATGTGGAGCAAAAAGATGAAAATAAAGGGGGGTGGAACTAGGGGGAGGGAAAGGGGAGGGGGTTAAGATAACCTAAGGAAACACAGTCGACATTGGTATCAATCAACTAAGAATTTTTTAACAAATACGTATTTGGAGCAAAAAGATGAAAATAAAGGGGGGTGGAAGTAGGGGGAGGGAAAGGGGAGGGGGTTAAGATATCCTAAGGAAACACAGTCGACATTGTTATCCATAAACTAAGAATTTTTTAACAAATATGAATGTGGAGCAAAAAGATGAAAATAAAGGGGTGTGGAAGAAGGGGGAGGGAAAGGGGAGGGCCTTAAGATATCCTAAGGAAACACAGTCGAAATTGGTATCTATCAACTAAGAATTTTTTAACAAATACGAATGTGGAGCAAAAAGATGAAAATAAATGGGAGTGAAAGTAGGGGGAGGGAAAGGGGAGGGGGTTAAGATATCCTAAGGAAACACATTCGACATTGTTATCAATCAACTAAGAATTTTTTAACAAATACGAATGTGGAGCAAAAAGATGAAAATAAAGGGGGGTAGAAGTAGGGGGAGGGAAAGGGGAGGGGGTTAAGATATCCTAAGGATACACAGTCGACATTGGTATCAATCAACTAAGAATTTTTTACCAAATATGAATGTGGAGAAAAAAGATGAAAATAAAGGGGGGTGGAAGTAGGGGGAGGGAAAGGGGAGGAGGTTAAGATATCCTAAGGAAACACAGTCGAAATTGGTATCAATCAACTAAGAATTTTTTAACAAATACGAATGTGGAGCAAAAAGATGAAAATAAAATGGGGTGGAAGTAGGGGGAGGGAAAGGGGAGGGGGTTAAGATATCCTAAGGAAACACATTCGACATTGTTATCAATCAACTAAGAATTTTTTAACAAATACGAATGTGGAGCAAAAAGATGAAAATAAATGGGAGTGAAAGTAGGGGGAGGGAAAGGGGAGGGGGTTAAGATATCCTAAGGAAACACATTCGACATTGTTATCAATCAACTAAGAATTTTTTAACAAATACGAATGTGGAGCAAAAAGATGAAAATAAATGGGAGTGAAAGTAGGGGGAGGGAAAGGGGAGGGGGTTAAGATATCCTAAGGAAACACAGTCGAAATTGGTATCTATCAACTAAGAATTTTTTAACAAATACGAATGTGGAGCAAAAAGATGAAAATAAAGGGGGGTGGAAGTAGGGGGAGGGAAAGGGGAGGGGGTTAAGATATCCTAAGGAAACACAGTCGACATTGTTATCTATAAACTAAGAATTTTTTAACAAATATGAATGTGGAGCAAAAAGATGAAAATAAAGGGGGGTGGAAGTAGGGAGAGGGAAAGGGGAATGGGTTAAGATATCCAAAGGATACACAGTCGACATTGGTATCAATCAACTAAGAATTTTTTAACAAATACGAATGTGGAGCAAAAAGATGAAAATAAAGGGGGGGTGGAAGTAGGGGGAGGGAAAGGGGAGGGGGTTAAGATATCCTAAGGAAACACAGTGGACATTGTTATCAATCAACTAAGAATTTTTTAACAAATACGAATGTGGAGCAAAAAGATGAAAATAAAGGGGGGTGGAAGTAGGGGGAGGGAAAGGGGAGGGGTTAAGATATCCTAAGGAAACACAGTCGAAATTGGTATCAATCAACTAAGAATTTTTTAACAAATACGAATGTGGAGCAACAAGATGAAAATAAAGGGGGGTGGAAGTAGGGGGAGGGAAAGGGGAGGGGGTTAAGATATCCTAAGGATACACAGTCGACATTGGTATCAATCAACTAAGAATTTTTTAACAAATATGAATGTGGAGCAAAAAGATGAAAATAAAGGGGGGTGGAAGTAGGGGGAGGGAAAGGGGAGGGGGTTAAGATAACCTAAGGAAACACAGTCGACATTGGTATCAATCAACTAAGAATTTTTTAACAAATACGAATGTGGAGCAAAAAGAAGAAAAAAAAGGGGGGTGGAAGTAGGGGGATGGAAAGGGGAGGGGTTAAGATATCCTAAGGAAACAGTCGACATTGTTATCAATCAACTAAGAATTTTTTAACAAATACGAATGTGGAGCAAAAAGATGAAAATAAAGGGGGGTGAAAATAGGGGGAGGGAAAGGGGAGGGAGTTAAGATATCCTAAGGATACACAGTCAATATTGTTATCAATCAACTATGAATTTTTTAACAAATACGAATGTGGAACAAATAGATGAAAATAAAGGGGGGTGGAAGTAGGGGGAGGGAAAGGGGTGGGGTTAAGATATCCTAAGGAAACACATTCGACATTGTTATCAATCAACTAAGAATTTTTTAACAAATACGAATGTGGAGCAAAAAGATGAAAATAAATGGGGGTGGAAGTAGGGGGAGGGAAAGGGGAGGGGGTTAAGATAACCTAAGGAAACACAGTCGACATTGGTATCAATCAAATAAGTATTTTTTAACAAATACGAATGAGGAGCAAAAAGATGAAAATAAAGGGGGGTGGAAGTAGGGGGAGGGTAAGGGGAGGGAGTTAAGATATCCTAAGGATACACAGTTGACATTGGTATCTATAAACTAAGAATTTTTTAACAAATACGAATGTGGAGCAAAAAGATGAAAATAAAGGGGGGTGGAAGTAGGGGGATGGAAAGGGGAGGGGTTAAGATATCCTAAGGAAACAGTCGACATTGTTATCAATCAACTAAGAATTTTTTAACAAATACGAATGTGGAGCAAAAAGATGAAAATAAAGGGGGGTGAAAATAGGGGGAGGGAAAGGGGAGGGAGTTAAGATATCCTAAGGATACACAGTCAATATTGTTATCAATCAACTATGAATTTTTTAACAAATACGAATGTGGAACAAATAGATGAAAATAAAGGGGGGTGGAAGTAGGGGGAGGGAAAGGGGTGGGGGTTAAGATATCCTAAGGAAACACAGTCGATATTGGTATCAATCAACTAAGAACTTTTTATCAAATACGAATGTGGAGCAAAAAGATGAAAATAAAGGGGGGTGGAAGTAGGGGGAGGGAAAGGGGAGGGGGTAAAGATATCCTAAGGAAACACAGTCGACATTGTTATCTATAAACTAAGAATTTTTTAACAAATATGAATGTGGAGCTAAAAGATGAAAATAAAGGGGGGTGGAAGAAGGGGGAGTGAAAGGGGAGGGGGTTAAGATATCCTAAGGATACACAGTCGACATTGGTATCAATCAACTAAGAATTTTTTAACAAATATGAATGTGGAGCAAAAAGATGAAAATAAAGGGGGGTGGAAGTAGGGGGAGGGAAAGGGGAGGAGGATAAGATATCCTAAGGAAACACAGTCGAAATTGGTATCAATCAACTAAGAATTTTTTAACAAATACGAATGTGGAGCAAGAAGATGAAAATAAAAGGGGGTGGAAGTAGGGGGAGGGAAAGGGGAGGGGGTTAAGATATCCTAAGGAAACACAGTCGAAATTGGTATCAATCAACTAAGAATTTTTTAAGAAATATGAATGTGGAGCAAAAAGATGAAAATAAAGTGGAGTGGAAGTAGGGGGAGGGAAAGGGGAGGGGGTTAAGATATCCTAAGGATACACAGTCGACATTGGTATTAATCAACTAAGAATTTTTTAACAAATATGAATGTGGAGCAAAAAGATGAAAATAAAGGGGGGTGGAAGTAGGGGGAGGGAAAGGGGAGGGGGTAAAGATAACCTAAGGAAACACAGTCGACATTGGTATCAATCAACTAAGATTTTTTTAACAAATACGAATGTGGAGCTAAAAGATGGAAAGAAAAGAGAGTGGAAGTAGGGGGAGGGAAAGGGGAGGGGGTTAAGATATCCTAAGGATACACAGTCGAAATTGGTATCAATCAACTAAGAATTTTTTAACAAATATGAATGTGGAGCAAAAAGATGAAAATAAAGGGGGGTGGAAGTAGGGGGAGGGAAAGGGGAGGAGGTTAAGAAATCCTAAGGAAACACAGTCGAAATTGGTATCAATCAACTAAGAATTTTTTAACAAATACGAATGTGGAGCAAAAAGATGAAAATAAAAGGGGGTGGAAGTAGGGGGAGGGAAAGGGGAGGGGGTTAAGATATCCTAAGGAAACACAGTCGAAATTGGTATCAATCAACTAAGAATTTTTTAAGAAATATGAATGTGGAGCAAAAAGATGAAAATAAAGTGGAGTGGAAGTAGGGGGAGGGAAAGGGGAGGGGGTTAAGATATCCTAAGGATACACAGTCGACATTGGTATCAATCAACTAAGAATTTTTTAACAAATATGAATGTGGAGCATAAAGATGAAAATAAAGGGGGGTGGAAGTAGGGGGAGGGAAAGGGGAGGAGGTTAAGATATCCTAAGGATACACAGTCGACATTGGTATCAATCAACTAAGAATTTTTTAACAAATATGAATGTGGAGCAAAAAGATGAAAATAAAGGGGGGTGGAAGTAGGGGGAGAGAAAGGGGAGGGGGTTAAGATAACCTAAGGAAACACAGTCGACATTGGTATCAATCAACTATGAATTTTTTACAAATACGAATGTGGTGCAAAAAGATGAAATCAAAGGGGGGTGGAAGTAGGGGGAGGGAAAGTGGAGGGGGTTAAGAAATCCTAAGGAAACACAGTCGACATTGTTATCTATAAACTAAGAATTTTTTAACAAATATGAATGTGGAGAAAAAAGATGAAAATAAAGGGGGGTGGAAGTAGGGGGAGGGAAAGGGGAGGGGCTTAATATATCCTAAGGAAACACAGTCGAAAATAGTATCTATCAACTAAGAATTTTTTAACAAATATGAATGTGTAGCAAAAAGATGAAAATAAAGGGGGTTGGAAGAAGGGGGAGGGAAAGGGGAGGGGGTTAAGATATCCTAAGGAAACACAGTCGACATTGTTATCAATCAACTAAGAATTTTTTAACAAATATGAATGTGGAGCAAAAAGATGAAAATAAAGGGGGGTGGAAGTAGGGGGAGGGAAAGGGGAGGGGGTTAAGATATCCTAAGGAAACACAGTCGACATTGGTATCAATCAACTAAGAATTTTTTAACAAATATGTATTTGGAGCAAAAAGATGAAAATAAAGGGGGGTGGAAGTAGGGGGAGGGAAAGGGGAGGGGGTTAAGATATCCTAAGGAAACACAGTCGACATTGTTATCTATAAACTAAGAATTTTTTAACAAATATGAATGTGGAGCAAAAAGATGAAAATAAAGGGGTGTGGAAGAAGGGGGAGGGAAAGGGGAGGGCCTTAAGATATCCTAAGGAAACACAGTCGAAATTGGTATCTATCAACTAAGAATTTTTTAACAAATATGAATTTGGAGCAAAAAGATGAAAATAAAGGGGGGTGGAAGTAGAGGGAGGGAAAGGGGAGGGGGTTAAGATAACCTAAGGAAACACAGTCGACATTGGTATCAATCAACTAAGAATTTTTTAACAAATACGAATGTGGAGCAAAAAGATGAAAATAAAGGGGGGTAGAAGTAGGGGGAGGGAAAGGGGAGGGGGTTAAGATATCCTAAGGATAATCAGTCGACATTGGTATCAATCAACTAAGAATTTTTTAACAAATATGAATGTGGAGAAAAAAGATGAAAATAAAGGGGGGTGGAAGTAGGGGGAGGGAAAGGGGAGGAGGTTAAGATATCCTAAGGAAACACAGTCGAAATTGGTATCAATCAACTAAGAATTTTTTAACAAATACGAATGTGGAGCAAAAAGATGAAAATAAAATTGGGTGGAAGTAGGGGGAGGGAAAGTGGAGGGGGTTAAGATATCCTAAGGAAACACAGTCGACATTGTTATCTATAAACTAAGAATTTTTTAACAAATATGAATGTGGAGCTAAAAGATGAAAATAAAGGGGGGTGGAAGAAGGGGGAGGGAAAGGGGAGGGCCTTAAGATATCCTAAGGAAACAGTCGAAATTGGTATCTATCAACTAAGAATTTTTTAACAAATATGAATGTGGAGCAAAAAGATGAAAATAAAGGGGGGTGGAAGTAGGGGTAGGGAAAGGGGAGGGGGTTAAGATATCCTAAGGATACACAGTCGACATTGGTATCAATCAACTAAGAATTTTTTAACAAATATGAATGTGGAGCAAAAAGATGAAAATAAAAGGGGGTGGAAGTAGGGGGAGGGAAAGGGGAGGAGGTTAAGATATCCTAAGGAAACACAGTCGAAATTGGTATCAATCAACTAAGAATTTTTTAAGAAATATGAATGTGGAGCAAAAAGATGAAAATAAAGTGGAGTGGAAGTAGGGGGAGGGAAAGGGGAGGGGGTTAAGATATCCTAAGGATACACAGTCGACATTGGTATCAATCAACTAAGAATTTTTTAACAAATATGAATGTGGAGCAAAAAGATGAAAATAAAGGGGGGTGGAAGTAGGGGGAGGGAAAGGGGAGGGGGTTAAGATAACCTAAGGAAACACAGTCGACATTGGTATCAATCAACTAAGATTTTTTTAACAAATACGAATGTGGAGCAAAACGATGAAAAGAAAAGAGAGTGGAAGTAGGGGGAGGGAAAGGGGAGGGGGTTAAGATATCCTAAGCATACACAGTCGAAATTGTTATCAATGAACTAAGAATTTTTTAACAAATATGAATGTGGAGCAAAAAGATGAAAATAAAAGGGGGTGAAAGTAGGGGGAGGGAAAGTGGAGGGGGTTAAGAAATCCTAAGGAAACACAGTCGACATTGGTATCAAACAACTAAGAACTTTTTATCAAATACGAATGTGGAGCAAAAAGATGAAAATAAAGGGGGGTGGAAGTAGGGGGAGGGAAAGGGGAGGGGGTAAAGATATCCTAAGGAAACACAGTCGACATTGTTATCTATAAACTAAGAATTTTTTAACAAATATGAATGTGGAGCAAAAAGATGAAAATAAAGGGGGGTGGAAGTAGGGGGAGGGAAAGGGGAGGGGCTTAATATATCCTAAGGAAACACAGTCGAAATTGGTATCTATCAACTAAGAATTTTTTAACAAATATGAATGTGTAGCAAAAAGATGAAAATAAAGGGGGTTGGAAGAAGGGGGAGGGAAAGGGGAGGGGGTTAAGATATCCTAAGGAAACACAGTCGACATTGTTATCAATCAACTAAGAATTTTTTAACAAATATGAATGTGGAGCAAAAAGATGAAAATAAAGGGGGGTGGAAGTAGGGGGAGGGAAAGGGGAGGGGGTTAAGATATCCTAAGGAAACACAGTCGACATTGGTATCAATCAACTAAGAATTTTTTAACAAATACGTATTTGGAGCAAAAAGATGAAAATAAAGGGGGGTGGAAGTAGGGGGAGGGAAAGGGGAGGGGGTTAAGATATCCTAAGGAAACACAGTGGACATTGTTATCAATCAACTAAGAATTTTTTAACAAATACGAATGTGGAGCAAAAAGATGAAAATAAAGGGGGGTGGAAGTAGGGGGATGGAAAGGGGAGGGGTTAAGATATCCTAAGGAAACAGTCGACATTGTTATCAATCAACTAAGAATTTTTTAACAAATACGAATGTGGAGCAAAAAGATGAAAATAAAGGGGGGTGAAAATAGGGGGAGGGAAAGGGGAGGGAGTTAAGATATCCTAAGGATACACAGCCAATATTGGTATCAATCAACTATGAATTTTTTAACAAATACGAATGTGGAACAAATAGATGAAAATAAAGGGGGGTGGAAGTAGGGGGAGGGAAAGGGGAGGGGGTTAAGATATCCTAAGGAAACACAGTGGACATTGTTATCAATCAACTAAGAATTTTTTAACAAATACGAATGTGGAGCAAAAAGATGAAAATAAAGGGGGGTGGAAGTAAGGGGATGGAAAGGGGAGGGGTTAAGATATCCTAAGGAAACAGTCGACATTGTTATCAATCAACTAAGAATTTTTTAACAAATACGAATGTGGAGCAAAAAGATGAAAATGAAGGGGGGTGAAAATAGGGGGAGGGAAAGGGGAGGGAGTTAAGATATCCTAAGGATACACAGTCGATATTGTTATCAATCAACTATGAATTTTTTAACAAATACGAATGTGGAACAAATAGATGAAAATAAAGGGGGGTGGAAGTAGGGGGAGGGAAAGGGGAGGGGGTTAAGATATCCTAAGGAAACACATTCGACATTGTTATCAATCAACTAAGAATTTTTTAACAAATACGAATGTGGAGCAAAAAGATGAAAATAAATGGGGGTGGAAGTAGGGGGAGGGAAAAGGGAGGGGGTTAAGATAACCTAAGGAAACACAGTCGACATTGGTATCAATCAACTAAGTATTTTTTAACAAATACGAATGAGGAGCAAAAAGATGAAAATAAAGGGGGGTGGAAGTAGGGGGAGGGTAAGGGGAGGGAGTTAAGATATCCTAAGGATACACAGTTGACATTGGTATCTATAAACTAAGAATTTTTTAATAAATATGAATGTGGAGCAAAAAGATGAAAATAAAATGGGGTGGAAGTAGGGGGAGGGAAAGTGGAGGGGGTTAAGATATCCTAAGGAAACACAGTCGACATTGGTATCAATCAACTAAGAACTTTTTATCAAATACGAATGTGGAGCAAAAAGATGAAAATAAAGGGGGGTGGAAGTAGGGGGAGGGAAAGGGGAGGGGGTAAAGATATCCTAAGGAAACACAGTCGACATTGTTATCTATAAACTAAGAATTTTTTAACAAATATGAATGTGGAGCTAAAAGATGAAAATAAAGGGGGGTGGAAGAAGGGGGAGTGAAAGGGGAGGGGGTTAAGATATCCTAAGGATACACAGTCGACATTGGTATCAATCAACTAAGAATTTTTTAACAAATATGAATGTGGAGCAAAAAGATGAAAATAAAGGGGGGTGGAAGTAGGGGGAGGGAAAGGGGAGGAGGTTAAGATATCCTAAGGAAACACAGTCGAAATTGGTATCAATCAACTAAGAATTTTTTAACAAATACGAATGTGGAGCAAAAAGATGAAAATAAAAGGGGGTGGAAGTAGGGGGAGGGAAAGGGGAGGGGGGTAAAGATATCCTAAGGAAACACAGTCGAAATTGGTATCAATCAACTAAGAATTTTTTAAGAAATATGAATGTGGAGCAAAAAGATGAAAATAAAGTGGAGTGGAAGTAGGGGGAGGGAAAGGGGAGGGGGTTAAGATATCCTAAGGATACACAGTCGACATTGGTATCAATCAACTAAGAATTTTTTAACAAATATGAATGTGGAGCAAAAAGATGAAAATAAAGGGGGATGGAAGTAGGGGGAGGGAAAGGGGAGGGGGTTAAGATAACCTAAGGAAACACAGTCGACATTGGTATCAATCAACTAAGATTTTTTTAACAAATACGAATGTGGAGCAAAACGATGAAAAGAAAAGAGAGTGGAAGTAGGGGGAGGGAAAGGGGAGGGGGTTAAGATATCCTAAGGATACACAGTCGAAATTGTTATCAATCAACTAAGAATTTTTTAACAAATATGAATGTGGAGCAAAAAGATGAAAATAAAAGGGGGTGAAAGTAGGGGGAGGGAAAGTGGAGGGGGTTAAGAAATCCTAAGGAAACACAGTCGACATTGGTATCAATCAACTAAGAATTTTTTAACAAATATGAATGTGGAGCAAAAAGATGAAAATAAAGGGGGGTGGAAGTAGGGGGAGGGAAAGGGGAGGGGGTTAAGATATCCTAAGGATACACAGTCGACATTGGTATCAATCAACTAAGAATTTTTTAACAAATATGAATGTGGAGCAAAAAGATGAAAATAAAGGGGGGTGGAAGTAGGGGGAGGGAAAGGGGAGGGGCTTAATATATCCTAAGGAAACACAGTCGAAATTGGTATCTATCAACTAAGAATTTTTTAACAAATATGAATGTGTAGCAAAAAGATGAAAATAAAGGGGGTTGGAAGAAGGGGGAGGGAAAGGGGAGGGGGTTAAGATATCCTAAGGAAACACAGTCGACATTGTTATCAATCAACTAAGAATTTTTTAACAAATATGAATGTGGAGCAAAAAGATGAAAATAAAGGGGGGTGGAAGTAGGGGGAGGGAAAGGGGAGGGGGTTAAGATATCCTAAGGAAACACAGTCGACATTGTTATCAATCAACTAAGAATTTTTTAACAAATACGTATTTGGAGCAAAAAGATGAAAATAAAGGGGGGTGGAAGTAGGGGGAGGGAAAGGGGAGGGGGTTAAGATATCCTAAGGAAACACAGTCGACATTGTTATCTATAAACTAAGAATTTTTTAACAAATATGAATGTGGAGCAAAAAGATGAAAATAAAGGGGTGTGGAAGAAGGGGGAGGGAAAGGGGAGGGCCTTAAGATATCCTAAGGATACACAGTCGACATTGGTATCAATCAACTAAGAATTTTTTAACAAATATGAATGTGGAGCAAAAAGATGAAAATAAAGGGGGGTGGAAGTAGGGGGAGGGAAAGGGGAGGGGGTTAAGATAACCTAAGGAAACACAGTCGACATTGGTATCAATCAACTAAGATTTTTTTAACAAATACGAATGTGGAGCAAAACGATGAAAAGAAAAGAGAGTGGAAGTAGGGGGAGGGAAAGGGGAGGGGGTTAAGATATCCTAAGGATACACAGTCGAAATTGTTATCAATCAACTAAGAATTTTTTAACAAATATGAATGTGGAGCAAAAAGATGAAAATAAAAGGGGGTGAAAGTAGGGGGAGGGAAAGTGGAGGGGGTTAAGAAATCCTAAGGAAACACAGTCGACATTGGTATCAATCAACTAAGAACTTTTTATCAAATACGAATGTGGAGCAAAAAGATGAAAATAAAGGGGGGTGGAAGTAGGGGGAGGGAAAGGGGAGGGGGGTAAAGATATCCTAAGGAAACACAGTCGACATTGTTATCTATAAACTAAGAATTTTTTAACAAATATGAATGTGGAGCAAAAAGATGAAAATAAAGGGGGGTGGAAGTAGGGGGAGGGAAAGGGGAGGGGCTTAATATATCCTAAGGAAACACAGTCGAAATTGGTATCTATCAACTAAGAATTTTTTAACAAATATGAATGTGTAGCAAAAAGATGAAAATAAAGGGGGTTGGAAGAAGGGGGAGGGAAAGGGGAGGGGGTTAAGATATCCTAAGGAAACACAGTCGACATTGTTATCAATCAACTAAGAATTTTTTAACAAATATGAATGTGGAGCAAAAAGATGAAAATAAAGGAGGGTGGAAGTAGGGGGAGGGAAAGGGGAGGGGGTTAAGATATCCTAAGGAAACACAGTCGACATTGGTATCAATCAACTAAGAATTTTTTAACAAATACGTATTTGGAGCAAAAAGATGAAAATAAAGGGGGGTGGAAGTAGGGGGAGGGAAAGGGGAGGGGGTTAAGATATCCTAAGGAAACACAGTCGACATTGTTATCAATAAACTAAGAATTTTTTAACAAATATGAATGTGGAGCAAAAAGATGAAAATAAAGGGGTGTGGAAGAAGGGGGAGGGAAAGGGGAGGGCCTTAAGATATCCTAAGGAAACACAGTCGAAATTGGTATCTATCAACTAAGAATTTTTTAACAAATACGAATGTGGAGCAAAAAGATGAAAATAAAATGGGGTGGAAGTAGGGGGAGGGAAAGTGGAGGGGGTTAAGATATCCTAAGGAAACACAGTCGACATTGGTATCAATCAACTAAGAACTTTTTATCAAATACGAATGTGGAGCAAAAAGATGAAAATAAAGGGGGGTGGAAGTAGGGGGAGGGAAAGGGGAGGGGGTAAAGATATCCTAAGGAAACACAGTCGACATTGTTATCTATAAACTAAGAATTTTTTAACAAATATGAATGTGGAGCTAAAAGATGAAAATAAAGGGGGGTGGAAGAACGGGGAGGGAAAGGGGAGGGCCTTAAGATATCCTAAGGAAACAGTCGAAATTGGTATCTATCAACTAAGAATTTTTTAACAAATATGAATGTGGAGCAAAAAGATGAAAATAAAGGGGGGTGGAAGTAGGGGGAGGGAAAGGGGAGGGGGTAAAGATATCCTAAGGAAACACAGTCGAAATTGGTATCAATCAACTAAGAATTTTTTAAGAAATATGAATGTGGAGCAAAAAGATGAAAATAAAGTGGAGTGGAAGTAGGGGGAGGGAAAGGGGAGGGGGTTAAGATATCCTAAGGATACACAGTCGACATTGGTATCAATCAACTAAGAATTTTTTAACAAATATGAATGTGGAGCAAAAAGATGAAAATAAAGGGGGGTGGAAGTAGGGGGAGGGAAAGGGGAGGGGGTTAAGATAACCTAAGGAAACACAGTCGACATTGGTATCAATCAACTAAGATTTTTTTAACAAATACGAATGTGGAGCAAAACGATGAAAAGAAAAGAGAGTGGAAGTAGGGGGAGGGAAAGGGGAGGGGGTTAAGATATCCTAAGGATACACAGTCGAAATTGTTATCAATCAACTAAGAATTTTTTAACAAATATGAATGTGGAGCAAAAAGATGAAAATAAAAGGGGGTGAAAGTAGGGGGAGGGAAAGTGGAGGGGGTTAAGAAATCCTAAGGAAACACAGTCGACATTGGTATCAATCAACTAAGAATTTTTTAACAAATACGAATGTGGAGCAAAAAGATGAAAATAAAGGGGGGTAGAAGTAGGGGGAGGGAAAGGGGAGGGGGTTAAGATATCCTAAGGATACACAGTCGACATTGGTATCAATCAACTAAGAATTTTTTAACAAATATGAATGTGGAGAAAAAAGATGAAAATAAAGGGGGGTGGAAGTAGGGGGAGGGAAAGGGGAGGAGGTTAAGATATCCTAAGGAAACACAGTCGAAATTGGTATCAATCAACTAAGAATTTTTTAACATATACGAATGTGGAGCAAAAAGATGAAAATAAAATGGGGTGGAAGTAGGGGGAGGGAAAGTGGAGGGGGTTAAGATATCCTAAGGAAACACAGTCGACATTGGTATCAATCAACTAAGAACTTTTTATCAAATACGAATGTGGAGCAAAAAGATGAAAATAAAGGGGGGTGGAAGTAGGGGGAGGGAAAGGGGAGGGGGTAAAGATATCCTAAGGAAACACAGTCGACATTGTTATCTATAAACTAAGAATTTTTTAACAAATATGAATGTGGAGCTAAAAGATGAAAATAAAGGGGGGTGGAAGAAGGGGGAGGGAAAGGGGAGGGCCTTAAGATATCCTAAGGAAACACAGTCGAAATTGGTATCTATCAACTAAGAATTTTTTAACAAATATGAATGTGGAGCAAAAAGATGAAAATAAAGGGGGGTGGAAGTAGGGGGAGGGAAAGGGGAGGGGGTTAAGATATCCTAAGGAAACACAGTCGACATTGTTATCAATCAACTAAGAATTTTTTAACAAATATGAATGTGGAGCAAAAAGATGAAAATAAAAGGGGGGTGGAAGTAGGGGGAGGGAAAGGGGAGGAGGTTAAGATATCCTAAGGAAACACAGTCGAAATTGGTATCAATCAACTAAGAATTTTTTAAGAAATATGAATGTGATGCATAAAGGTGAAAATAAAGTGGAGTGGAAGTAGGGGGAGGGAAAGGGGAGGGGGTTAAGATATCCTAAGGATACACAGTCGACATTGGTATCAATCAACTAAGAATTTTTTAACAAATATGAATGTGGAGCAAAAAGATGAAAATAAAGGGGGGTGGAAGTAGGGGGAGGGAAAGGGGAGGGGGTTAAGATAACCTAAAGAAACACAGTCGACATTGGTATCAATCAACTAAGATTTTTTTAACAAATACGAATGTGGAGCAAAACGATGGAAAGAAAAGATAGTGGAAGTAGGGGGAGGGAAAGGGGAGGGGGTTAAGATATCCTAAGGATACACAGTCGAAATTGTTATCAATCAACTAAGAATTTTTTAACAAATACGAATGTGGAGCAAAAAGATGAAAATAAAATGGGGTGGAAGTAGGGGGAGGGAACGTGGAGGGGGTTAAGATATCCTAAGGAAACACAGTCGACATTGGTATCAATCAACTAAGAACTTTTTATCAAATACGAATGTGGAGCAAAAAGATGAAAATAAAGGGGGGTGAAAGTAGGGGGAGGGAAAGGGGAGGGGGTAAAGATATCCTAAGGAAACACAGTCGACATTGTTATCTATAAACTAAGAATTTTTTAACAAATATGAATGTGGAGCTAAAAGATGAAAATAAAGGGGGGTGGAAGAAGGGGGAGGGAAAGGGGAGGGCCTTAAGATATCCTAAGGAAACAGTCGAAATTGGTATCTATCAACTAAGAATTTTTTAACAAATATGAATGTGGAGCAAAAAGATGAAAATAAAGGGGGGTGGAAGTAGGGGGAGGGAAAGGGGAGGGGGTTAAGATATCCTAAGGAAACACAGTCGACATTGTTATCAATCAACTAAGAATTTTTTAACAAATATGAATGTGGAGCAAAAAGATGAAAATAAAAGGGGGTGGAAGTAGGGGGAGGGAAAGGGGAGGAGGTTAAGATATCCTAAGGAAACACAGTCGAAATTGGTATCAATCAACTAAGAATTTTTTAAGAAATATGAATGTGGAGCAAAAAGATGAAAATAAAGTGGAGTGGAAGTAGGGGGAGGGAAAGGGGAGGGGGTTAAGATATCCTAAGGATACACAGTCGACATTGGTATCAATCAACTAAGAATTTTTTAACAAATATGAATGTGGAGCAAAAAGATGAAAATAAAGGGGGGTGGAAGTAGGGGGAGGGAAAGGGGAGGGGGTTAAGATAACCTAAGGAAACACAGTCGACATTGGTATCAATCAACTAAGATTTTTTTAACAAATACGAATGTGGAGCAAAACGATGAAAAGAAAAGAGAGTGGAAGTAGGGGGAGGGAAAGGGAAGGGGGTTAAGATATCCTAAGGATACACAGTCGAAATTGTTATCAATCAACTAAGAATTTTTTAACAAATACGAATGTGGAGCAAAAAGATGAAAATAAAATGGGGTGGAAGTAGGGGGAGGGAACGTGGAGGGGGTTAAGATATCCTAAGGAAACACAGTCGACATTGGTATCAATCAACTAAGAACTTTTTATCAAATACGAATGTTGTGCAAAAAGATGAAAATAAAGGGGGGTGGAAGTAGGGGGAGGGAAAGGGGAGGGGGTAAAGATATCCTAAGGAAACACAGTCTACATTGTTATCTATAAACTAAGAATTTTTTAACAAATATGAATGTGGAGCAAAAAGATGAAAATAAAGGGGGGTGGAAGTAGGGGGAGGGAAAGGGGAGGGGCTTAATATATCCTAAGGAAACACAGTCGAAATTGGTATCTATCAACTAAGAATTTTTTAACAAATATGAATGTGTAGCAAAAAGATGAAAATAAAGGGGGTTGGAAGAAGGGGGAGGGAAAGGGGAGGGGGTTAAGATATCCTAAGGAAACACAGTCGACATTGTTATCAATCAACTAAGAATTTTTTAACAAATATGAATGTGGAGCAAAAAGATGAAAATAAAGGGGGGTGGAAGTAGGGGGAGGGAAAGGGGAGGGGGTTAAGATATCCTAAGGATACACAGTCGACATTGGTATCAATCAACTAAGAATTTTTTAACAAATACGTATTTGGAGCAAAAAGATGAAAATAAAGGGGGGTGGAAGTAGGGGGAGGGAAAGGGGAGGGGGTTAAGATATCCTAAGGAAACACAGTGGACATTGTTATCAATCAACTAAGAATTTTTTAACAAATACGAATGTGGAGCAAAAAGATGAAAATAAAGGGGGGTGGAAGTAGGGGGATGGAAAGGGGAGGGGTTAAGATATCCTAAGGAAACAGTCGACATTGTTATCAATCAACTAAGAATTTTTTAACAAATACGAATGTGGAGCAAAAAGATGAAAATAAAGGGGGGTGAAAATAGGGGGAGGGAAAGGGGAGGGAGTTAAGATATCCTAAGGATACACAATCAATATTGGTATCAATCAACTATGAATTTTTTAACAAATACGAATGTGGAACAAATAGATGAAAATAAAGGGGGGTGGAAGTAGGGGGAGGGAAAGGGGAGGGGGGTTAAGATATCCTAAGGAAACACAGTGGACATTGTTATCAATCAACTAAGAATTTTTTAACAAATACGAATGTGGAGCAAAAAGATGAAAATAAAGGGGGGTGGAAGTAGGGGGATGGAAAGGGGAGGGGTTTTAAGATATCCTAAGGAAACTGTCGACATTGTTATCAATCAACTAAGAATTTTTTAACAAATACGAATGTGGAGCAAAAAGATGAAAATAAAGGGGGGGTGAAAATAGGGAGAGGGAAAGGGGAGGGAGTTAAGATATCCTAAGGATACACAGTCGATATTGTTATCAATCAACTATGAATTTTTTAACAAATACGAATGTGGAACAAATAGATGAAAATAAAGGGGGGTGGAAGTAGGGGGAGGGAAAGGGGAGGGGGTTAAGATATCTTAAGGAAACACATTCGACATTGTTATCAATCAACTAAGAATTTTTTAACAAATACGAATGTGGAGCAAAAAGATGAAAATAAATGGGGGTGGAAGTAGGGGGAGGGAAAGGGGAGGGGGATAAGATAACCTAAGGAAACACAGTCGACATTGGTATCAATCAACTAAGTATTTTTTAACAAATACGAATGAGGAGCAAAAAGATGAAAATAAATGGGGGTGGAAGTAGGGGGAGGGAAAGGGGAGGGGGTTAAGATAACCTAAGGAAACACAGTCGACATTGGTATCTATAAACTAAGAATTTTTTAAGAAATATGAATGTGGAGCAAAAAGATGAAAATAAAGGGGGGTGGAAGTAGGGGGAGGGAAAGGGGAGGGGGTTAAGATATCCTAAGGATACACAGTCGAAATTGTTATCAATCAACTAAGAATTTTTTAACAAATATGAATGTGGAGCAAAAAGATGAAAATAAAGGGGGGTGGAAGTAGGGGGAGGGAAAGGGGAGGGGGTTAAGATATCCTAAGGAAACACAGTCGAAATTGGTATCAATCAACTAAGAATTTTTTAAGAAATATGAATGTGGAGCAAAAAGATGAAAATAAAGTGGAGTGGAAGTAGGGGGAGGGAAAGGGGAGGGGGTTAAGATATCCTAAGGATACACAGTCGACATTGGTATCAATCAACTAAGAATTTTTTAACAAATATGAATGTGGAGCAAAAAGATGAAAATAAAGGGGGGTGGAAGTAGGGGGAGGGAAAGGGGAGGGGGTTAAGATAACCTAAGGAAACACAGTCGACATTGGTATCAATCAACTAAGATTTTTTTAACAAATACGAATGTGGAGCAAAACGATGAAAAGAAAAGAGAGTGGAAGTAGGGGGAGGGAAAGGGGAGGGGGTTAAGATATCCTAAGGATACACAGTCGAAATTGTTATCAATCAACTAAGAATTTTTTAACAAATATGAATGTGGAGCAAAAAGATGAAAATAAAAGGGGGTGAAAGTAGGGGGAGGGAAAGTGGAGGGGGTTAAGAAATCCTAAGGAAACACAGTCGACATTGGTATCAATCAACTAAGAATTTTTTAACAAATATGAATGTGGAGCAAAAAGATGAAAATAAAGGGGGGTGGAAGTAGGGGGAGGGAAAGGGGAGGGGGTTAAGATATCCTAAGGATACACAGTCGACATTGGTATCAATCAACTAAGAATTTTTTAACAAATATGAATGATGTGGAGCAAAAAGATGAAAATAAAATGGGGTGGAAGTAGGGGGAGGGAAAGTGGAGGGGGTTAAGATATCCTAAGGAAACACAGTCGACATTGGTATCAATCAACTAAGAACTTTTTATCAAATAAGAATGTGGAGCAAAAAGATGAAAATAAAGGGGGGTGGAAGTAGGGGGAGGGAAAGGGGAGGGGGTAAAGATATCCTAAGGAAACACAGTCGACATTGTTATCTATAAACTAAGAATTTTTTAACAAATATGAATGTGGAGCTAAAAGATGAAAATAAAGGGGGGTGGAAGAAGGGGGAGTGAAAGGGGAGGGGGTTAAGATATCCTAAGGATACACAGTCGACATTGGTATCAATCAACTAAGAATTTTTTAACAAATATGAATGTGGAGCAAAAAGATGAAAATAAAGTGGGGTGGAAGTAGGGGGAGGGAAAGGGGAGGAGGTTAAGATATCCTAAGGAAACACAGTCGAAATTGGTATCAATCAACTAAGAATTTTTTAACAAATACGAATGTGGAGCAAAAAGATGAAAATAAAAGGGGGTGGAAGTAGGGGGAGGGAAAGGGGAGGGGGTTAAGATATCCTAAGGAAACACAGTCGAAATTGGTATCAATCAACTAAGAATTTTTTAAGAAATATGAATTTGGAGCAAAAAGATGAAAATAAAGTGGAGTGGAAGTAGGGGGAGGGAAAGGGGAGGGGGTTAAGATATCCTAAGGATACACAGTCGACATTGGTATCAATCAACTAAGAATTTTTTAACAAATATGAATGTGGAGCAAAAAGATGAAAATAAAGGGGGGTGGAAGTAGGGGGAGGGAAAGGGGAGGGGGTTAAGATAACCTAAGGAAACACAGTCGACATTGGTATCAATCAACTAAGATTTTTTTAACAAATACGAATGTGGAGCAAAACGATGAAAAGAAAAGAGAGTGGAAGTAGGGGGAGGGAAAGGGGAGGGGGTTAAGATATCCTAAGGATACACAGTCGAAATTGTTATCAATCAACTAAGAATTTTTTAACAAATATGAATGTGGAGCAAAAAGATGAAAATAAAAGGGGGTGAAAGTAGGGGGAGGGAAAGTGGAGGGGGTTAAGAAATCCTAAGGAAACACAGTCGACATTGGTATCAATCAACTAAGAATTTTTTAACAAATATGAATGTGGAGCAAAAAGATGAAAATAAAGGGGGGTGGAAGTAGGGGGAGGGAAAGGGGAGGGGCTTAATATATCCTAAGGAAACACAGTCGAAATTGGTATCTATCAACTAAGAATTTTTTAACAAATATGAATGTGTAGCAAAAAGATGAAAATAAAGGGGGTTGGAAGAAGGGGGAGGGAAAGGGGAGGGGGTTAAGATATCCTAAGGAAACACAGTCGACATTGTTATCAATCAACTAAGAATTTTTTAACAAATATGAATGTGGAGCAAAAAGATGAAAATAAAGGGGGGTGGAAGTAGGGGGAGGGAAAGGGGAGGGGGTTAAGATATCCTAAGGAAACACAGTCGACATTGGTATCAATCAACTAAGAATTTTTTAACAAATACGTATTTGGAGCAAAAAGATGAAAATAAAGGGGGGTGGAAGTAGGGGGAGGGAAAGGGGAGGGGGTTAAGATATCCTAAGGAAACACAGTGGACATTGTTATCAATCAACTAAGAATTTTTTAACAAATACGAATGTGGAGCAAAAAGATGAAAATAAAGGGGGGTGGAAGTAGGGGGATGGAAAGGGGAGGGGTTAAGATATCCTAAGGAAACAGTCGACATTGTTATCAATCAACTAAGAATTTTTTAACAAATACGAATGTGGAGCAAAAAGATGAAAATAAAGGGGGGTGAAAATAGGGGGAGGGAAAGGGGAGGGAGTTAAGATATCCTAAGGATACACAGTCAATATTGGTATCAATCAACTATGAATTTTTTTAACAAATACGAATGTGGAACAAATAGATGAAAATAAAGGGGGGTGGAAGTAGGGGGAGGGAAAGGGGAGGGGGTTAAGATATCCTAAGGAAACACAGTGGACATTGTTATCAATCAACTAAGAATTTTTTAACAAATACGAATGTGGAGCAAAAAGATGAAAATAAAGGGGGGTGGAAGTAGGGGGATGGAAAGGGGAGGGGTTAAGATATCCTAAGGAAACCAGTCGACATTGTTATCAATCAACTAAGAATTTTTTAACAAATACGAATGTGGAGCAAAAAGATGAAAATAAAGGGGGGTGAAAATAGGGGGAGGGAAAGGGGAGGGAGTTAAGATATCCTAAGGATACACAGTCGATATTGTTATCAATCAACTATGAATTTTTTAACAAATACGAATGTGGAACAAAAAGATGAAAATAAAATGGGGTGGAAGTAGGGGGAGGGGAAAGGGGAGGGGGTTAAGATATCCTAAGGAAACACATTCGACATTGTTATCAATCAACTAAGAATTTTTTAACAAATACGAATGTGGAGCAAAAAGATGAAAATAAATGGGGGTGGAAGTAGGGGGAGGGAAAGGGGAGGGGGATAAGATAACCTAAGGAAACACAGTCGACATTGGTATCAATCAACTAAGTATTTTTTAACAAATACGAATGAGGAGCAAAAAGATGAAAATAAATGGGGGGTGGAAGTAGGGGGAGGGAAAGGGGAGGGGGGTAAAGATATCCTAAGGAAACACAGTCGACATTGGTATCTATAAACTAAGAATTTTTTAAGAAATATGAATGTGGAGCAAAAAGATGAAAATAAAGGGGGGTGGAAGTAGGGGGAGGGAAAGGGGAGGGGGTTAAGATATCCTAAGGATACACAGTCGAAATTGTTATCAATCAACTAAGAATTTTTTAACAAATATGAATGTGGAGCAAAAAGATGAAAATAAAGGGGGGTGGAAGTAGGGGGAGGGAAAGGGGGAGGGGGTTAAGATATCCTAAGGAAACACAGTCGAAATTGGTATCAATCAACTAAGAATTTTTTAAGAAATATGAATGTGGAGCAAAAAGATGAAAATAAAGTGGAGTGGAAGTAGGGGGAGGGAAAGGGGAGGGGGGTTAAGATATCCTAAGGATACACAGTAGACATTGGTATCAATCAACTAAGAATTTTTTAACAAATATGAATGTGGAGCAAAAAGATGAAAATAAAGGGGGGTGGAAGTAGGGGGAGGGAAAGGGGAGGGGGTTAAGATAACCTAAGGAAACACAGTCGACATTGGTATCAATCAACTAAGATTTTTTTAACAAATACGAATGTGGAGCAAAACGATGAAAAAGAAAAGAGAGTGGAAGTAGGGGGAGGGAAAGGGGAGGGGGGTTAAGATATCCTAAGGATACACAGTCGAAATTGTTATCAATCAACTAAGAATTTTTTAACAAATATGAATGTGGAGCAAAAAGATGAAAATAAAAGGGGGGTGAAAGTAGGGGGAGGGAAAGTGGAGGGGGTTAAGAAATCCTAAGGAAACACAGTCGACATTGGTATCAATCAACTAAGAATTTTTTTAACAAATATGAATGTGGAGCAAAAAGATGAAAATAAAGGGGGGGTGGAAGTAGGGGGAGGGAAAGGGTAGGGGGTTAAGATATCCTAAGGATACACAGTCGACATTGGTATCAATCAACTAAGAATTTTTTAACAAATATGAATGTGGAGCAAAAAGATGAAAATAAAATGGGGGTGGAAGTAGGGGGGAGGGAAAGTGGAGGGGGGTTGAGATATCCTAAGGAAACACAGTCGACATTGGTATCAATCAACTAAGAACTTTTTATCAAATAAGAATGTGGAGCAAAAAGATGAAAATAAAGGGGGGTGGAAGTAGGGGGAGGGAAAGGGGAGGGGGTAAAGATATCCTAAGGAAACACAGTCGACTTTGTTATCTATAAACTAAGAATTTTTTAACAAATATGAATGTGGAGCTAAAAGATGAAAATAAAGGGGGGTGGAAGAAGGGGGAGTGAAAGGGGAGGGGGTTAAGATATCCTAAGGATACACAGTCGACATTGGTATCAATCAACTAAGAATTTTTTAACAAATATGAATGTGGAGCAAAAAGATGAAAATAAAGGGGGGGTGGAAGTAGGGGGAGGGAAAGGGGAGGAGGTTAAGATATCCTAAGGAAACACAGTCGAAATTGGTATCAATCAACTAAGAATTTTTTAACAAATACGAATGTGGAGCAAAAAGATGAAAATAAAAGGGGGTGGAAGTAGGGGGAGGGAAAGGGGAGGGGGTTAAGATATCCTAAGGAAACACAGTCGAAATTGGTATCAATCAACTAAGAATTTTTTAAGAAATATGAATGTGGAGCAAAAAGATGAAAATAAAGTGGAGTGGAAGTAGGGGGAGGGGAAAGGGGAGGGGGGTTAAGATATCCTAAGGATACACAGTCGACATTGGTATCAATCAACTAAGAATTTTTTAACAAATATGAATGTGGAGCAAAAAGATGAAAATAAAGGGGGGTGGAAGTAGGGGGAGGGAAAGGGGGAGGGGGTTAAGATAACCTAAGGAAACACAGTCGACATTGGTATCAATCAACTAAGATTTTTTTTAACAAATACGAATGTGGAGCAAAACGATGAAAAGAAAAGAGAGTGGAAGTAGGGGGAGGGAAAGGGGAGGGGGTTAAGATATCCTAAGGATACACAGTCGAAATTGTTATCAATCAACTAAGAATTTTTTAACAAATATGAATGTGGAGCAAAAAGATGAAAATAAAAGGGGGTGAAAGTAGGGGGAGGGAAAGTGGAGGGGGTTAAGAAATCCTAAGGAAACACAGTCGACATTGGTATCAATCAACTAAGAATTTTTTAACAAATATGAATGTGGAGCAAAAAGATGAAAATAAAGGGGGGTGGAAGTAGGGGGAGGGAAAGAGGAGGGGGTTAAGATATCCTAAGGATACACAGTCGACATTGGTATCAATCAACTAAGAATTTTTTAACAAATATGAATGTGGAGCAAAAAGATGAAAATAAAGGGGGGTGGAAGTAGGGGGAGGGAAAGGGGAGGGGGTAAAGATATCCTAAGGAAACACAGTCGACATTGGTATCAATCAACTAAGATTTTTTTAACAAATACGAATGTGGAGCTAAAAGATGAAAAGAAAAGAGAGTGGAAGTAGGGGGAGGGAAAGGGGAGGGGGTTAAGATATCCTAAGGATACACAGTCGAAATTGGTATCAATCAACTAAGAATTTTTTAACAAATATGAATGTGGAGCAAAAAGATGAAAATAAAGGGGGGTGGAAGTAGGGGGAGGGAAAGGGGAGGAGGTTAAGAAATCCTAAGGAAACACAGTCGAAATTGGTATCAATCAACTAAGAATTTTTTAACAAATACGAATGTGGAGCAAAAAGATGAAAATAAAAGGGGGTGGAAGTAGGGGGAGGGAAAGGGGAGGGGGTTAAGATATCCTAAGGAAACACAGTCGAAATTGGTATCAATCAACTAAGAATTTTTTAAGAAATATGAATGTGGAGCAAAAAGATGAAAATAAAGTGGAGTGGAAGTAGGGGGAGGGAAAGGGGAGGGGGTTAAGATATCCTAAGGATACACAGTCGACATTGGTATCAATCAACTAAGAATTTTTTAACAAATATGAATGTGGAGCAAAAAGATGAAAATAAAGGGGGGTGGAAGTAGGGGGAGGGAAAGGGGAGGGGGTTAAGATAACCTAAGGAAACACAGTCGACATTGGTATCAATCAACTAAGATTTTTTTAACAAATACGAATGTGGAGCAAAACGATGAAAAGAAAAGAGAGTGGAAGTAGGGGGAGGGAAAGGGGAGGGGGTTAAGATATCCTAAGGATACACAGTCGAAATTGTTATCAATCAACTAAGAATTTTTTAACAAATATGAATGTGGAGCAAAAAGATGAAAATAAAAGGGGGTGAAAGTAGGGGGAGGGAAAGTGGAGGGGGTTAAGAAATCCTAAGGAAACACAGTCGACATTGGTATCAATCAACTAAGAACTTTTTATCAAATACGAATGTGGAGCAAAAAGATGAAAATAAAGGGGGGTGGAAGTAGGGGGAGGGAAAGGGGAGGGGGGTAAAGATATCCTAAGGAAACACAGTCGACATTGTTATCTATAAACTAAGAATTTTTTAACAAATATGAAAGTGGAGCAAAAAGATGAAAATAAAGGGGGGTGGAAGTAGGGGGAGGGAAAGGGGAGGGGCTTAATATATCCTAAGGAAACACAGTCGAAATTGGTATCTATCAACTAAGAATTTTTTAACAAATATGAATGTGTAGCAAAAAGATGAAAATAAAGGGGGTTGGAAGAAGGGGGGAGGGAAAGGGGAGGGGGTTAAGATATCCTAAGGAAACACAGTCGACATTGTTATCAATCAACAAAGAATTTTTTAACAAATATGAATGTGGAGCAAAAAGATGAAAATAAAGGGGGGGTGGAAGTAGGGGGAGGGAAAGGGGAGGGGGTTAAGATATCCTAAGGAAACACAGTCGACATTGGTATCAATCAACTAAGAATTTTTTAACAAATACGTATTTGGAGCAAAAAGATGAAAATAAAGGGGGGTGGAAGTAGGGGGAGGGAAAGGGGAGGGGGTTAAGATATCCTAAGGAAACACAGTCGACATTGTTATCTATAAACTAAGAATTTTTTAACAAATATGAATGTGGAGCAAAAAGATGAAAATAAAGGGGTGTGGAAGAAGGGGGAGGGAAAGGGGAGGGCCTTAAGATATCCTAAGGAAACACAGTCGAAATTGGTATCTATCAACTAAGAATTTTTTAACAAATATGAATGTGGAGCAAAAAGATGAAAATAAAGGGGGGGTGGAAGTAGAGGGAGGGAAAGGGGAGGGGGTTAAGATAACCTAAGGAAACACAGTCGACATTGGTATCAATCAACTAAGAATTTTTTAAAAAATACGAATGTGGAGCAAAAAGATGAAAATAAAGGGGGGTAGAAGTAGGGGGAGGGAAAGGGGAGGGGGTTAAGATATCCTAAGGATACACAGTCGACATTGGTATCAATCAACTAAGAATTTTTTAACAAATAAGAATGTGGAGAAAAAAGATGAAAATAAAGGGGGGTGGAAGTAGGGGGAGGGAAAGGGGAGGAGGTTAAGATATCCTAAGGAAACACAGTCGACATTGGTATCAATCAACTAAGAATTTTTTAACAAATACGAATGTGGAGCAAAAAGATGAAAATAAAATGGGGTGGAAGTAGGGGGAGGGAAAGTGGAGGGGGTTAAGATATCCTAAGGAAACACAGTCGACATTGGTATCAATCAACTAAGAACTTTTTATCAAATACGAATGTGGAGCAAAAAGATGAAAATAAAGGGGGGTGGAAGTAGGGGGAGGGAAAGGGGAGGGGGTAAAGATATCCTAAGGAAACACAGTCGACATTGTTATCTATAAACTAAGAATTTTTTAACAAATATGAATGTGGAGCTAAAAGATGAAAATAAAGGGGGGTGGAAGAAGGGGGAGGGAAAGGGGAGGGCCTTAAGATATCCTAAGGAAACACAGTCGAAATTGGTATCTATCAACTAAGAATTTTTTAACAAATATGAATGTGGAGCAAAAAGATGAAAATAAAGGGGGGTGGAAGTAGGGGGAGGGAAAGGGGAGGGGGTTAAGATATCCTAAGGAAACACAGTCGACATTGTTATCAATCAACTAAGAATTTTTTAACAAATATGAATGTGGAGCAAAAAGATGAAAATAAAAGGGGGTGGAAGTAGGGGGAGGGAAAGGGGAGGAGGTTAAGATATCCTAAGGAAACACAGTCGAAATTGGTATCAATCAACTAAGAATTTTTTAAGAAATATGAATGTGGAGCAAAAAGATGAAAATAAAGTGGAGTGGAAGTAGGGGGAGGGAAAGGGGAGGGGGTTAAGATATCCTAAGGATACACAGTCGACATTGGTATCAATCAACTAAAATTTTTTTAACAAATATGAATGTGGAGCAAAAAGATGAAAATAAAGGGGGGTGGAAGTAGGGGGAGGGAAAGGGGAGGGGGTTAAGATAACCTAAGGAAACACAGTCGACATTGGTATCAATCAACTAAGATTTTTTTAACAAATACGAATGTGGAGCAAAACGATGAAAAGAAAAGAGAGTGGAAGTAGGGGGGAGGGAAAGGGGGAGGGGTGTTAAGATATCCTAAGGATACACAGTCGAAATTGTTATCAATCAACTAAGAATTTTTTAAAAAATATGAATGTGGAGCAAAAAGATGAAAATAAAAGGGGGTGAAAGTAGGGGGAGGGAAAGTGGAGGGGGTTAAGAAATCCTAAGGAAACACAGTCGACATTGGTAGTTCAATCAACTAAGAACTTTTTATCAAATACGAATGTGGAGCAAAAAGATGAAAATAAAGGGGGGTGGAAGTAGGGGGAGGGAAAGGGGAGGGGGTAAAGATATCCTAAGGAAACACAGTCGACATTGTTATCTATAAACTAAGAATTTTTTAACAAATATGAATGTGGAGCAAAAAGATGAAAAAAAAGGGGGGTGGTGAAGTAGGGGGAGGGAAAGGGGAGGGGTTTAATATATCCTAAGGAAACACAGTCGAAATTGGTATCTATCAACTAAGAATTTTTTAACAAATATGAATGTGTAGCAAAAAGATGAAAATAAAGGGGGGTTGGAAGAAGGGGGAGGGAAAGGGGAGGGGGTTAAGATATCCTAAGGAAACACAGTCGACATTGTTATCAATCAACTAAGAATTTTTTAACAAATATGAATGTGGAGCAAAAAGATGAAAATAAAGGGGGGTGGAAGTAGGGGGAGGGAAAGGGGAGGGGGGTAAAGATATCCTAAGGAAACACAGTCGACATTGTTATCTATAAACTAAGAATTTTTAAAAAATATGAATGTGGAGCAAAAAGATGAAAATAAAGGGGGGTGGAAGTAGGGGGAGGGAAAGGGGAGGGGTTAAGATATCCTAAGGAAACAGTCGACATTGTTATCAATCAACTAAGAATTTTTTAACAAATACGAATGTGGAGCAAAAAGATGAAAATAAAGGGGGGTGAAAATAGGGGGAGGGAAAGGGGAGGGAGTTAAGATATCCTAAGGATACACAGTCGATATTGTTATCAATCAACTATGAATTTTTTAACAAATACGAATGTGGAACAAATAGATGAAAATAAAGGGGGGTGGAAGTAGGGGGAGGGGAAAGGGGAGGGGGTTTAAGATATCCTAAGGAAACACATTCGACATTGTTATCAATCAACTAAGAATTTTTTAACAAATACGAATGTGGAGCAAAAAGATGAAAATAAATGGGGGTGGAAGTAGGGGGAGGGAAAGGGGAGGGGGTTAAGATAACCTAAGGAAACACAGTCGACATTGGTATCAATCAACTAAGTATTTTTTAACAAATACGAATGAGGAGCAAAAAGATGAAAATAAAGGGGGGTGGAAGTAGGGGGGAGGGTAAGGGGAGGGAGTTAAGATATCCTAAGGATACACCGTTGACATTGGTATCTATAAACTAAGAATTTTTTAAGAAATATGAATGTGGAGCAAAAAGATGAAAATAAAGTGGAGTGGAAGTAAGGGGAGGGAAAGGGGAGGGGGTTAAGATATCCTAAGGATACACAGTCGACATTGTTATCAATAAACTAAGAATTTTTTAACAAATACGAATGTGGAGCAAAAAGATGAAAATAAAGGGGGGTGGAAGTAGGGGGAGGGAAAGGGGAGGGGGGTTAAGATATCCTAAGGATACACAGTCGAAATTGTTATCAATCAACTAAGAATTTTTTAACAAATATGAATGTGGAGCAAAAAGATGAAAATAAAATGGGGGTGGAAGTAGGGGGAGGGAAAGTGGAGGGGGTTAAGATATCCTAAGGAAACACAGTCGACATTGGTATCAATCAACTAAGAACTTTTTATCAAATACGAATGTGGAGCAAAAAGATGAAAATAAAGGGGGGGTGGAAGTAGGGGGAGGGAAAGGGGAGGGGGTAAAGATATCCTAAGGAAACACAGTCGACATTGTTATCTATAAACTAAGAATTTTTTAACAAATATGAATGTGGAGCTAAAAGATGAAAATAAAGGGGGGGTGGAAGAAGGGGGAGTGAAAGGGGAGGGGGTTAAGATATCCTAAGGATACACAGTCGACATTGGTATCAATCAACTAAGAATTTTTTAACAAATACGAATGTGGAGCAAAAAGATGAAAATAAAGGGGGGTGAAAAATAGGGGGAGGGAAAGGGGGAGGGAGTTAAGATATCCTAAGGATACACAGTCAATATTGGTATCAATCAACTATGAATTTTTTAACAAATACGAATGTGGAACAAATAGATGAAAATAAAGGGGGGTGGAAGTAGGGGGAGGGAAAGGGGAGGGGGTTAAGATATCCTAAGGAAACACAGTGGATATTGTTATCAATCAACTAAGAATTTTTTAACAAATACGAATGTGGAGCAAAAAGATGAAAATAAAGGGGGGTGGAAGAAGGGGGAGTGAAAGGGGAGGGGGTTAAGATATCCTAAGGAAACAGTCGACATTGTTATCAATCAACTAAGAATTTTTTAACAAATACGAATGTGGAGCAAAAAGATGAAAATAAAGGGGGGTGAAAATAGGGGGAGGGAAAGGGGAGGGAGTTAAGATATCCTAAGGATACACAGTCAATATTGGTATCAATCAACTATGAATTTTTTAACATATACGAATGTGGAACAAATAGATGAAAATAAAGGGGGGTGGAAGTAGGGGGAGGGAAAGGGGAGGGGGTTAAGATATCCTAAGGAAACACAGTGGATATTGTTATCAATCAACTAAGAATTTTTTAACAAATACGAATGTGGAGCAAAAAGATGAAAATAAAGGGGGGTGGAAGTAGGGGGATGGAAAGGGGAGGGGTTAAGATATCCTAAGGAAACACAGTCGACATTGTTATCAATCAACTAAGAATTTTTTAACAAATACGAATGTGGAGCAAAAAGATGAAAATAAAGGGGGGTGAAAATAGGGGGAGGGAAAGGGGAGGGAGTTAAGATATCCTAAGGATACACAGTCGATATTGTTATCAATCAACTATGAATTTTTTAACAAATACGAATGTGGAACAAATAGATGAAAATAAAGGGGGGTGGAAGTAGGGGGAGGGAAAGGGGAGGGGGTTAAGATATCCTAAGGAAACACATTCGACATTGTTATCAATCAACTAAGAATTTTTTAACAAATACGAATGTGGAGCAAAAAGATGAAAATAAATGGGGGTGGAAGTAGGGGGTGGGAAAGGGGAGGGGGTTAAGATAACCTAAGGAAACACAGTCGACATTGGTATCAATCAACTAAGTATTTTTTAACAAATACGAATGAGGAGCAAAAAGATGAAAATAAAGGGGGGTGGAAGTAGGGGGAGGGTAAGGGGAGGGAGTTAAGATATCCTAAGGATACACAGTTGACATTGGTATCTATAAACTAAGAATTTTTTAAGAAATATGAATGTGGAGCAAAAAGATGAAAATAAAGTGGAGTGGAAGTAAGGGGAGGGAAAGGGGAGGGGGTTAAGATATCCTAAGGATACACAGTCGACATTGTTATCAATCAACTAAGAATTTTTTAACAAATACGAATGTGGAGCAAAAAGATGAAAATAAAGGGGGGTGGAAGTAGGGGGAGGGAAAGGGGAGGGGGTTAAGATATCCTAAGGATACACAGTCGAAATTGTTATCAATCAACTAAGAATTTTTTAACAAATATGAATGTGGAGCAAAAAGATGAAAATAAAATGGGGTGGAAGTAGGGGGAGGGAAAGTGGAGGGGGTTAAGATATCCTAAGGAAACACAGTCGACATTGGTATCAATCAACTAAGAACTTTTTATCAAATACGAATGTGGAGCAAAAAGATGAAAATAAAGGGGGGTGGAAGTAGGGGGAGGGAAAGGGGAGGGGGTAAAGATATCCTAAGGAAACACAGTCGACATTGTTATCTATAAACTAAGAATTTTTTAACAAATATGAATGTGGAGCTAAAAGATGAAAATAAAGGGGGGTGGAAGAAGGGGGAGTGAAAGGGGAGGGGGTTAAGATATCCTAAGGATACACAGTCGACATTGGTATCAATCAACTAAGAATTTTTTAACAAATATGAATGTGGAGCAAAAAGATGAAAATAAAGGGGGGTGGAATTAGGGGGAGGGAAAGGGGAGGGGGTTAAGATATCCTAAGGAAACAGTCGAAATTGGTATCAATCAACTAAGAATTTTTTAACAAATACGAATGTGGAGCAAAAAGATGAAAATAAAAGGGGGTGGAAGTAGGGGGAGGGAAAGGGGAGGGGGTTAAGATATCCTAAGGAAACACAGTCGAAATTGGTATCAATCAACTAAGAATTTTTTAAGAAATATGAATGTGGAGCAAAAAGATGAAAATAAAGTGGAGTGGAAGTAGGGGGAGGGAAAGGGGAGGGGGTTAAGATATCCTAAGGATACACAGTCGACATTGGTATCAATCAACTAAGAATTTTTTAACAAATATGAATGTGGAGCAAAAAGATGAAAATAAAGGGGGGTGGAAGTAGGGGGAGGGAAAGGGGAGGGGGTTAAGATAACCTAAGGAAACACAGTCGACATTGGTATCAATCAACTAAGATTTTTTTAACAAATACGAATGTGGAGCAAAACGATGAAAAGAAAAGAGAGTGGAAGTAGGGGGAGGGAAAGGGAAGGGGGTTAAGATATCCTAAGGATACACAGTCGAAATTGTTATCAATCAACTAAGAATTTTTTAACAAATATGAATGTGGAGCAAAAAGATGAAAATAAAAGGGGGTGAAAGTAGGGGGAGGGAAAGTGGAGGGGGTTAAGAAATCCTAAGGAAACACAGTCGACATTGGTATCAATCAACTAAGAACTTTTTATCAAATACGAATGTGGAGCAAAAAGATGAAAATAAAGGGGGGTGGAAGTAGGGGGAGGGAAAGGGGAGGGGGTAAAGATATCCTAAGGAAACACAGTCGACATTGTTATCTATAAACTAAGAATTTTTTAACAAATATGAATGTGGAGCAAAAAGATGAAAATAAAGGGGGGTGGAAGTAGGGGGAGGGAAAGGGGAGGGGCTTAATATATCCTAAGGAAATACAGTCGAAATTGGTATCTATCAACTAAGAATTTTTTAACAAATATGAATGTGTAGCAAAAAGATGAAAATAAAGGGGGTTGGAAGAAGGGGAAGGGAAAGGGGAGGGGGTTAAGATATCCTAAGGAAACACAGTCGACATTGTTATCAATCAACTAAGAATTTTTTAACAAATATGAATGTGGAGCAAAAAGATGAAAATAAAGGGGGGTGGAAGTAGGGGGAGGGAAAGGGGAGGGGGTTAAGATATCATAAGGAAACACAGTCGACATTGGTATCAATCAACTAAGAATTTTTTAACAAATACGTATTTGGAGCAAAAAGATGAAAATAAAGGGGGGTGGAAGTAGGGGGAGGGAAAGGGGAGGGGGTTAAGATATCCTAAGGAAACACAGTCGACATTGTTATCTATAAACTAAGAATTTTTTAACAAATATGAATGTGGAGCAAAAAGATGAAAATAAAGGGGTGTGGAAGAAGGGGTAGGGAAAGGGGAGGGCCTTAAGATATCCTAAGGAAACACAGTCGAAATTGGTATCTATCAACTAAGAATTTTTTAACAAATATGAATGTGGAGCAAAAAGATGAAAATAAAGGGGGGTGGAAGTAGAGGGAGGGAAAGGGGAGGGGGTTAAGATAACCTAAGGAAACACAGTCGACATTGGTATCAATCAACTAAGAATTTTTTAACAAATACGAATGTGGAGCAAAAAGATGAAAATAAAGGGGGGTAGAAGTAGGGGGAGGGAAAGGGGAGGGGGTTAAGATATCCTAAGGATACACAGTCGACATTGGTATCAATCAACTAAGAATTTTTTAACAAATATGAATGTGGAGAAAAAAGATGAAAATAATGGGGGGTGGAAGTAGAGGGAGGGAAAGGGGAGGAGGTTAAGATATCCTAAGGAAACACAGTCGAAATTGGTATCAATCAACTAAGAATTTTTTAACAAATACGAATGTGGAGCAAAAAGATGAAAATAAAATGGGGTGGAAGTAGGGGGAGGGAAAGTGGAGGGGGTTAAGATATCCTAAGGAAACACAGTCGACATTGGTATCAATCAACTAATAACTTTTTATCAAATACGAATGTGGAGCAAAAAGATGAAAATAAAGGGGGGTGGAAGTAGGGGGAGGGAAAGGGGAGGGGGTAAAGATATCCTAAGGAAACACAGTCGACATTGTTATCTATAAACTAAGAATTTTTTAACAAATATGAATGTGGAGCTAAAAGATGAAAATAAAGGGGGGTGGAAGTAGGGGGAGGGAAAGGGGAGGGGGTTAAGATATCCTAAGGAAACACAGTCGACATTGTTATCAATCAACTAAGAATTTTTTAACAAATATGAATGTGGAGCAAAAAGATGAAAATAAAAGGGGGTGGAAGTAGGGGGAGGGAAAGGGGAGGAGGTTAAGATATCCTAAGGAAACACAGTTGAAATTGGTATCAATCAACTAAGAATTTTTTAAGAAATATGAATGTGGAGCAAAAAGATGAAAATAAAGTGGAGTGGAAGTAGGGGGAGGGAAAGGGGAGGGGGTTAAGATATCCTAAGGATACACAGTCGACATTGGTATCAATCAACTAAGAATTTTTTAACAAATATGAATGTGGAGCAAAAAGATGAAAATAAAGGGGGGTGGAAGTAGGGGGAGGGAAAGGGGAGGGGGTTAAGATAACCTAAGGAAACACAGTCGACATTGGTATCAATCAACTAAGAAGTTTTTAACAAATATGAATGTGGAGCAAAAAGATGAAAATAAAGGTGGGTGGAAGTAGGGGGAGGGAAAGGGGAGGAAGTTAAGATATCCTAAGGAAACACAGTCGAAATTGGCATCAATCAACTAAGAATTTTTTAAGAAATATGAATGTGGAGCAAAAAGATGAAAATAAAGTGGAGTGGAAGTAGGGGGAGGGAAAGGGGAGGGGGTTAAGATATCCTAAGGATACACAGTCGACATTGGTATCAATCAACTAAGAATTTTTTAACAAATATAAATGTGGAGCAAAAAGATAAAAATAAAGGGGGGTGGAAGTAGGGGGAGGGAAAGGGGAGGGGGTTAAGATAACCTAAGGAAACACAGTCGACATTGGTATCAATCAACTAGGAATTTTTTTAAAAATACGAATGTGGAGCAAAAAGATGAAAATAAAGGGGGGGTGGAAGTAGGGGGAGGGAAAGGGGAGGGGGTTAAGATATCCTAAGGATACACAGTCGACATTGGTATCAATCAACTAAGAATTTTTTAACAAATAAGGCACAAAAAGCGCAATTTCTGTGAATTAATTCCATGCACTTGCCGGTAAGCTCGGAGATTGAAATTTTCAGTGTCGCTAGATGGCCGCAATATCTATCGGAAATGGTCGTCGCTTTTGCTCACGGTGTCTTGGGTTCGACTCCAGAGACCCCGGAATATCTCCCATAAGTTAGCGTGGGGGAACGCGATCTAATAAGCTTAGGAAGCTGAAATTTTGCAAGATTATATGACTTTTCTCGCAACCGACTACAAAAATCGAAAATTTTAAAATTGTCAGTTTCTAGGAGTCGATTTAACCACATTTGTACATTAAAGTTCGATAATTTTTATCTTGAAAACTATATGCTGCACGTTCATGTTCTCGGTATTATTATGCATGCGATTACACGTAGAAAAAAATTTTTTTTTTAAAGTTAAAAAAAGTCGACCGCTAATAACAATTCGCAATTGTTTAAACAACTTTTCAACGTTTTCGTATTTCCGAATGCGCTGCGGAGCTGAAAGTCCCTTTACGGGTAGAATTCCGAAACATGATCTGATAGGGAAAACTCCGACTTCGATATTTCAATTTGTCCTGCAGTTAAAAATTTTTAAACTTCTAACGAAAGGGTTAATGTTCAGCTCCTACGAGGAGAGTTTGACAGCCGAAATTCGCGAGTTATACGGAAATTATTTCGGTTTTAACATTTAACTTCCGAGAGTGTGGTGAAAAACTCCAAATTCGGCAGAAATGTGTCGTGTGCACGATATTCCTAAGAATGCAAAAATTGGCGATCGTTTCGCTCCATCGCAGTTGGAGCGGCGTGTTAGGTCTCCGGGCTGATTCGAGCGGCGTGGTAGGTCGCCGGCGGGGCACCGGCCGAAGGGGGGGGAGGCGGAAAGTGGGGGGGGGGGGGTGGCAAGTGGGGGGGGCGGCAAGTGGGGGGGCGAGGCGGAAAATGAGGGGAGAGGCGGAAAGTGGGGGGAGGGGGGCGAGGCGAAAATGGTTGGGAGGCAGCAAGTAGGGGGACGAGTTGAAAAGTGGGGGGAGGGGGCGAGGCGACAAGTGTGGGGGGCGGCAAGTGGGGGCGAGGCGGAAAGTGGGGGGGAGGCGAGGCGGCAAGTGTGGGGGGCGGCAAGTGGGGGGGCGCGGCGGCAATTTTGGGGGGGTGCGGCATGTGGGGGGGGGGCGAGACGGCAAGTGTGGGGGGGAGGCGGCAAGTGGGGGGGAGGCGGCAAGAGGGGGGGGGGGGCAGCAATTCAGGGGGGGCGGCAATTGTGGGGGCAGGCGGCAAAGGGTGGGGGAGGCGGCAAGTGGGGGGAAGGAGGCAGCAATTGGGGGGGGGGCGGCAAGTGGGGGGGATGCGGCAAGTGGAGGGGAGAGGTGGCAAGTGGGGGGAGGCGGCAAGTGGGGGGGTGCGGCAAGTGGGGGGAGGCAGCAATTGGGGGGGGAGGCGGCAAGTGGGGGGGAGGCAAGTGGGGGGGCGCGGCGGCAATTTTGGGGGGGGCGGCATGTGGGGGGGGGGGCGAGACGGCAAGTGTGGGGGGGAGGCGGCAAGTGGGGGGGGGCGAAGCGGATAGTGGGGGTGGGGGGCGAGGCGGCAAGTGGGGGGGGGCGAGGCGGCAAGTGGGGGGGGCGAGGGGGAAAGTGGAGGGGGGGCGAGGCGAAAAGTGGCGGGGGGGGCGGAAAGTTGGGGGGCGGCAAGTGGCGGGAGGTGGCATGAGGGGGGGGAGGAGGCAAGTTGGGGGGGGGGCGGAAATTGGGGGGGTGAGGCGGAAAGTGGGGGGGCGTCAAGTGGGGGGAGGCGACATGTGGGGGGGGGCGGCAAGTGGGGGGGGGGCAAATGGTGGGGGGGCGGCAAGTGGGGGGGCGGCAAGTGAGGGGGGGCGGCAAGTGGGGGGGGGTCAAGGCGGCAAGTGGGGGGGGGGGTCGGCAAGTGGGGGGGCGGCAAGAGGGGAGGGGCCGGTATGTGGGGGGGGGGGTCAAGTGGGGGGGGGGCAAGTGGGGGGGGCAAGAATGTCCAAGAGCTAAGCAAAAGTCAAACGTAAAAAACAACGGGAGAGGACAGGAAAATATCACAAGTAGCAACAGCTGGCAACCGCGAGGAAGGGAGAGAGTAAGCGGGAGTGGGGTTTTGTCTGCGCAGGTCGTCATCTACGCGTTACTGCTATAGTTGGCGCTTGCTTGCTGCGAGCATCTCATCTCGCCTCGAAGAAACATTCGTTTTTCAGGTAGACGTCTCGTCATCCCCTATATCCCTTTAATTCCAAAGATTTCCGTTTTCCCACGCCTCGCGACAATTGTTTAAAACAATCCCCAAATGTCGCAATTTCAAACATTTTACAACGTGTTTATCGCGGGATACTAATGCTACGCGTTTCAGAAGAATTTTGAAGTTGTGGCACTTCTAGAAGTGAAACGGTATTTTTCCAATTTTTTTAAAATTAAATAATTTTTAACGGCCGCCGCAATTGATGTATGGCAAAATCAAAACGTTTGTTCGTAAAAGTTTACCACTTTGTAAATATTTTGAAAATTTCAGCTTCCTAGCTCATCCCCTAGTACCTATACAGTTTTCTATTTTTTTTAAACATTTTGAGAATTTGTAACTGCCGAACAAATTAATATATCGAAATCGTGGTGGTCTCTCTCTGGTTCTTTTTTGGAATTCTACCTGCAAAAAAAATTTCAGCTGCGTAGCACGAGCGAAAGTGCATAAACCATGAGAATTTGTTTGAACAATTGCCAATTTTTTTGGTTCCGCGTCGTCGAACTTTTTCGAGATTTTGTTTTTCCTGGGCGGCTCCGCAAAGAATTCTACCCAAGGAAAAAATTTCGAGTCTCCAGCTTATCCGGAAGTGCCTGAAAATCGCTATCATACTGTGTTCTATATATATACATCGTCTATCATTTATTTTTGGTCGGCAAACGACGAGATTCGCGTCTTTTCCCACGACAGAAGACACAAAAAGCGCAATATCTGTGAATTAATTTCGTGCACTTTCCGGTAAGCTCGGTGGTTGAAATTTTTCAGTGTCGCTAGATGGCCGTAATATCTATAGGGAATTGTCGTCGCTTTTGCTCACGGTGTCTTGCGTTCGACTCCAGAGACCCCGGAATATCTCCCATAAGTTAGCGTGGGGGAACGCGATCTAATAAGCTTATGAAGCTGAAATTATGCAAGATTATACGACTTTTCTCGGAACCGACTACAAAAATCGAAAATTTTAAAGTTGTCAGTTTCTAGGAGTCGATTTTAACCACATTTGTACATTAAAGTTCGATAATTTTTATCTTGAAAACTATATGCCGCCCGTTCGAGTTCTTGGTATCATTATTTAGGCGATTACACGTAGAAAAAAAGAAAATTTTTAAAACGTTAAAAAAAGTCGACCGCTAATAACAATTCGCAATTGTTTAAACAATTTTTCAACGTTTTCGTATTTTCGAATGCGCTGCGGAGCTAAAAGTCCCTTTACGTTTAGAATTCCGAAACATGATCTGATAGGGACAACTCCGACTTTGATATTTCAATTTGTCCTCCAGTTAAAAATTCTTAAAATTTTAACGAAAGGGTTAATGTTCAGCTCCTACGAGGAGAGTTTGACAGCCGAAATTCGCGAGTTATTCGGAAATTATTTCGGTTTTAACATTTAACTTCCGAGAGTGTGGTGAAAAACTCCAAATTCGGCAGAAATGTGTCGTGTGGACGATATTCCTAAGAATGCAAAAATTGGCGATCGTTTCGCTCCATCGCAGTTGGAGCGGCGTGGTAGGTCTTCGGGCAGATTCGAGCGGCGTGGTAGGTCGCCGGGAGAGCACCGGCCGAAGGGGGGGAGGCGGGAAGTTGGGGGGGGGGGTGGCAAGTGGGGGGGAAGCGGCAAGTGGAGGGGGGCGAGGCGGAAAGTGGGGGGGGCGGCAAGTGGGGGCGAGGCGGAAAGTGGGGGGGAGGCGAGGCGGCAAGTGTGGGGGGGGCGGCAAGTGGGGGGGCGCGGCGGCAATTTTGGGGGGGCGGCATGTGGGGGGGGGCGAGAAGGCAAGTTTGGGGGGGAGGCGGCAAGTGGGGGGGGGAGGCGGCAAGTGTGGGGGGGGCAGCAATTCAGGGGGGGCGGCAATTGTGGGGGCAGGCGGCAAAGGGTGGGGGAGGCGGCAAGTGGGGGGGCCGGCAAGTGGGGAGAAGGAGGAAGCAATTGGGGGGGGCGGCAAGTGGTGGGGATGCGGCAAGTGGAGGGGAGAGGTGGCAAGTGGGGGGGAGGCGGCAAGTGGGGGGGTGTTGCAAGTGGGGGGAGGCAGCAACTGGGGGGGGAGGTGGCAAGTGGGGGGGAGGCAGCAAGTGGGGGAGGCGGCAAGTGGGGGGGCGGCAAGTGGGGGGGGCGCGGCGGCAATTTTGGGGGGGGGGCGGCATGTGGGGGGGGGGGGGGGGGCGAGACGGCAAGTGTGGGGGGGAGGCGGCAAGTGGGGTGGGAGGCGGCAAGTGGGGGGGCAGCAATTGAGGGGGGCGGCAATTGTGGGGGCAGGGCGGCAAAGGGTGGGGGAGGCGGCAAGTGGGGGGGGGGGGCGGCAAGTGGGGGGGGGCGGCAAGTGGGGGGGGGGGGGGGCGGCAAGTGGGGGGGGACGGCAGCAAGTGGGGGGGGGGGGGGGCGGAGGGGTGGGGGGGAGGTGGCAAGTGGGGGGGATGCGGCAAGTGGGGGGGGAGCGGCAAGTGGGGGGAGGCGGCAATTGGGGGAGGAGGCGGCAAGTGGGGGAGGCGGCAAGTGGGGGGGGCGAAGCGGATAGTGGGGGTGGGGGGCGAGGCGGCAAGTGGAGGGGGGCGAGGCGGCAAGTGGGGGGGCGAGGGGGAAAGTGGAGGGGGGGGCGAGGCGGAAAGTGGCGGGGGGGGGGGGCGGAAAGTTGGGGGGGCGGCAAGTGGCGGGAGGTGGCATGAGGAAGGGGAGGCGGCAAGTTGGGGGGGGGCGGAAATTGGGGGGGTGAGGCAGAAAGTGGGGGGGGCGTCAAGTGGGGGGAGGCGACATGTGGGGGGGGGGGCGGCAAGTGGGGGGGGGGGCAAATGGTGGGGGGGCGGCAAGTGGGGGGCGGCAAGTGAGGGGGGGCGGCAAGTGGGGGGGGTCAATGCGGCAAGTGGGGGGGGGGCGGCAAGTGGGGGGGGGCGGCAATTGGGGGGGGGGCGGCAAGTGGGGGGGGTCGGCAAGTTGGGGGGGCGGCAAGAGGGGAGGGGCCGGTATGTGGGGGGGGGGTCAAGTGGGGGGGGGCAAGTGGGGGGGGCAAGAATGTCCAAGAGCTAAGCAAAAGTCAAACACGTAAAAAACTACGGGAGAGGACAGGAAAATATCACAAGTAGCAACAGCTGGCAACCGCGAGGAAGGGAGAGAGTAAGCGGGAGTGGGGGTTTGTCTGCGCAGGTCGTCATCTACGCGTTACTGCTATAGTTGGCGCTTGCTTGCTGCGAGCATCTCATCTCGCCTCGAAGAAACATTCGTTTTTCAGGTAGACGTCTCGTCATCGCCTATATCCCTTTAATTCCAAAGATTTCCGTTTTCCCACGCCTCGCGACAATTGTTTAAAACAATCCCCAAATGTCGCAATTTCAAACATTTTACACCGTCTTCATCGCGAGATACTAATGCTACGCGTATCAGCAGAATTTTGAAGTGAAACGGTATTTTTCCAATTTTTAAAAATTTTAATAATTTTTAACGGCCGCCGCAATTGATGTATGGCAAAATCAAAACGTTTGTTCGTAAAAGTTTACCACTTTGTAAATATTTTGAAAATTTCAGCTTCCTAGCTAATCCCCTAATACCTATACAGTTTTCTATTTGTTTAAACATTTTGAGAATTTGTAACTGCCGAACAAATTAATATATCGAAATCGTGGTGGTCTCTCTCTGGTTCTTTTTTGGAATTCTACCTGCAAAAAAAATTTCAGCTGCGTAGCACGAGCGAAAGTGCATAAACCATGAGAATTTGTTTGAACAATTGCCAATTTTTTTGGTTCCGCGTCGTCGAACTTTTTCGAGATTTTGTTTTTCCTGGGCGGCTCCGCAAAGAATTCTACCCAAGGAAAAAATTTCGAGTCTCCAGCTCATCCGGAAGTGCCTGAAAATCGCTATCATACTGTGTTCTATATATATACATCGTCTATCATTTATTTTTGGTCGGCAAACGACGAGATTCGCGTCTTTTCCCACGACAGAAGACACAAAAAGCGCAATATCTGTGAATTAATTTCGTGCACTTGCCGGTAAGCTCGGTGGTTGAAATTTTCAGTGTCGCTAGATGGCCGTAATATCTATAGGGAATTGTCGTCGCTTTTGCTCACGGTGTCTTGGGTTCGACTCCAGAGACCCCGGAATATCTCCCATAAGTTAGCGTGGGGGAACGCGATCTAATAAGCTTAGGAAGCTGAAATTTTGCAAGATTATACGACTTTTCTCGCAACCGACTACAAAAATCGAAAATTTTAAAATTGTCAGTTTCTAGGAGTCGATTTAACCCCATTTGTACATTAAAGTTCGATAATTTTTATCTTGAAAACTATATGCCGCACGTTCAAGATCTCGGTATCATTATTTAGGCGATTACACGTAGAAAAAAAAATTTTTAAAAAGTTAAAAAAAGTCGACCGCTAATAATAATTCGCAATTGTTTAAACAACTTTTGAACGTTTTCGTATTTCCGAATGCGCTGCGGAGCTAAAAGTGCCTTTACGAGTAGAATTCCGAAACATGATCTTATAGGGACAACTCCGATTTCGATATTTCATTTTGTCCTGCAGTTAAAAATTCTTAATATTTTAACGGAAGGGTTAATGTTCAGCTCCTACGAGGAGAGTTTGACAGCCGAAATTCGCGAGTTATTCGGAAATAATTTCGGTTTTAACATTTAACTTCCGAGAGTGTGGTGAAAAACTCCAAATTCGGCAGAAAGGTGTCGTGTGGACGATATTCCTAAGAATGCAAAAATTGGCGGTCGTTTAGCTCCATCGCAGTTGGAGCGGCGTGGTAGGCCTCCGGGCTGATTCGAGCGGCGTGGTAGGTCGCCGGCGGGGCACCGGCCGAAGGGGGGGAGGCGGAAAGTGGGGGGGGGGGGTGGCAAGTGGGGGGGCGGCAAGTGGGGGGGCGAGGCGGAAAGTGAGGGGAGAGGCGGAAAGTGGGGGGGGGGGGCGAGGCGAAAATGGGGGGGAGGCAGCAAGTGGGGGGGCGAGGCGGCAAGTGTGGGGGGGCGGCAAGTGGGGGGGGCCGAAGCGGCAAGGGGGGGGGGCGAAGCGGCAAGGGGGGGGGGGGGGGGGGCAAGTGGGGGGGGGGGCGGCATGTGGGCGGGGAGGTGAAAAGTGGGGGGGCGAGACGGGATGTGTGGGGGGGAGGCGGCATGTGGGAGGGGAGGCGGTAAGTGAGGCGGGGAGACGGCAAGTGGGGGGGGGCGGCAATTGGGATGGGGCAGGCGGCAAAGGGGGGGGGGCGAGGCGGCAAAGGGGGTAGGCGGCAAGTGGGGGGTGGGCGAGGCGGCAATTATGGGGGTGGCGGCATGAGGGGGGGAGGCGAAAAGTGGGGGGAGGGCGAGACGGCAAGTGTGGGGGGAGGCGGTGAGTGGGGGGGAGGCGGCAAGTGGGGGGGGCGGCAATTGGGGGGGGGCAGGCGGCAAAGGTGGGAGGGCGCGAGGCGGCAAAGCGGGGAGGCGGCATGTGGGCGGGGAGGTGAAAAGTGGGGGGGGGCGAGACGGGAAGTGTGGGGGGGAGGCGGCATGTGGGGGGGAGGCGGCAAGTGGGGGGGGGGAGACGGCAAGTGGGGGGGGGCGGCAATTGGGGGGGGGCAGGCGGCAAAGGGGGGGCGAGGCGGGAAAGGGGGGGAGGCGGCAATTGGGGGGTGGGCGAGGCGGCAATTATGGGGGTGGCGGCATGTGGGGGGGAGGCGAAAAGTGGGGGGAGGGCGAGACGGCAAGTGTGGGGGGAGGCGGCAAGTGGGGGGGGAGGCGGCAAGTGGGGGGTGGGCGGCAATTGGGGGAAGGGCAGGCGGCAAAGGGGGGGGCGCGAGGCGGCAAAGGGGGGGGCGCGAGGCGGCAAAGGGGGGGGGCGGCAAGTGGGGGAAGAGACGGAAAGTGGGGGGATGCGGAAAGTGGGGGGAGGAGGAAAGTGGGGGGAGGCGGCAAGTGGAGTGGGGAGGCAGCAAGTGGGGGGGGGGCGGCAAGTGGGGGGAGGCGGCAAGTGGGGGGGGGCGGAAAGTCGGGGGGGCGGCAAGTGGGGGGAGGTGGCATGTGGGGGGGAAGGCGGCAAGTGAGGGGGAGGCGGCAATTGGGGGGAGGCGGCAAGTGGGGGGGGGGGGGTCGGCAAGTGGGGGGGGCGGCAAGTGGGGGGGGAGGCGGCATATGGGGGGGGGGCGGAAAGTGAGGGGGGTTCGAGGCGGCAAGTGGGGGGGGGGCGGCAAGAGGGGGGGGGGTCGGAAAGTGGAAGGGGGGCAAGTGGGGGGGGTGGCAAGTGGGGGGGGGCAAGTGGGGGGGGGCAAGAATGTCCAAGAGCTAAGCAAAAGTCAAACACGTAAAAAACAACGGGAGAGGTCAAGAAAATATCACACGTAGCAACAGCTGGCAACCGCGAGGAAGGGAGAGAGTAAGTGGTAGTGGGGGTTTGTCTGCGCATGTCGTCATCTACGCGTTACTGCTATAGTTGGCGCTTGCTTGCTGCGAGCATCTCATCTCGCCTCGAAGAAACATTAGTTTTTCAGGTAGACGTCTCGTCATCGCCTTTATCCCTTTAATTCCAAAGATTTCCGTTTTCCCACGCCTAGCGACAATTGTTTAAAACAATCCCCAAATGTCGCAATTTCAAACATTTTACAACGTGTTCATCGCGGGAAACTAATGCTACGCGTTTCAGAAGAATTTTGAAGTTGTGGCACTTCTAGAAGTGAAACGGTATTTTTCCAATTTTTTTAAATTTAAATAATTTTTAACGGCCGCCGCAATTGATGTATGGCAAAATCAAAACGTTTGTTAGTAAAAGTTTACCACTTTGTAAATATCTTGAAAATTTCAGCTTCCTAGCTCATCCCCTAGTACCTATACAGTTTTCTATTTGTTTAAACATTTTGAGAATTTGTAACTGCCGAACAAAGTATTATATCGAAATCGTGGTGGTCTTTCTCTAATTTTTTTTTGGAATTCTACCTGCAAAAAAAATTTCAGCTGCGTAGCACGAGCGAAAGTGCATAAACCATGAGAATGTGTTTGAACAATTGCCAATTTTTTTGGTTCCGCGTCGTCGAACTTTTTCGAGATTTTGTTTTTCCTGGGCGGCTCCGCAAAGAATTCTACTCAAGGAAATAATTTCGAGTCTCCAGCTCATTCGGAAGTGCCTGAAAATCGGTATCATACTGTGTTCTATATATATACATCGTCTATCATTTATTTTTGGTCGGCAAACGACGAGATTCGCGTCTTTTCCCACGACAGAAGGCACAAAAAGCGCAATTTCTGTGAATTAATTTCCTGCACTTGCCGGTAAGCTCGGTGGTTGAAATTTTTAGTGTCGCTAGATGGCCGTAATATCTATAGGGAATATTCGTCGCTTTTGCTCACGGTGTCTTGGGTTCGACTCCAGAGACCCCGGAATATCTCCCATAAGTTAGCGTGGGGGAACGCGATCTAATAAGCTTAGGAAGCTGAAATTTTGCAAGATTATACGACTTTTCTCGCAACCGACTACAAAAATCGAAAATTTTAAAATTGTCAGTTTCTAGGAGTCGATTTAACCCCATTTGTACATTAAAGTTCGATAATTGTTATCTTGAAAACTATATGCCGCACGTTCATGTTCTCGGTATTATTATGCATGCGATTACACGTAGAAAAAAAAAAATTTTAAAAGTTTAAAAAAAGTCGACCGCTAATAACAATTCGCAATTGTTTAAACTACTTTTCAACGTTTTCGTATTTCCGAATGCGCTGCGGAGCTGAAAGTCCCTTTACGGGTAGAATTCCGAAACATGATCTGATAGGGACAACTCCGACTTCGATATTTCAATTTGTCCTGCAGTTAAAAATTTTTAAACTTTTAACGAAAGGGTTAATGTTCAGCTCCTACGAGGAGAGTTTGACAGCCGAAATTCGCGAGTTATTCGGAAATTATTTCGGTTTTAACATTTAACTTCCGAGAGTGTGGTGAAAAACTCCAAATTCGGCAGAAATGTGGGGGAGGGGGGAGGCAGCAAGTGGGGGGGGGGGGCGGCAAGTGGGGGGGAAGCGGCAAGTGGGGGGGGGGAAGCGGCAAGTGGGGGGGATGCGGCAAGTGGGGGGGGGGGGAAGCGGCAAGTAGGGGGGATGCGGCAAGTGGGGGGGGGAGTTGGGGGGGGGGGCGAAGCGGAAAGTGGGGGGGGGGGCGAGGCGGCATGTACGAGGGGCGAGGCGGAAAGGGGGGGGGGGGCGAGGCGGAAAGTGGGGGGGGGGGAAGTGGGTGGGGAGGCGGAAAAGGGGGGGGCTGAAAAATGGGGGGGGGGCAACTGGGGGGAGGTGGCATGTGAGGGGGGAGGCGGCTAGTGGGGGGGGGCAAATGGTGGGGGTGGCGAGGCGGAAATTGGGGGGGGCGGCAAGTGGGGGGAGGCGATATGTGGGGGGGGAGGCGGCAAGTGGGGGGGCGGCAAGTGAGGGGGGGCAAGTGGGGGGGGGGGCGAAAGTGGGGGGGGAGGCGGCAAGTGGGGGGGGAGGCGGCAAGTGGGGGGAAAGGCGACAAGTGGGGGGGGCGGCAAGTGGGGGGGTCGATGCGGCAAGTGGGGGGGGGTGGCAAGTGGGGGGGTGTCGGCAAGTGGGGGTGCGGCAAGAGTGGAGGGGCCGGCTAGTGGGGGGGGGGGGCAAGTGGGGGGGGAAGTGGGGGGGGGGCAAGTGGGGGGGGGCAAGAATGTCCAAGAGCTTAGCAAAAGTCAAACACGTAAAAAACAACGGGAGAGGACAGGAAAATATCACAAGTAGCAACAGCTGGCAAACGGGGGGGGGCGGCAAGTGGGGGGGCGGGCGAGGCGGCATCAGGGGGCGAGGCGACAAGTTGGGGGGCGAGGCGGCAATTGTGGGGGGGCGGCATGCGGGCGGGGAGGTGAAAAGTGGGGGGGGGGGGCGAGACGGGAAGTGGTGGGGGGAGGCGGCATGTGGGGGGGAGGCGGCAAGTGGGGGGGGGAGACGGCAAGTGGGGGGGGCGGCAATTGGGGGGGGGCAGGCGGCAAAGGGGGGGGCGAGGCGGCAAAGGGGGGAGGCGGCAAGTGGGGGTGGGCGAGGCGGCAATTATGGGGGTGGCGGCATGTGGGGGGAGGCGAAAAGTGGGGGGAGGGCGAGACGGCAAGTGTGGGGGGAGGCGGCAAGTGGGGGGGGGAGGCGGCAAGTGGGGGGTGGGCGGCTATTGGGGGGGGCAGGCGGCAAAGGGGGGGGCGCGAGGCGGCAAAGGGGGGGGGCGGCAAGTGGAGGAAGAGACGGAAAGTGGGGGGATGCGGAAAGTGGGGGGGAGGAGGAAAGTGGGGGGGAGGCGGCAAGTGGAGGGGGGGAGGCAGCAAGTGGGGGGGGCGGCAAGTGGGGGGGCGGCAAGTGGGGGGAAACGGCAAGTGGGGGGGCGGAAAATTGGGGGGGGGGCGGAAAGTTGGGGGGGGCGGCAAGTGGGGGGAGGTGGCATGTGGGGGGGAAGGCGGCAAGTGGGGGGGAGGCGGCAATTGGGGGAGGCGGCAAGCGGTGGGGAGGCGGCAAGTGGGGGGGGGGAGGCGGCATATGGGGGGGGGGGTCGGCAAGTGGGGGGGGCGGCAAGTGGGGGGGGAGGCGGCATATGGGGGGGGGTCGGCAAGTGGGTGGGGCGGCAAATGGTGGAGGGGCGGCAAGTTGGAGGGCGGCAAGTGAGGGGAGGCAAGTGGGGGGAGGCGGAAAGGGGAGGGAGGCGGCAAGTGGGGGGGAGGCGGCAAATGGGGGGGGGGGGGGCGGAAAGTGAGGGGGGTCGAGGCGGCAAGTGGGGGGGGGGCGGAAAGAGGGGGGGGTCGGAAAGTGGGGGGTGGGCAAGTGGGGGGGTGGCAAGTGGGGGGGGGGCACGTGGGGGGGGCAAGAATGTCCAAGAGCTAAGCAAAAGTCAAACACGTAAAAAACAACGGGAGAGGACAGGAAAATATCACACGTAGCAACAGCTGGCAACCGCGAGGAAGGGAGAGAGTAAGCGGGAGTGGGGGTTTGTCTGCGCAGGTCGTCATCTACGCGTTACTGCTATAGTTGGCGCTTGCTTGCTGCGAGCATCTCATCTCGCCTCGAAGAAACATTCGTTTTTCAGGTAGACGTCTCGTCATCGCCTATATCCCTTTAATTCCAAAGATTTCCGTTTTCCCACGCCTCGCGACAATTGTTTAAAACAATCCCCAAATGTCGCAATTTCAAACATTTTACACCGTCTTCATCGCGAGATACTAATGCTACGCGTATCAGCAGAATTTTGAAGTGAAACGGTATTTTTCCAATTTTTTAAAATTTTAATAATTTTTAACGGCCGCCGCAATTGATGTATGGCAAAATCAAAACGTTTGTTCGTAAAAGTTTACCACTTTGTAAATATTTTGAAAATTTCAGCTTCCTAGCTCATCCCCTAGTACCTATACATTTTTCTATTTTTTTTAAACATTTTGAGAATTTGTAACTGCCGAACAAATTAATATATCGAAATCGTGGTGGTCTCTCTCTGGTTCTTTTTTGGAATTCTACCTGCAAAAAAAATTTCAGCTGCGTAGCACGAGCGAAAGTGCATAAACCATGAGAATTTGTTTGATCAATTGCCAATTTTTTTGGTTCCGCGTCTTCGAACTTTTTCGAGATTTTGTTTTTCCTGGGCGGCTCCGCAAAGAATTCTACCCAAGGAAAAAATTTCGAGTCTCCAGCTCATCCGGAAGTGCCTGAAAATCGGTATCATACTGTGTTCTATATATATACATCGTCTATCATTTATTTTTGGTCGGCAAACGACGAGATTCGCGTCTTTTCCCACGACAGAAGGCACAAAAAGCGCAATTTCTGTGAATTAATTTCGTGCACTTGCCGGTAAGCTCGGTGGTTGAAATTTTCAGTGTCGCTAGATGGCCGTAATATCTATAGGGAATTGTCGTCGCTTTTGCTCACGGTGTCTTGGGTTCGACTCCAGAGACCCCGGAATATCTCCCATAAGTTAGCGTGGGGGAACGCGATCTAATAAGCTTAGGAAGCTGAAATTTTGCAAGATTATACGACTTTTCTCGCAACCGACTACAAAAATCGAAAATTTTAAAATTGTCAGTTTCTAGGAGTCGATTTAACCCCATTTGTACATTAAAGTTCGATAATTTTTATCTTGAAAACTATATGCCGCACGTTCATGTTCTCGGTATTATTATGCATGCGATTACGCGTAGAAAAAAAGAAATTTTTAAAAAGTTTAAAAAAGTCGACCGCTAATAACAATTCGCAATTGTTTAAACAACTTTTCAACGTTTTCGTATTTCCGAATGCGCTGCGGAGCTGAAAGTCCCTTTACGGGTAGAATTCCGAAACATGATCTGATAGGGACAACTCCGACTTCGATATTTCAATTTGTCCTGCAGTTAAAAATTTTTAAACTTTTAACGAAAGGGTTAATGTTCAGCTCCTACGAGGAGAGTTTGACAGCCGAAATTCACGAGTTATTCGGAAATTATTTCGGTTTTAACATGTAACTTCCGAGAGTGTGGTGAAAAACTCCAAATTCGGCAGAAATGTGTCGTGTGCACGATATTCCTAAGAATGCAAAAATTGTCGATCGTTTCGCTCCATCGCAGTTGGAGCGGCGTGTTAGGTCTCCGGGCTGATTCGAGCGGCGTGGTAGGTCGTCGGCGGGGCACCGGCCGAAGGGGGGGAGGCGGAAAGTGGGGGGGGGGGGGGGGTGGCAAGTGGGGGGGGGCAAGTGGGGGGGCGAGGCGGAAAGTGAGGGGAGAGGCGGAAAGTGGGGGGGGGGGGGGGCGAGGCGGAAATGGGGGGGAGGCAGCAAGTGGGGGGGCGAGTTGGAAAGTGGGGGGGGGGGGGCGAGGCGGCAAGTGTGGGGGGCGGCAAGTGTGGGGGGCGGCAAGTGTGGGGGCGGCAAGTGGGGGGGGGGCGAAGCGGCAAGGGGGGGGCGAAGCGGCAAGGGGGGGGGGCGGCAAGTGGGGGGGGGGCGGCATGTGGGCGGGGAGGTGAAAAGTGGGGGGGCGTGACGGGAAGTGTGGGGGGGAGGCGGCATGTGGGAGGGGAGGCGGTAAGTGAGGGGGGGAGACGGCAAGTGGGGGGGGCGGCAATTGGGATGGGGCAGGCGGCAAAGGGGGGGGGCGAGGCGGCAAAGGGGGGAGGCGGCAAGTGGGGGGTGGGCGAGGCGGCAATTATGGGGGTGGCGGCATGTGGGGGGGAGGCGAAAAGTGGGGGGAGGGCGAGACGGCAAGTGTGGGGGGAGGCGGTGAGTGGGGGGGGAGGCGGCAAGTGGGGGGGGGGGCGGCAATTGGGGGGGGGCAGGCGGCAAAGGTGGGGGGGCGCGAGGCGGCAAAGCGGGGAGGCGGAAAGTGGGGGTGAGGAGGAAATTGGGGGGGAGGCGGCAAGTGGAGGGGGGAGGCAGCAAGTGGGGGGGGGGGGGGCGGCAAGTGGGGGGGAGGCGGCAAGTGGGGGGGGGGGGGGGAAGCGGCAAGTGGGGGGATGCGGCAAGTAGGGGGGGGGGAGTGGGGGGGGCGAAGCGGAAAGTGGGGGGGGCGAGGCGGCATGTACGAGGGGCGAGGCGGAAAGGGGGGGGGGGCGAGGCGGAAAGTGGGGGGGGGGAAGTGGGTGGGGAGGCGGAAAAGGGGGGGGGGCTGAAAAATGGGGTGGGGTGGCAAGTGAGGGGAGGTGGCATGTGAGGGGGGAGGCGGCTAGTGGGGGGGGGGCAAATGGTGGGGGGGGCGAGGCGGAAATTGGGGGGGGGCGGCAAGTGGGGGGAGGCGATATGTGGGGGGGGAGGCGGCAAGTTGGGGGAGGGGGGACGGAAAATTGGGGGGGGGGGGGGGCGGAAAGTTGGTGGGGCGGCAAGTGGGGGGAGGGAGGCGGCAAGAGGAAGAGAGGCGGCAAGCGGTGGGGAGGCGGCAAGTGGGGGGGGAGGCGGCATATGGGGTTAGGGCGGCAAGTGGGGGGGGTGGCAAGTAGTGGGGGGGCGGCAAGTGAGGGGGGGGAAGTGGGGGGGGGGGGCGAAAGTGGGGGGGGAGGCGGCAAGTGGGGGGGGAGGCGGCAAGTGGGGGGGAAGGCGACAAGTGGGGGGGGCGGCAAGTGGGGGGGTCGATGCGGCAAGTGGGGGGGGGGTGGCAAGTGGGGGGGGTCGGCAAGTGGGGGGGCGGCAAGAGTGGAGGGGCCGGCAAGTGGGGGGGGGGCAAGTGGGGGGGGGGCGGCAAGTGGGGGGGGGGGCAAGTGGGGGGGGGGGGCGGCAAGTGGGGGGGGAAGTGGGGGGGGGGCAAGTGGGGGGGGGGCAAGAATGTCCAAGAGCTTAGCAAAAGTCAAACACGTAAAAACAACGGGAGAGGACAGGAAAATATCACAAGTAGCAACAGCTGGCAACCGCGAGGAAGGGAGAGAGTAAGCGGGAGTGGGGGTTTGTCTGCGCAGGTCGTCATCTACGCGTTACTGCTATAGTTGGCGCTTGCTTGCTGCGAGCATCTCATCTCGCCTCGAAGAAACATTCGTTTTTTAGGTAGACGTCTCGTAATCGCCTATATCCCTTTAATTCCAAAGATTTCCGTTTTCCCACGCCTCGCGACAATTGTTTAAAACAATCCCCAAATGTCGCAATTTCAAACATTTTACACCGTCTTCATCGCGGGATACTAATGCTACCCGTTTCAGAGGAATTTTGAAGTTGTGGCACTTCTAGAAGTGAAACGGTATTTTTCCAATTTTTTTAAATTTAAATAATTTTTAACGGCCGCCGCAATTGATATATGGCAAAATCGAAATGTTTGTTCGTGAAAGTTCACAAATTTGTAAATATTTTGAAAATTTCAGCTTCCTAACTCATCCCCTAGTACCTAAACTGTTTTCTATTTTTTAAAACATTTTTAGAATTTTAAACTGCCGAACAAATTAATATATATCGAAATTGTGGTGGTCTCTATCTGGTTCTTTTTTGGAATTCTACTTGCAACAAAAATTTTTTCGAGATTTTGTTTTTCCTGGGCGGCTCCGCAAAGAATTCTACCCAAGGAAAGAATTTCGAGTCTCCAGCTCATCCGGAAGTGCCTGAAAATCGGTATCATAGTGTGTTCTATATATATACGTCGTCTATCATTTGTTTTTGGTCGGCAAACGACGAGATTGGCGTCTTTTCCTACGACAGAAGGCACAAAAAGCGCAATCTCTGTGAATTAATTCCGTGCACTTGCCGGTAAACTCGGAGGTTGAAATTTTCAGTGTCGCTAGATGGCCGCAATATCTATCGGAAATGGTCGTCGCTTTTGCTCACGGTGTCTTAGGTTCGACTCCAGAGACCCCGGAATATCTCCCATAAGTTAGCGTGGGGGAACGCGATCTAATAAGCTTAGGAAGCTGAAATTTTGCAAGATTATACGACTTTTCTCGCAACCGACTACAAAAATCGAAAATTTTAAAATTGTCAGTTTCTAGGAGTCGATTTAACCCCATTTGTACATTAAAGTTCGATAATTTTTATCTTGAAAACTATATGCCGCACGTTCATGTTCTCGGTATTGTTATGCATGCGATTACACGTAGAAAAAAAAAATTTTAAAAAGTTAAAAAAAGTCGACCGCTAATAACAATTCGCAATTGTTTAAACAACTTTTCAACGTTTTCGTATTTCCGAATGCGCTGCGGAGCTGAAAGTCCCTTTACGGGTAGAATTCCGAAACATGATCTGATAGGGAAAACTCCGACTTCGATATTTCAATTTGTCCTGCAGTTAAAAATTTTTAAACTTTTAACGAAAGGGTTAATGTTCAGCTCCTACGAGGAGAGTTTGACAGCCGAAATTCGCGAGTTATACGGAAATTATTTCGGTTTTAACATTTAACTTCCGAGAGTGTGGTGAAAAACTCCAAATTCGGCAGAAATGTGTCGTGTGCACGATATTCCTAAGAATGCAAAAATTGGCGATCGTTTCGCTCCATCGCAGTTGGAGCGGCGTGTTAGGTCTCCGGGCTGATTCGAGCGGCGTGGTAGGTCGCCGGCGGGGCACCGGCCGAAGGGGGGGGAGGCGGAAAGTGGGGGGGGGGTGGCAAGTGGGAGGGGCGGCAAGTGGGGGGGGCGAGGCGGAAAGTGAGGGGAGAGGCGGAAAGTGGGGGCGGGGGGCGAGGCGAAAATGGGGGGGAGGCAGCAAGTGGGGGGGCGAGTTGGAAAGTGGGGGGAGGGGGCGAGGCGGCAATTGTGGGGGGGCGGCAAGTGGGGGGGGGGGGCGAAGCGGCAAGGGGGGCGGGGGCGAAGCGGCAAGGGGGGGGGGCGGCAAGTGGGGGGGGGCGGCATGTGGGAGGGGAGGTGAAAAGTGGGGGGGCGAGACGGGAAGTGTGGAAGGGAGGCGGCATGTGGGAGGGGAGGCGGCAAGTGGGGGGGGGAGACGGCAAGTGGGGGGGGCGGCAATTGGGGGGGGGCAGGCGGCAAAAGGGGGGGGCGAGGCGGCAAAGGGGGGAGGCGGCAAGTGGGGGTGGGCGAGGCGGCAATTATGGGGGTGGCGGCATGTGAGGAGGAGGCGAAAATTGGGGGGAGGGCGAGACGGCAAGTGTGGGGGGAGGCGGTGAGTGGGGGGGGAGGCGGCAAGTGGGGGGGGCGGCAATTGGGGGGGGCAGGCGGCAAAGGGGGGGGGGGCGCGAGGCGGCAAAACGGGGAGGCGGCATGTGGGGGAAGAGACGGAAAGTGGGGGAGGCGGAAAGTGGGGGTGAGGAGGAAAGTGGGGGGGAGGCGGCAAGTGGAGGGGGGAGGCAGCAAGGGGGGGGCGGCAAGTGGGGGGGAGGCGGCAAGTGGTGGGGGGGAAGCTGCAAGTGGGGGGGATGCGGCAAGTGGGGGGGGGAAGTGGGATGGGGGGAAGTGGTGGGGCGAAGCGGAAAGTGGGGGGGGGGGCGAGCCGGCATGTAGGAGGGGCGAGGCGGAAAGGGGGGGGGCGAGGCGGAAAGTGGGGGGGGTGGGCGAGGGGGAATGTGGAGGGGGGGCGAGGCGGAAAGTGGCGGGGGGGGCGGCAAGTGGCGGGAGGTGGCATGAGGGGGCGGGAGGCGGCAAGTGTGGGGGGGGGGGGGGCGGCTAGTGGGTGGGGGGCGAGCCGGAAAGTGGGGGGGGGGGCGTCAAGTGGGGGGAGGCGACATGTGGGAGGGGAGGCGGCAAGTGTGGGGGGAGGCGGCAAGTGGGGGGAGGGAGGCGGCAAGTGGAAGAGAGGCGGCAAGCGGTGGGGAGGCGGCAAGTGGGGGGGAGGCGGCATATGGGGTTGGGGCGGCAAGTGGGGGGGGGGCGGCAAATAGTGGGGGGGGGGGGCAAGTGGGGGGGGGGCGGCAAGTGAGGGGGCAAGTGGGGGGGGGGGGGGCGAAAGTGGGGGGGGGAGGCGGCAACTGGGGGGAAGGCGACAAGTGTGGGGGGGGCGGCAAGTAGTGGGGTTCGATGCGGCAAGTGGGGGGGGGGGGCGGCAAGTGGGCGGGGGTCGGCAAGTGGGGGGGCGGCAAGAGTGGAGGGGCCGGCAAGTGGGGGGGGGGGGGCAAGTGGGGGGGGAAGTGGGGGGGGGGGGGGGGGGCAAGTGGGGGGGGGAAGTGGGGGGGGGGGGCAAGTGGGGGGGGCGGCAATTGGGGGGGGGCGAAAGTGGGGGGGGGAGGCGGCAAGTGGGGGGGAAGGCGACAAGTGTGGGGGGGGCGGCAAGTAGTGGGGGTGGAAAGTGGGGGGGGGGGGGTGGCAAGTGGGGGGGCGAGGCGGAAAGTGAGGGGAGAGGCGGCAAAATGGGGGAGGCAGCAAGTTGGGGGGCGAGTTGGAAAGGGGGGGGGGCGAGTGTGGGGGGGGAGGCGGCAAGTGGGGAGGGCGGCAATTGGGGGGGGGGGGCAGGCGGCAAAGTGTGGGGGCGCGAGGCGGCAAAGGGGGGAGGCGGCATGTGGGGGAAGAGACGGAAAGTGGGGGAGGCGGAAAGTAAGGGTGAGGAGGAAAGTGGGGGGGAGGCGGCAAGTGGAGGGCGGAGGCAGCAAGTGGGGGGGGGGGCGGCAGGTGGGGGGGAGGCGGCAAGTGGGGGGGGGGGGGGAAGCGGCAAGTGGGGGGGGATGCGGCAAGTGGGGGGGGGGGAGTGGGGGGGGGGGGTGGGGGGGGGATGTGGGGGGCGAAGCGGAAAGTGGGGGAAGGGGGGCGAGGCGGCATGTAGGAGGGGCGAGGCGGAAAGTGGGGGGGGGGGAAGTGGGTGGGGAGGCGGAAAAGGGGGAGGGGCGGAAAAATGGGGGGGGCGGCAAGTGGGGGGGGGGAGGGGCAAATGGTGGGGGGGGGGCGAGGCGGAAATTTGGGGGGGGCGGCAAGTGGGGGGAGGTGACATGTGGGGGGAGGAGGCGGCAGGTGGGGGGGGCGGGCGGAAAATTGGGGGGGGGCGGAAATTTGGGGGGGGCGGCAAGTGGGGGGAGGTGGCATGTGGGGGGGGAAGGCGGCAAGTGGGGGGGGAGGCGGCAAGTGGAGGGAGGCGGCAAGCGGTGGGGAGGCGGCAAGTGGGGGGGGGAGGCGGCATATGGGGGGGGGTCGGCAAGGGGGGGGGGGCGGCTAATGGTGGGGGGGGCGGCAAGTTGGAGGGCGCAAGTGTGGGGAGGCAAGTGGGGGGGGGGGCGGAAAGGGGAGGGAGGCGGCAAGTGGGGGGGGGAGGCGGCAAGTGGGGGGGGGAGGCGGCAAATGGGGGGGGGGGGCGGAATGTGAGGGGGGGTCGAGGCGGCAAGTGGGGGGGGGGCGGCAAGAAGGGGGGTCGGCAAGTGGGGGGGCGGCAAGAGGGGGGGCGGCAAGTGGGGGGGGGGGCAAGTGGGGGGGGCAAGTGGGGGGGGGCAAGAATGTCCAAGAGCTAAGCAAAAGTCAAACACGTAAAATACAACGGGAGAGGACAGGAAAATATCACAAGTATCAACAGCTGGCAACCGCGAGGAAGGGAGAGGGTAAGCGGGAGTGGGGGTTTGTCTGCGCAGGTCGTCATCTCCGCGTTACTGCTATAGTTGGCGCTTGCTTGCTGCAATTCGTTTTTCAGGTAGACGTCTCGTCATCGCCTATATCCCTTTAATTCCAAAGATTTCCGTTTTCCCACGCCTCGCGACAATTGTTTAAAACAATCCCCAAATGTCGCAATTTCAAACATTTTACAACTTCTTCATCGCGGGATACTAATGCTACGCGTTTCAGCAGAATTTTGAAGTTGTGGCACTTCTAGAAGTGAAACGGTATTTTTCCAATTTTTTAAAATTTAAATAATTTTTAACGGCCGCCGCAATTGATGTATGGCAAAATCAAAACGTTTGATCGTGAAAGTTTACCACTTTTTAAATATTTTGAAAATTTCAGCTTCCTAGCTCATCCCCTTGTACCTAAACAGTTTTCTATTTATTTAAACATTTTGAGAATTTTTAACTGCCGATCAAATTAATATATCGAAATCGTGGTGGTCTCTCTCTGGTTCTTTTTTGGAATTCTACCAGCAAAAAAAATTTCAGCTGCGTAGCACGAGCGAAAGTGCATAAACCATGAGAATTGGTTTGAACAATTGCCAATTTTTTGAGTCCGCGTCGTCGAACTTTTTAGAGATTTTGTTTTTTTCTGGGCGGCTCCGCAAAGAATTCTACTTAAGTAAAAAATTTCGAGTCTCCAGCTCATCCGGAAGTGCCTGATAAATTGGTATCATACTGTGTTCTATATATATTCGTCGTCAATCATTTGTTTTTGGTCGGCAAACGACGAGATTCGCGTCTTTTCCCACGACAGAAGGCACAAAAAGCGCAATTTCTGTGAATTAATTTCGTGCACTTGCCGGTAAGCTCGGAGGTTGAAATTTTCAGTGTCGCTAGACGGCCGCAATATCTATCTCAAATGGTCGTCGCTTTTGCTCACGGTGTCTTGGGTTCGACTCCAGAGACACCGGAATATCTCCCATAAGTTAGCGTGGGGGACTTTTCTCGCAACCGACTACAAAAATCGAAAATTTTAAAATTGTCAGTTTCTAGGAGTCGATTTAACCCCATTTGTACATTAAAGTTCGATAATTTTTATCTTGAAAACTATATGCCGCACGTTCATATTCTCGGTATTATTATGCATGCGATTACACGTAGGAAAAAAAAAATTTTTAAAAAGTTAAAAAAAGTCGACCGCTAATAACAATTCGCAATTGTTTAAACAACTTTTCAACGTTTTCGTATTTCCGAATGCGCTGCGGTGCTGAAAGTCCCTTTACGGGTAGAATTCCGAAACATGATCTGATAGGGACAACTCCGACTTCGATATTTCAATTTGTCCTGCAGTTAAAAATTTTTAAAGTTTTAACGAAAGGGTTAATGTTCAGCTCCTACGAGGAGAGTTTGACAGCCGAAATTCGCGAGTTATTCGGAAATTATTTCGGTTTTAACATTTAACTTCCGAGAGTGTGGTGAAAAACTCCAAATTCGGCAGAAATGTGTCGTGTGCACGATATTCCTAAGAATGCAAAAATTGGCGATCGTTTCGCTCCATCGCAGTTGGAGCGGCGTGTTAGGTCTCCGGGCTGATTCGAGCGGCGTGGTAGGTCGCCGGCGGGGCACCGGCCGAAGGGGGGGGAGGCGGAAAGTGGGGGGGGGGGGGTGGCAAGTGGGGGGGGCGGCAAGTGGGGGGGCGAGGCGGAAAGTGAGGGGAGAGGCGGAAAGTGGGGGGGGGCGAGGCGAAAATGGGGGGGATGCATCAAGTGGGGGGGGCGAGTTGGAAAGTGGGGGGGGCGAGGCGGCAAGGGGGGGGGCGAAGCGGCAAGGGGGGGGGCGGCAAGTGGGGGGGGGCGGCATGTGGGCGGGAAGGTGAAAAGTGGGGGGGGCGAGACGGGAAGTGTGGAAGGGAGGCGGCATGTGGGAGGGGAGGCGGCAAGTGGGCGGGGGGGAGACGGCAAGTGGGGGGGGCGGCAATTGGGGGGGGCAGGCGGCAAAGGGGGGGGGCGAGGCGGCAAAGGGGGGAGGCGGCAAGTGGGGGGTGGGCAAGGCGGCAATTATGGGGGTGGCGGCATGTGAGGGGGAGGCGAAAAGTGGGGGGAGGGCGAGACGGCAAGTGTGGGGGGAGGCGGTGAGTGGGGGGGGAGGCGGCAAGTGGGGGGGGCGGCAATTGGGGGGGGCAGGCGGCAAAGGGGGGGGGGCGCGATGCGGCAAAGAAGGAGGCGGGCATGTGGGGGAAGAGACGGAAAGTGGGGGAGGCGGAAAGTGGGGGTGAGGAGGAAAGTGGGGGGGAGGCGGCAAGTGGAGGGGGGAGGCAGCAAGTGGGGGGGGGGGGGGGGGCGGCAAGTGGGGGGGAGGCGGCAAGTGGGGGGGGGGAAGCGGCAAGTGGGGGGGATGCGGCAAGTGGGGGGGGAGGTGGGGGGGGGGAGTGAGGGGGGCGAAGCGGAAAGTGGGGGGGGGCGAGCCGGCATGTAGGAGGGGCGAGGCGGAAAGGGGGGGGGGCGAGGCGGAAAATGGGGGGGGGGGAAAGTGGGTGGGGAGGCGGAAAAGGGGGGGGGGGCTGAAAAATGGCGGGGGCGGCAAGTGGGGGGAGGTGGCATGTGAGGGGGGAGGCGGCTAGTGGGGGGGGGGGGGGCAAATGGTGGGGGGGCGAGGCGGAAATAGGGGGGGGCGGCAAGTGGGGGGAGGCGATATGTGGGGGGGGGAGGCGGCAAGTGGGGGGAGGGGGGGGGCGGAAAATTGGTGAGGGGGCGGAAAGTTGGGGGGTGCGGCAAGTGGGGGGAGGGAGGCGGCAAGTGGAGGAGAGGCGGCAAGCGGTGGGGAGGCGGCAAGTGGGGGGGGAGGCGGCATATGGGGTTGGGGCGGCAAGTGGGGGGCGGCGGCAAATAGTGGGGGGCGGCAAGTGGGGGGGCGGCAAGTGAGGGGGGGCAAGTGGGGGGGGGGGGTGAAAGTGGGGGGGGGAGGCTGCAAGTGGGGGGGGGAGGCGGCAAGTGGGGGGGAAGGCGACACGTGGGGGGGGGCGGCAAGTGGGGGGGGGGTCGATGCGGCAAGTGGGGGGGGGCGGCAAGTGGGGGGGGGTGTGCAAGTGGGGGGGCGGCAAGAGTGGAGGGGACGGCAAGTGGGGGGGGCAAGTAGGGGGGGGGCGGCAAGTGGGGGGGGGCAAGTGGGGGGGGGCAAGTGGGGGGGGGCAAGAATGTCCAAGAGCTTAGCAAAAGTCAAACACGTAAAAAACAACGGGAGAGGACAGGGAAAATATCACAAGTAGCTGGCAACCGCGAGGAAGGGAGAGGGTAAGCGGGGAGTGGGGGTTTGTCTGCGCAGGTCGTCATCTACGCGTTACTGCTATAGTTGGCGCTTGCTTGCTGCGAGCATCTCATCTCGCCTCGAGGAAACATTCGTTTTCCAGGTAGACGTCTCGTCATCGCCTATATCCCTTTAATTCCAAAGATTTCCGTTTTCCCACGCCTCGCGACAATTGTTAAAAACAATCCCCAAATGTCGCAATTTCAAACATTTTACAACTTCTTCATCGCGGGATACTAATGCTACGCGTTTTAGCAGAATTTTGAAGTTGTGGCACTTCTAGAAGTGAAACGGTATTTTTCCAATTTTTTAAAATTTAAATAATTTTTAACGGCCGCCGCAATTGATGTATGGCAAAATCGAAACGTTTGTTCGTGAAAGTTCACCACTTTTTAAATATTTTGAAAATTTCAGCTTCCTAGCTCATCCCCTTGTACCTAAACAGTTTTCTATTTATTTAAACATTTTGAGAATTTTTAACTGCCGATCAAACTAATATATCGAAATCGTGGTGGTCTCTCTCTGGTTCTTTTTTGGAATTCTACCAGCAAAAAAATTTTAGCTGCGTAGCACGAGCGAAAGTGCATAAACCATGAGAATTGGTTTGAACAATTGCCAATTTTTTGAGTCCGCGTCGTCGAACTTTTTAGAGATTTTGTTTTTTTCTGGGCGGCTCCGCAAAGAATTCTACTTAAGTAAAAAATTTCGAGTCTCCAGCTCATCCGAAAGTGCCTGAAAATCGGTATCATACTGTGTTCTATATATATTCGTCGTCAATCATTTGTTTTTGGTCGGCAAAACGACGAGATTCGCGTCTTTTCCCACGACAGAAGGCACAAAAAGCGCAATTTCTGTGAATTAATTTCGTGCACTTGCCGGTAAGCTCAGAGGTTGAAATTTTCAGTGTCGCTAGATGGCCGCAATAACTATCGGGATTTGTCGTCGATTTTGCTCACGGTGTCTTGGGTTCGACTCCAGAGACCCCGGAATATCTCCCATAAGTTAGCGTGGGGGAACGCGATCTAATAAGCTTAGGAAGCTGAAATTTTGCAAGATTATACGACTTTTCTTGGAACCGACTACAAAAATCGAAAATTTTCTAGGAGTCGATTTAACCCCATTTGTACATTAAAGTTCGATAATTTTTATCTTGAAAACTATATGCCGCACGTTCATGTTCTCGGTATTATTATGCATGCGATTACACGTAGGAAAAAAAAAATTTTTAAAAAGTTAAAAAAAGTCGACCGCTAATAACAATTCGCAATTGTTTATACAACTTTTCAACGTTTTCGTATTTCCGAATGCGCTGCGGAGCTGAAAGTCCCTTTACGGGTAGAATTCCGAAACATGATCTGATAGGGAAAACTCCGACTTCGATATTTCAATTTGTCCTGCAGTTAAAAATTTTTAAAGTTTTAACGAAAGGGTTAATGTTCAGCTCCTACGAGGAGAGTTTGACAGCCGAAATTCGCGAGTTATTCGGAAATTATTTCGGTTTTAACATTTAACTTCCGAGAGTGTGGTGAAAAACTCCAAATTCGGCAGAAATGTGTCGTGTGCACGATATTCCTAAGAATGCAAAAATTGGCGATCGTTTCGCTCCATCGCAGTTGGAGCGGCGAGTTAGGTCTCCGGGCTGATTCGAGCGGCGTGGTAGGTCACCGGCCGAAGGGGGGGGGAGGCGGAAAGGGGGGGGGGGTGGCAAGTGGGGGGGGCGGCAAGTGGGGGGGCGAGGCGGAAAGTGAGGGGAGAGGCGGAAAGTGGGGGGGGGGCGAGGCGAAAATGGGGGGGATGCATCAAGTGGGGGGGCGAGTTGGAAAGTGGGGGGGGGGGCGAGGCGGCAAGTGTGGGGGGGCGGCAAGTGGGGGGGGGGCGAAGCGGCAAGGGGGGGGGGGGGGGGCGAAGCGGCAAGGGGGGGGGGCGGCAAGTGGGGGGGGGGAAGCGGCATGTGGGCGGGGAGGTGAAAAGTGGGGGGGCGAGACGGGAAGTGTGGAAGGGAGGCGGCATGTGGGAGGGGAGGCGGCAAGTGGGGGGGGGGAGACAGCAAGTGGGGGGGGCGGCAATTGGGGGGGGCAGGCGGCAAAGGGGGGGCGCGAGGCGGCAAAGGGGGGAGGCGGCATGTGGGGGAAGAGACGGAAAGTGGGGGAGGCGGAAAGTGGGGGTGAGGAGGAAAGTGGGGGGGGGGGGGCGGCAAGTGGAGGGGGGGAGGCAGCAAGTGGGGGGGGCGGCAAGTGGGGGGGGAGGCGGCAAGTGGGGGGGGGGAAGCGGCAAGTGGGGGGGATGCGGTAAGTGGAAGGGGGGAAGTGGGGGGGGGGGAGTGGGGGGGGAGGTGGGGGGCGAAGCGGAAAGTGGGGGAAGGGGGGCGAGGCGGCATGTAGGAGGGGCGAGGCGGAAAGTGGGGGGGGGAAGTGGGGTGGGGAGGCGGAAAAGGGGGGGGGCGTAAAAATGGGGGGGGGCGGCAAGTGGGGGGAGGTGGCATGTGAGGGGGGAGGCGGAAAGTTGGGCGGGGGCAAATGGTGGGGGGGGGCGAGGCGGAAATTAGGGGGGCGGAAAGTGGGGGGGAGGTGACATGTGGGGGGGGGGAGGCGGCAAGTGGGGGGGGCGGGCGGAAAATTGGGGGGGGCGGAAATTTGGGGGGGGGCGGCAAGTGGGGGGAGGTGGCATGTGGGGGGGAAGGCGGCAAGTGGGGGGGGAGGCGGCAAGTGGAGGGAGGCGGCAAGCGGTGGGGAGGCGGCAAGTGGGGGGGGGTCGGCAAGTGGGGGGGCGGCTAATGGTGGGGGGGGCGGAAAGTTGGAGGGCGCAAGTGAGGGGAGGCAAGTGGGTGGGGAGGCGGAAAAGGGGGGGGGGGCGTAAAAATGGGGGGGGGCGGCAAGTGGGGGGAGGTGGCATGTGAGGGGGGGAGGCGGAAAGTTGGGCGGGGGCAAATGGTGGGGGGGGGGCGAGGCGGAAATTAGGGGGGCGGCAAGTGGGGGGAGGTGACATGTGGGGGGGGGAGGCGGCAAGTGGGGGGGGCGGGCGGAAAATTGGGGGGGGCGGAAATTTGGGGGGGGCGGCAAGTGGGGGGAGGTGGCATGTGGGGGGGAAGGCGGCAAGTGGGGGGGGGAGGCGGCAAGTGGAGGGAGGCGGCAAGCGGTGGGGAGGCGGCAAGTGGGGGGGGGTCGGCAAGTGGGGGGGGGGCGGCTAATGGTGGGGGGGGCGGAAAGTTGGAGGGCGCAAGTGAGGGGAGGCAAGTGGGGGGGGGGGCGGAAAGGGGAGGGAGGCGGCAAGTGGGGGGGGAGGCGGCAAGTGGGGGGGGAGGCGGAAAATGGGGGGGGGGGGCGGAATGTGAGGGGGGGGTCGAGGCGGCAAGTGGGGGGGGCGGCAAGAAGGGGGGGTCGGCAAGTGGGGGGGGCGGCAAGAGGGGGGGGGCGGCAAGTGGGGGGGGGGGGGCAAGTTGGGGGGGGGGCAAGTGGGGGGGGGGGGGCAAGTGGGGAGGGGGGCAAGAATGTCCAAGAGCTAAGCAAAAGTCAAACACGTAAAATACAACGGGAGAGGACAGGAAAATATCACAAGTAGCAACAGCTGGCAACCGCGAGGAAGGGAGAGGGGTAAGCGTCTTTTCCCACGACAGAAAGCACAAAAAGCGCAATTTCTGTGAATTAATTTCGTGCACTTGCCGGTAAGCTCGGAGGTTGAAATTTTCAGTGTCGCTAGATGGCCGCAATATCTATCGGGAATTGTCGTCGATTTTGCTCACGGTGTCTTGGGTTCGACTCCAGAGACCCCGGAATATCTCCCATAAGTTAGCGTGGGGG
>JAJPWW010000194.1:0-56497 GCA_028673005.1 Tanypteryx hageni | reverse complement strand
AATTCTCATGGTTTATGCACTTTCGCTCGTGCTACGCAGCTGAAATTTTTTTTGCAGGTAGAATTCCAAAAAAGAACCAGAGAGAGACCACCACGATTTCGATATATTAATTTGTTCGGCAGTTACAAATTCTCAAAATGTTTAAAAAAAAATAGAAAACTGTATAGGTACTAGGGGATGAGCTAGGAAGCTGAAATTTTCAAAATATTTACAAAGTGGTAAACTTTTACGAACAAACGTTTTGATTTTGCCATACATCAATTGCGGCGGCCGTTAAAAATTATTTAATTTTAAAAAAATTGGAAAAATACCGTTTCACTTCTAGAAGTGCCACAACTTCAAAATTCTTCTGAAACGCGTAGCATTAGTATCCCGCGATAAACACGTTGTAAAATGTGTGAAATTGCGACATTTGGGGATTGTTTTAAACAATTGTCGCGAGGCGTGGGAAAACGGAAATCTTTGGAATTAAAGGGATATAGCGGATGACGAGACGTCTACCTGAAAAACGAATGTTTCTTCGAGGCGAGATGAGATGCTCGCAGCAAGCAAGCGCCAACTATAGCAGTAACGCGTAGATGACGACCTGCGCAGACAAAACCCCACTCCCGCTTACTCTCTCCCTTCCTCGCGGTTGCCAGCTGTTGCTACGTGTGATATTTTCCTGTCCTCTCCCGTTGTTTTTTACGTTTGACTTTTGCTTAGCTCTTGGACATTCTTGCCCCCCCCACTTGCCCCCCCCCCACTTGCCACCCCCCCCACTTGCCCCCCCCCCACTTTCCGACCCCCCCCCTCTTGCCGCCCCCCCCCCCACTTGCCGCCTCGACCCCCCCCTCACTTTCCGCCCCCCCCCCCCATTTGCCGCCTCCCCCCCCACTTGCCGCCTTCCTCCCCTTTCCGCCCCCCCCACTTGCCTCCCCTCACTTGCCGCCCTCCAACTTGCCGCCCCTCCACCATTTGCCGCCCCCCCCCCACTTGCCGACCCCCCCCCCATATGCCGCCTCCCCCCCCCACTTGCCGCCCCCCCCACTTGCCGACCCCCCCCCATATGCCGCCTCCCCCCCCCCCACTTGCCGCCTCCACACCGCTTGCCGCCTCCCCCCAATTGCCGCCTCCCCCCCCACTTGCCGCCTTCCCCCCCACATGCCACCTCCCCCCACTTGCCGCCCCCCCCCAACTTTCCGCCCCCCCCCCCAATTTTCCGCCCCCCCCCCACTTGCCGTTTCCCCCCACTTGCCGCCCCCCCCCTTGCCGCCCCCCCCCCCCCACTTGCTGCCTCCCCCCTCCACTTGCCGCCTCCCCCCCACTTTCCTCCTCCCCCCCCACTTTCCGCATCCCCCCACTTTCCGTCTCTTCCCCCACTTGCCGCCCCCCCCCTTTGCCGCCTCGCGCCCCCCCCTTTGCCGCCTCGCGGCCCCCCCCCTTTGCCGCCTGCCCCCCCCCAATTGCCGCCCAAACCCCACTTGCCGCCTCCCCCCCCCACTTGCCGCCTCCCCCCACACTTGCCGTCTCGCCCTCCCCCCACTTTTCACCTCCCCCCCACATGCCGCCACCCCCATAATTGCCGCCTCGCCCACCCCCAACTTGCCGCCTCCCCCCTTGGCCGCCTCGCCCCCCCTTTGCCGCCTGCCCCCCCCCAATTGCCGCCCCCCCCACATGCCGTCTCCCCCCCCACTTGCCGCCTCCCCCCCCATATGCCGCCTCCCCCCCACACTTCCCGTCTCGCCCCCCCCCCCACTTTTCACATCCCCGCCCACATGCCGCCCCCCCCACAATTGCCGCCCTCGCCCGCCAACTTGTCGCCTCGCCCCCCCATGCCGCCTCGCCCCCCCCCCCCACTTGCCGCCCCCCCCCCTCTTGCCGCCTTGCCCCCCCCCCCCCACTTTCCAACTCGCCCCCCCACTTGCTGCCTCCCCCTCCACTTTCCGCCTCCCCCCCTTCGGCCGGTGCCCCGCCGGCGACCTACCACGCCGCTCGAATCAGCCCGGAGACCTAACACGCCGCTCCAACTGCGATGGAGCGAAACGATCGCCAATTTTTGCATTCTTAGAAATATCGTGCACACGACACATTTCTGCCCAATTTGGAGTTTTTCACCACACTCTCGGAAGTTAAATGTTAAAACCGAAATAATTTCCGAATAACTCGCGAATTTCGGCTGTCAAACTCTCCTCGTAGGAGCTGAACATTAACCCTTCCGTTAAAACTTTAAGAATTTTTAACTGCAGGACAAATTGAAATATCGAAGTCGGAGATGTCCCTATCAGATCATGTTTCAGAATTCTACCAAAAAGGGACTTTCAGCTCCGCAGCGCATTCGGAAATACGAAAACGTTGAAAAGTTGTTTAAACAATTGCGAATTGTTATTAGCGGTCGACTTTTTTTAACTTTTTAAAAATTTCTTTTTTTTCTACGTGTAATCGCATGCATAATAATACCAAGACCATGAACGTGCGGCATATAGTTTTCAAGATAAAAATTATCGAACTTTAATGTACAAATGGGGTTAAATCGACTCCTAGAAACTGACAATTTTAAAATTTTCGATTTTTGTAGTCGGTTGCGAGAAAAGTCGTATATTCTTGCAAAATTTCAGCTTCCTAAGCTTATTAGATCGCGTTCCCCCACGCTAACTTATGGAGATATTCCGGGGTCTCTGGAGTCGAACCCAAGACACCGTGAGCAAAATCAACGACAATTCCCGATAGATATTGCGGCCATCTAGCGACACTGAAAATTTCAACCTCCGAGCTTACCGGCAAGTACACCGAAATTAATTCACAGAAATTGCGCTTTTTGTGCCTTCTGTCGTGGGAAAAGACGCGAATCTCGTCGTTTGCCGACCAAAAACAAATGATAGACGATGTATATATATAAAACACAGTATGATACCGATTTTCAGGCACTTCCGGATGAGCTGGAGACTCGAAATTTTTTCCTTGGGTAGAATTCTTAGCGGAGCCGCCCAGGAAAAACAAAATCTCGAAAAAGTTCGACGACGCGGAACCAAAAAAATTGGCAATTGTTCAGACAAATTCTCATGGTTTATGCACTTTTGCTCGTGCTATGCAGCTGAAATTTTTTTTGCAGGTAGAATTCCAAAAAAGAATTAGAGAGAGACCACCACGATTTCGATATATTAATTTGTTTGGCAGTTAAAAATTCTCAAATTGTTTAAACAAATAGAAAACAGTTTAGGTACTAGGGGATGAGTTAGGAAGCTGAAATTTTCAAAATATTTACAAAGTGGTGAACTTTCACGAACAAACGTTTTGATTATGCCATACATCAATTGCGGCGGCCGTTAATAATTATTAAAATTTTAAAAAATTGGAAAAATACCGTTTTACTTCAAAATTCTGCTGATACGCGTAGCATTAGTATCTCGCGATGAAGACGGTGTAAAATGTTTGAAATTGCGACATTTGGGGATTGTTTTAAAACAATTGTCGCGAGGCGTGGGAAAAACGGAAATCTTTGGAATTAAAGGGATATAGGCGATGACGAGACGTCTACCTGAAAAACGAATGTTTCTTCGAGGCGAGATGAGATGCTCGCAGCAAGCAAGCGCCAACTATAGCAGTAACGCGTAGATGACGACCTGCGCAGACAAACCCGCACTCCCGCTTACTCTCTCCCTTCCTCGCGGTTGCCAGCTGTTGCTACTTGTGATATTTTCCTGTCCTCTCCCGTTGTTTTTTACGTGTTTGACTTTTGCTTAGCTCTTGGACATTCTTGCCCCCCCCCACTTGCCCCCCCCCACTTGACCCCCCCCCCCCCCACATACCGGCCCCTCCCCTCTTGCCGCCCCCCCACTTGCCGACCCCCCCCCACTTGCCGCCCCCCCCCCCACTTGCCGCCCCTCCCCACTTGCCGCATTGACCCCCCCCCCCACTTGCCGCCCCCCCCTCACTTGCCGCCCCCCACTTGCCGCCCCCCCACCATTTGCCCCCCCCCCCCCCACTTGCCGCCCCCCCCCCCACATGTCGCCTCCCCCCACTTGACGCCCCCCCCCCACTTTCCGCCTCACCCCCCCAATTTCCGCCCCCCCCAACTTGCCGCCTCCCCCCCCCCTCATGCCACCTCCCGCCACTTGCCGCCCCCCCAACTTTCCGCCCCCCCCCCCCGCCACTTTCCGCCTCGCCCCCCCTCCACTTTCCCCCTCGCCCCCCCACTTGCCGCCTCGCCCCCCTCAACTTGCCGCCTCGCCCCCCACCCCCCACTATCCGCTTCGCCCCCCCCCCACTTGCCGCCTCCCCCACTTGCCGCCTCCTCCCCCACTTGCCGCCTCCCCCCACTTGCCGCTCCCCCCCCACTTGCCGCCTCGCCCCACTTGCCACCTCCCCCCCACCCTCCGCCCCCCCCACTTGCTGCCTCCCCCCCCCACTTGCCGCCCTCCCCACTTGCCGCCTCCCCCACCCTTTGCCGCCTGCCCCCACAATTGCCGCCCCCCTCAATTGCTGCCCCCCCCCACTTGCCGCCTCCCACCCCACTTGCCGCCTCCCCCCCACACTTGCCGTCTCGCCCCCCCCCACATGCCGCCCCCCCCCCAAAATTGCCGCCGCGCCCCCCCCACTTGCCGCCCCCCCACTTGCCGCCTCCCCCCACTTGCTGCCTCCCCCCCCACTTGCCGCCTCCCCCCCCAGTTGCTGCCTCCCCCCACTTGCCACACCCCCCCCACTTGCCCGCCTCCCCCCCACTTGCCACCTCTCCCCTCCACTTGCCGCATCCCCCCCCACTTGCCGCCCCCCCCAATTGCTGCCTCCTTCTCCCCACTTGCCGGCCCCCCCACTTGCCGCCTCCCCCCACCCTTTGCCGCCTGCCCCCACAATTGCCGCCCCCCTGAATTGCTGCCCCCCCACACTTGCCGCCTCCCCCCCCACTTGCCGCCTCCCCCCTAAACTTGCCTTCTCGCCCCCCCCCCCACATGCCGCCCCCCCCAAAATTGCCGCCGCGCCCCCACACTTGCCGCCTCGCCTCCCCCCCCACTTTCCGCCTCGCCCCCACTTGCCGCCCCCCCCACTTTCCGCCTCGCCCCCCCTCCACTTGCCGCTTCCCCCCCACTTGCCACCCCCCCCCCCCCAACTTTCCGCCTCCCCCCCTTCGGCCGGTGCTCTCCCGGCGACCTACCACGCCGCTCGAATCAGCCCGAAGACCTACCACGCCGCTCCAACTGCGATGGAGCGAAACGATCGCCAATTTTTGCATTCTTAGGAATATCGTCCACACGACACATTTCTGCCGAATTTGGAGTTTTTCACCACACTCTCGGAAGTTAAATGTTAAAACCGAAATAATTTCCGAATAACTCGCGAATTTCGGCTGTCAAACTCTCCTCGTAGGAGCTGAACATTAACCCTTTCGTTAAAACTTTAAGAATTTTTAACTGCAGGACAAATTGAAATATCAAAGTCGGAGTTGTCCCTATCAGATCATGTTTCGGAATTCTAAACGTAAAGGGACTTTTAGCTCCGCAGCGCATTCGAAAATACGAAAACGTTGAAAAATTGTTTAAACAATTGCGAATTGTTTATTAGCGGTCGACTTTTTTTAACGTTTTAAAAAATTTTCTTTTTTTCTACGTGTAATCGCCTAAATATTGATACCAAGAACTCGAACGTGCGGCATATAGTTTTCAAGATAAAAATTATCGAACTTTAATGTACAAATGTGGTTAAATCGACTCCTAGAAACTGACAACTTTAAAATTTTCGATTTTTGTAGTCGGTTCCGAGAAAATTCGTATAATCTTGCATAATTTCAGCTTCATAAGCTTATTAGATCGCGTTCCCCCACGCTAACTTATGGGAGATATTCCGGGGTCTCTGGAGTCGAACGCAAGACACCGTGAGCAAAAGCGACGACAATTCCCTATAGATATTACGGCCATCTAGCGACACTGAAAATTTCAACCACCGAGCTTACCGGCAAGTGCACGAAATTAATTCACAGATATTGCGCTTTTTGTGTCTTCTGTCGTGGGAAAAGACGCGAATCTCGTCGTTTGCCGACCAAAAATAAATGATAGACGATGTATATATATAGAACACAGTATGATAGCGATTTTCAGGCACTTCCGGATAAGCTGGAGACTCGAAATTTTTTCCTTGGGTAGAATTCTTTGCGGAGCCGCCCAGGAAAAACAAAATCTCGAAAAAGTTCGACGACGCGGAACCAAAAAAATTGGCAATTGTTCAAACAAATTCTCATGGTTTATGCACTTTCGCTCGTGCTACGCAGCTGAAATTTTTTTTGCAGGTAGAATTCCAAAAAAGAACCAGAGAGAGACCACCACGATTTCGATATATTAAATTGTTCGGCAGTTACAAATTCTCAAAATGTTTTAAAAAAATAGAAAACTGTATAGGTACTAGGGGATGAGCTAGGAAGCTGAAATTTTCAAAATATTTACAAAGTGGTAAACTTTTACGAACAAACGTTTTGATTTTGCCATACATCAATTGCGGCGGCCGTTAAAAATTATTTAATTTTAAAAAAATTGGAAAATATACCGTTTCACTTCTAGAAGTGCCACAACTTCAAAATTCTTCTGAAACGCGTAGCATTAGTATCCCGCGATAAACACGTTGTAAAATGTTTGAAATTGCGACATTTGGATATTGTTTTAAATAATTGTCGGGAGGCGTGGGAAAACGGAAATCTTTGGAATTAAAGGGATATAGGCGATGACGAGACGTCTACCTGAAAAAACGAATGTTTCTTCGAGGCGAGATGAGATGCTCGCAGCAAGCAAGCGCCAACTATAGCAGTAACGCGTAGATGACGACCTGCGCAGACAAAACCCCACTCCCGCTTACTCTCTCCCTTCCTCGCGGTTGCCAGCTGTTGCTACGTGTGATATTTTCCTGTCCTCTCCCGTTGTTTTTTACGTGTTTGACTTTTGCTTAGCTCTTGGACATTCTTGCCCCCCCCCACTTGCCCCCCCCCCACTTGCCACCCCTTCACTTGCCCCCCCCCCACTTTCCGACCCCCCCCTCTTGCCGCCCCCCCCCCCACTTGCCGCCTCGACCCCCCCTCACTTTCCGCCCCCCCCCCATTTGCCGCCTCCCCCCCCCACTTGCCGCCTCCCTCCCCTTTCCGCCCCCCCCACTTGCCTCCCCTCACTTGCCGCCCTCCAACTTGCCGCCCCTCCACTATTTGCCGCCCCCCCCCACTTGCCGACCCCCCCCATATGCCGCCTCCCCCCCCCACTTGCCGCCCCCCCCCACTTGCCGACCCCCCCCCCATATGCCGCCTCCCCCCCCCCACTTGCCGCCTCCCCCCCACATGCCACCTCCCCCCACTTGCCGCCCCCCCAACTTTCCGCCCCCCCCCCCAATTTTCCGCCCCCCCCCACTTGCCGTTTCCCCCCACTTGCCGCCCCCCCCACTTGCCGCCCCCCCCACTTGCTGCCTCCCCCCTCCACTTGCCGCCTCCCCCCCCACTTTCCTCCTCCCCCCCACTTTCCGCATCCCCCCACTTTCCGTCTCTTCCCCCAAAAAATTGTTTAAACAATTGCGAATTGTTATTAGCGGTCGACTTTTTTTAACTTTTTAAAAATTTCTTTTTTTTCTACGTGTAATCGCATGCATAATAATACCGAGACCATGAACGTGCGGCATATAGTTTTCAAGATAAAAATTATCGAACTTTAATGTACAAATGGGGTTAAATCGACTCCTAGAAACTGACAATTTTAAAATTTTCGATTTTTGTAGTCGGTTGCGAGAAAAGTCGTATATTCTTGCAAAATTTCAGCTTCCTAAGCTTATTAGATCGCGTTCCCCCCACGCTAACTTATGGGAGATATTCCGGGGTCTCTGGAGTGGAACTTAAGACACCCTGAGCAAAAGCGACGACTATTTCCGATAGATATTGCGGCCATCTAGCGACACTGAAAATTTCAACCTCCGAGCTTACCGGCAAGTGCACGAAATTAATTCACAGAAATTGCGCTTTTTGTGCCTTCTGTCGTGGGAAAAGACGCGAATCTCATCGTTTGCCGACCAAAAACAAATGATAGACGATGTATATATATAGAACACAGTATGATACCGATTTTCAGGCACTTCCGGATGAGCTGGAGACTCGAAATTTTTTCCTTGGGTAGAATTCTTAGCGGAGCCGCCCAGGAAAAACAAAATCTCGAAAAAGTTCGACGACGCGGAACCAAAAAAATTGACAATTGTTCAGACAAATTCTCATGGTTTATGCACTTTTGCTCGTGCTATGCAGCTGAAATTTTTTTTGCAGGTAGAATTCCAAAAAAGAATTAGAGAGAGACCACCACGATTTCGATATATTAATATGTTTGGCAGTTAAAAATTCTCAAATTGTTTAAACAAATAGAAAACAGTTTAGGTACTAGGGGATGAGTTAGGAAGCTGAAATTTTCAAAATATTTACAAAGTGGTGAACTTTCACGAACAAACGTTTTGATTATGCCATACATCAATTGCGGCGGCCGTTAATAATTATTAAAATTTTAAAAAATTGGAAAAATACCGTTTTACTTCAAAATTCTGCTGATACGCGTAGCATTAGTATCTCGCGATGAAGACGGTGTAAAATGTTTGAAATTGCGACATTTGGGGATTGTTTTAAACAATTGTCGCGAGGCGTGGGAAAACGGAAATCTTTGGAATTAAAGGGATATAGGCGATGACGAGACGTCTACCTGAAAAACGAATGTTTCTTCGAGGCGAGATGAGATGCTCGCAGCAAGCAAGCGCCAACTATAGCAGTAACGCGTAGATGACGACCTGCGCAGACAAACCCCCACTCCCGCTTACTCTCTCCCTTCCTCGCGGTTGCCAGCTGTTGCTACTTGTGATATTTTCCTGTCCTCTCCCGTTGTTTTTTACGTGTTTGACTTTTGCTTAGCTCTTGGACATTCTTGCCCACCCCACTTGCCCCCCCCCACTTGACCCCCCCCCCCACATACCGGCCCCTCCCCTCTTGCCGCCCCCCCACTTGCCGACCCCCCCCCACTTGCCGCCCCCCCCCCCCACTTGCCGCCTTGACCCCCCCCACTTGCCGCCCCCCCTCACTTGCCGCCCCCCCACTTGCCGCCCCCCCCACCATTTGCCCCCCCCCCCCACTTGCCGCCCCCCCCCCACATGTCGCCTCCCCCCACTTGACGCCCCCCCACTTTCCGCCTCACCCCCCCAATTTCCGCCCCCCCCCCAACTTGCCTCCTCCCCCCCTCATGCCACCTCCCGCCACTTGCCGCCCCCCCAACTTTCCGCCCCCCCCGCCACTTTCCGCCTCGCCCCCCCTCCACTTTCCCCCTCGCCCCCCCCACTTGCCGCCTCGCCCCCCCCCACTTGCCGCCTCGCCCCCCACCCCCACTATCCGCTTCGCCCCCCCCCCCACTTGCCGCCTCCCCCCCACACTTGCCGTCTCGCCCCCCCCCCCCACATGCCGCCCCCCCCAAAATTGCCGCCGCGCCCCCCCACTTGCCTCCCCCCCACTTGCCGCCTCCCCCCCCAATTGCTGCCTCCCCCCACTTGCCGCACCCCCCCACTTGCTGCCTCCCCCCCACTTGCCACCTCTCCCCTCCACTTGCCGCATCCCCCCCACTTGCCGCCCCCCCCAATTGCTGCCTCCTTCCCCCCACTTGCCGGCCCCCCCACTTGCCGCCTCCCCCACCCTTTGCCGCCTGCCCCCACAATTGCCGCCCCCCCTGAATTGCTGCCCCCCCCCCCCTCTTGCCGCCTCCCCCCCACTTGCCGCCTCCCCCCCACACTTGCCGTCTCGCCCCCCCCCCCACATGCCGCCCCCCCCAAAATTGCCGCCGCGCCCCCCCACTTGCCGCCCCCCACACTTGCCGCCTCGCCTCCCCCCCACTTTCCGCCTCGCCCCCACTTGCCGCCCCCCACACTTGCCGCCTCGCCCCCTCCCCCCACTTTTCAACTCGTCCCCCTACTTGCTGCCTCCCAACCATTTTCGCCTCGCCCCCCTCCCCCCACTTTCCGCCTCTCCCCTCATTTTCCGCCTCGCCCCCCCACTTGCCGCCCCCCCCACTTGCCACCCCCCCCCCCCCACTTTCCGCCTCCCCCCCCTTCGGCCGGTGCCCCGCCGGCGACCTACCACGCCGCTCGAATCAGCCCGGAGACCTAACACGCCGCTCCAACTGCGATGGAGCGAAACGATCGCCAATTTTTGCATTCTTAGGAATATCGTGCACACGACACCTTTCTGCCGAATTTGGAGTTTTTCACCACACTCTCGGAAGTTAAATGTTAAAACCGAAATAATTTCCGTATAACTCGCGAATTTCGGCTGTCAAACTCTCCTCGTAGGAGCTGAACATTAACCCTTTCGTTAAAAGTTTAAAAATTTTTAACTGCAGGACAAATTGAAATATCAGATCATGTTTCGGAATTCTACCCGTAAAGGGACTTTCAGCTCCGCAGCGCATTCGGAAATACGAAAACGTTGAAAAGTTGTTTAAACAATTGCGAATTGTTATTAGCGGTCGACTTTTTTTAACTTTTAAAAAAAAAATTTTTTTCTACGTGTAATCGCATGCATAATAATACCGAGAACATGAACGTGCAGCATATAGTTTTCAAGATAAAAATTATCGAACTTTAATGTACAAATGTGGTTAAATCGACTCCTAGAAACTGACAATTTTAAAATTTTCGATTTTTGTAGTCGGTTGCGAGAAAAGTCATATAATCTTGCAAAATTTCAGCTTCCTAAGCTTATTAGATCGCGTTCCCCCCACGCTAACTTATGGGAGATATTCCGGGGTCTCTGGAGTCGAACCCAAGACACCGTGAGCAAAAGCGACGACCATTTCCGATAGATATTGCGGCCATCTAGCGACACTGAAAATTTCAATCTCCGAGCTTACCGGCAAGTGCACGGAATTAATTCACAGAAATTGCGCTTTTTGTGCCTTATTTGTTAAAAAATTCTTAGTTGATTGATACCAATGTCGACTGTGTATCCTTAGGATATCTTAACCCCCTTCCCTTTCCCTCCCCCTACTTCCACCCCCCTTTATTTTCATCTTTTTGCTACACATTCGTATTTTTAAAAAAATTCCTAGTTGATTGATACCAATGTCGACTGTGTTTCCTTAGGTTATCTTAACCCCCTCCCCTTTCCCTCCCCCTACTTCCACCCCCCTTTATTTTTATCTTTTTGCTCCACATTCATATTTGTTAAAAAATTCTTAGTTGATTGATACCAATGTCGACTGTGTATCCTTAGGATATCTTAACCCCCTCCCCTTTCACTCCCCCTACTTCCACTCCACTTTATTTTCATCTTTTTGCTCCACATTCATATTTCTTAAAAAATTCTTAGTTGATTGATGCCAATTTCGACTGTGTTTCCTTAGGATATCTTAACTTCCTCCCCTTTCCCTCCCCCTACTTCCACCCACCTTTATTTTCATCTTTTTGCTCCACATTCATATTTGTTAAAAAATTCTTAGTTGATAGATACCAATTTCGACTGTGTTTCCTTAGGATATCTTAAGGCCCTCCCCTTTCCCTCCCCCTTCTTCCACACCAGTTTATTTTCATCTTTTTGCTAGACATTTATATTTGTTAAAAAATTCTTAGTTTATAGATAACAATGTCGACTGTGTTTCCTTAGGATATCTTAACCCCCTCCCCTTTCCATCCCCCTACCTCCACCCCCCTTTATTTTCATCTTTTTGCTCCAAATTCGTATTTGTTAAAAAATTCTTAGTTGATTGATACCAATGTCGACTGTGTTTCCTTAGGATATCTTTACCCCCCTCCCTTTTCCCTCCCCCTACTTCCACCCCCCTTTATTTTCATCTTTTTGCTCCACATTCATATTTGTTAAAAAATTCTTAGTTGATTGATAACAATGTCGACTGTGTTTCCTTAGGATATCTTAACCCCCTCCCCTTTCCCTCCCCCTTCTTCCAACCCCCTTTATTTTCATCTTTTTGCTACACATTCATATTTGTTAAAAAATTCTTAGTTGATAGATACCAATTTCGACTGTGTTTCCTTAGGATATATTAAGCCCCTCCCCTTTCCCTCCCCCTACTTCCACCCCCCTTTATTTTCATCTTCTTGCTCCACATTCGTATTTGTTAAAAAATTCTTAGTTGATTGATACCAATGTCGACTGTGTTTCCTTAGGATATCTTAACCTCCTCCCCTTTCCCTCCCTCTACTTCCACCCCCCTTTATTTTCATCTTTTTTCTCCACATTCATATTTGTTAAAAAATTCTTAGTTGATTGATACCAATGTCGACTGTGTATCCTTAGGATATCTTAACCCCCTCCCCTTTCCCTCCCCCTACTTCTACCCCCCTTTATTTTCATCTTTTTGCTCCACATTCGTATTTGTTAAAAAATTCTTAGTTGATTGATACCAATGTCGACTGTGTTTCCTTAGGTTATCTTAACCCCCTCCCCTTTCCCTCCCTCTACTTCCACCCCCCTTTATTTTCATCTTTTTGCTCCACATTCATATTTGTTAAAAAATTCTTAGTTGATAGATACCAATTTCGACTGTGTTTCCTTAGGATATCTTAAGGCCCTCCCCTTTCCCTCCCCCTTCTTCCACACCCCTTTATTTTCATCTTTTTGCTCCACATTCATATTTGTTAAAAAATTCTTAGTTTATAGATAACAATGTCGACTGTGTTTCCTTAGGATATCTTAACCCCCTCCCCTTTCCCTCCCCCTACTTCCACCCCCCTTTATTTTCATCTTTTTGCTCCAAATACGTATTTGTTAAAAAATTCTTAGTTGATTGATACCAATGTCGACTGTGTTTCCTTAGGATATCTTAACCCCCTCCCCTTTCCCTCCCCCTACTTCCACCCCCCTTTATTTTCATCTTTTTGCTCCACATTCATATTTGTTAAAAAATTCTTAGTTGATTGATAACAATGTCGACTGTGTTTCCTTAGGATATCTTAACCCCCTCCCCTTTCCCTCCCCCTTCTTCCAACCCCCTTTATTTTCATCTTTTTGCTACACATTCATATTTGTTAAAAAATTCTTAGTTGATAGATACCAATTTCGACTGTGTTTCCTTAGGATATATTAAGCCCCTCCCCTTTCCCTCCCCCTACTTCCACCCCCCTTTATTTTCATCTTTTTGTTCCACATTCATATTTGTTAAAAAATTCTTAGTTTATAGATAACAATGTCGACTGTGTTTCCTTAGGATATCTTTACCCCCTCCCCTTTCCCTCCCCCTACTTCCACCCCCCTTTATTTTCATCTTTTTGCTCCACATTCGTATTTGATAAAAAGTTCTTAGTTGATTGATACCAATGTCGACTGTGTTTCCTTAGGATTTCTTAACCACCTCCACTTTCCCTCCCCCTACTTTCACCCCCTTTTATTTTCATCTTTTTGCTCCACATTCATATTTGTTAAAAAATTCTTAGTTGATTGATAACAATTTCGACTGTGTATCCTTAGGATATCTTAACCCCCTCCCCTTTCCCTCCCCCTACTTCCACTCTCTTTTCTTTTCATCGTTTTGCTCCACATTCGTATTTGTTAAAAAAATCTTAGTTGATTGATACCAATGTCGACTGTGTTTCCTTAGGTTATCTTAACCCCCTCCCCTTTCCCTCCCCCTACTTCCACCCCCCTTTATTTTCATCTTTTTGCTCCACATTCATATTTGTTAAAAAATTCTTAGTTGATTGATACCAATGTCGACTGTGTATCCTTAGGATATCTTAACCCCCTCCCCTTTCCCTCCCCCTACTTCCACTCCACTTTATTTTCATCTTTTTGCTCCACATTCATATTTCTTAAAAAATTCTTAGTTGATTGATACCAATTTCGACTGTGTTTCCTTAGGATATCTTAACCTCCTCCCCTTTCCCTCCCCCTACTTCCACCCCCTTTTATTTTCATCTTTTTGCTCCACATTCATATTTGTTAAAAAATTCTTAGTTGATTTATAACAATGTCGACTGTGTTTCCTTAGGATATCTTAACCCCCTCCCCTTTCCCTCCCCCTACTTCCACCCCCCTTTATTTTCATCTTTTTGCTCCTTATTCATATTTGTTAAAAAATTCTTAGTTGATAGATACCAATTTCGACTGTGTTTCCTTAGGATATCTTAAGGCCCTCCCCTTTCCCTCCCCCTTCTTCCACCCCCCTTTATTTTCATCTTTTAACTCCACATTCATATTTGTTAAAAAATTCTTAGTTTATAGATAACAATGTCGACTGTGTTTCCTTAGGATATCTTTACCCCCTCCCCTTTCCCTCCCCCTACTTCCACCCCCCTTTATTTTCATCTTTTTGCTCCACATTCGTATTTGATAAAAAGTTCTTAGTTGATTGATACCAATGTCGACTGTGTTTCCTTAGGATATCTTAACCCCCTCCACTTTCCCTCCCCCTACTTCCACCCCATTTTATTTTCATCTTTTTGCTCCACATTCGTATTTGTTAAAAAATTCTTAGTTGATTGATACCAATTTCGACTGTGTTTCCTTAGGATAACTTAACCTCCTCCCCTTTCCCTCCCTCTACTTCCACCCCCCTTTATTTTCATCTTTTTTCTCCACATTCATATTCGTTAAAAAATTCTTAGTTGATTGATACCAATGTCGACTGTGTATCCTTAGGATATCTTAACCCCCTCCCCTTTCCCTCCCCCTACTTCTACCCCCCTTTATTTTCATCTTTTTGCTCCACATTCGTATTTGTTAAAAAATTCTTAGTTGATTGATACCAATGTCGACTGTGTTTCCTTAGGTTATCTTAACCCCCTCCCCTTTCCTTCCCTCTACTTCCACCCCCCTTTATTTTCATCTTTTTGCTCCACATTCATATTTGTTAAAAAATTCTTAGTTGATAGATACCAATTTCGACTGTGTTTCCTTAGGATATCTTAAGGCCCTCCCCTTTCCCTCCCCCTTCTTCCACACCCCTTTATTTTCATCTTTTTGCTCCAAATACGTATTTGTTAAAAAATTCTTAGTTGATTGATACCAATGTCGACTGTGTTTCCTTAGGATATCTTAACCCCCTCCCCTTTCCCTCCCCCTACTTCCACCCCCCTTTATTTTCATCTTTTTGCTCCACATTCATATTTGTTAAAAAATTCTTAGTTGATTGATAACAATGTCGACTGTGTTTCCTTAGGATATCTTAACCCCCTCCCCTTTCCCTTCCCCTTCTTCCAACCCCCTTTATTTTCATCTTTTTGCTACACATTCATATTTGTTAAAAAATTCTTAGTTGATAGATACCAATTTCGACTGTGTTTCCTTAGGATATGTTAAGCCCCTCCCCTTTCCCTCCCCCTACTTCCACCCCCCTTAATTTTCATCTTTTTGCTCCACATTCATATTTGTTAAAAAATTCTTAGTTTATAGATAACAATGTCGACTGTGTTTCCTTAGGATATCTTTACCCCCTCCCCTTTCCCTCCCCCTACTTCCACCCCCCTTTATTTTCATCTTTTTGCTCCACATTCGTATTTGATAAAAAGTTCTTAGTTGATTGATACCAATGTCGACTGTGTTTCCTTAGGATTTCTTAACCCCCTCCACTTTCCCTCCCCCTACTTTCACCCCCTTTTATTTTCATCTTTTTGCTCCACATTCATATTTGTTAAAAAATTCTTAGTTGATTGATAACAATTTCGACTGTGTATCCTTAGGATATCTTAACCCCCTCCCCTTTCCCTCCCCCTACTTCCACTCTCTTTTCTTTTCATCGTTTTGCTCCACATTCGTATTTGTTAAAAAAATCTTAGTTGATTGATACCAATGTCGACTGTGTTTCCTTAGGTTATCTTAACCCCCTCCCATTTCCCTCCCCCTACTTCCACCCCCCTTTATTTTCATCTTTTTGCTCCACATTCATATTTGTTAAAAAATTCTTAGTTGATTGATACCAATGTCGACTGTGTATCCTTAGGATATCTTAACCCCCTCCCCTTTCCCTCCCCCTACTTCCACTCCACTTTATTTTCATCTTTTTGCTCCACATTCATATTTCTTAAAAAATTCTTAGTTGATTGATACCAATTTCGACTGTGTTTCCTTAGGATATCTTAACCCCCTCCCCTTTCCCTCCCCCTACTTCCACCCCCTTTTATTTTCATCTTTTTGCTCCACATTCGTATTTGTTAAAAAATTCTTAGTTGATTGATACCAATTTCGACTGTTTCCTTAGGATATCTTAACCTCCTCCCCTTTCCCTCCCCCTACTTCCACCCCCCTTTATTTTCATCTTTTTGCTCCACATTCATATTTGTTAAAAAATTCTTAGTTGATTGATACCAATGTCGACTGTGTATCCTTAGGATATCTTAACCCCCTCCCCTTTCACTCCCCCTTCTTCCACCCCCCTTTATTTTCATCTTTTAGCTCCACATTCATATTTGTTAAAAAATTCTTAGTTTATAGATAACAATGTCGACTGTGTTTCCTTAGGATATCTTTACCCCCTCCCCTTTCCCTCCCCCTACTTCCACCCCCCTTTATTTTCATCTTTTTGCTCCACATTCGTATTTGATAAAAAGTTCTTAGTTGATTGATACCAATGTCGACTGTGTTTCCTTAGGATATCTTAACCCCCTCCACTTTCCCTCCCCCTACTTCCACCCCATTTTATTTTCATCTTTTTGCTCCACATTCATATTTGTTAAAAAATTCTTAGTTGATTGATAACAATTTCGACTGTGTATCCTTAGGATATCTTAACCCCCTCCCCTTTCCCTCCCCCTACTTCCACCCCCCTTTATTTTCATCTTTTTGCTCCACATTCGTATTTGTTAAAAAATTCTTAGTTGATTGATAACAATGTCGACTGTGTATCCTTAGGATATCTTAACCCCCTCCCCTTTCCCTCCCCTTACTTCCACTCCACTTTATTTTCATCTTTTTGCTCCACATTCATATTTCTTAAAAAATTCTTAGTTTATAGATACCAATGTCAACTGTGTATCCTTAGGATATCTTAACTCCCTCCCCTTACCCTCCCCCTACTTCCACCCCCCTTTATTTTCATCTTTTTGCTCCTCATTCGTATTTGTTAAAAAATACTTAGATGATTGATACCAATGTCGACTGTGTTTCCTTAGGTTATCTTAACCCCCTCCCCTTTCCCTCCCCCTACTTCCACCCCCATTTATTTTCATCTTTTTGCTCCACATTCGTATTTGTTAAAAAATTCTTAGTTGATTGATAACAATGTCGAATGTGTTTCCTTAGGATATCTTAACCCCCTCCCCTTTCCCTCCCCCTACTTCCACCCCCCTTTATTTTCATCTATTTGTTCCACATTCGTATTTGTTAAAAAATTCATAGTTGATTGATAACAATATCGACTGTGTATCCTTAGGATATCTTAACTCCCTCCCCTTTCCCTCCCCCCTATTTTCACCCCCCTTTATTTTCATCTTTTTGCTCCACATTCGTATTTGTTAAAAAATTCTTAGTTGATTGATAACAATGTCAACTGTTTCCTTAGGATATCTTAACCCCTCCCCTTTCCATCCCCCTACTTCCACCCCCCTTTATTTTCATCTTTTTGCTCCACATTCGTATTTGTTAAAAAATTCTTAGTTGATTGATAACAATATCCACTGTGTTTCCTTAGGATATCTTAACCCCCTCCCCTTTCCCTCCCCCTACTTCCACCCCCCTTTATTTTCATCTATTTGTTCCACATTCGTATTTGTTAAAAAATTCATAGTTGATTGATACCAATATTGACTGTGTATCCTTAGGATATCTTAACTCCCTCCCCTTTCCCTCCCCCTATTTTCACCCCCCTTTATTTTCATCTTTTTGCTCCACATTCGTATTTGTTAAAAAATTCTTAGTTGATTGATAACAATGTCGACTGTTTCCTTAGGATATCTTAACCCCTCCCCTTTCCATCCCCCTACTTCCACCCCCCTTTATTTTCATCTTTTTGCTCCACATTCGTATTTGTTAAAAAATTCTTAGTTGATAGATACCAATTTCGACTGTGTTTCCTTAGGATATATTAAGCCCCTCCCCTTTCCCTCCCCCTACTTCCACCCCCCTTTATTTTCATCTTTTTGCTCCACATTCATATTTTTTAAAAAATTCTTAGTTTATAGATAACAATGTCGACTGTGTTTCCTTAGGATATCTTTACCCCCTCCCCTTTCCCTCCCCCTACTTCCACCCCCCTTTTTTTCATCTTTTTGCTCCACATTCATATTTGTTAAAAAATTCTTAGTTGATTGATAACAATGTTGACTGTGTTTCCTTAGGATATCTTAACCCCCTCCCATTTCCCTCCCCCTTCTTCCAACCCCCTTTATTTTCATCTTTTTGCTACACATTCATATTTGTTAAAAAATTCTTAGTTGATAGATACCAATTTCGACTGTGTTTCCTTAGGATATATTAAGCCCCTCCCCTTTCACTCCCCCTACTTCCACCCCCTTTTATTTTCATCTTTTTGCTCCACATTCATATTTGTTAAAAAATTCTTAGTTGATTGATAACAATTTCGACTGTGTATCCTTAGGATATCTTAACCCCCTCCCCTTTCCCTCCCCCTACTTCCACTCTCTTTTCTTTTCATCGTTTTGCTCCACATTCGTATTTGTTAAAAAAATCTTAGTTGATTGATACCAATGTCGACTGTGTTTCCTTAGGTTATCTTAACCCCCTCCCCTTTCCCTCCCCCTACTTCCACCCCCCTTTATTTTCATCTTTTTGCTCCACATTCATATTTGTTAAAAAATTCTTAGTTGATTGATACCAATGTCGACTGTGTATCCTTAGGATATCTTAACCCCCTCCCCTTTCCCTCCCCCTACTTCCACTCCACTTTCTTTTCATCTTTTTGCTCCACATTCATATTTCTTAAAAAATTCTTAGTTGATTGATACCAATTTCGACTGTGTTTCCTTAGGATATCTTAACCTCCTCCCCTTTCCCTCCCCCTACTTCCACCCCCCTTTATTTTCATCTTTTTGCTCCACATTCATATTTGTTAAAAAATTCTTAGTTGATTGATACCAATGTCGACTGTGTATCCTTAGGATATCTTAACCCCCTCCCCTTTCCCTCCCCCTACTTCCACTCCACTTTATTTTCATCTTTTTGCTCCACATTCATATTTCTTAAAAAATTCTTAGTTGATTGATACCAATTTCGACTGTGTTTCCTTAGGATATCTTAACCCCCTCCCCTTTCCCTCCCCCTACTTCCACCCCATTTTATTTTCATCTTTTTGCTCCACATTCATATTTGTTAAAAAATTCTTAGTTGATTGATAACAATTTCGACTGTGTATCCTTAGGATATCTTAACCCCCTCCCCTTTCCCTCCCCCTACTTCCACCCCCCTTTATTTTCATCTTTTTACTACACATTCATATTTCTTAAAAAATTCTTAGTTTATAGATACCAATGTCGACTGTGTTTCCTTAGGTTATCTTAACCCCCTCCCCTTTCCCTCCCCCTACTTCCACCCCCATTTATTTTCATCTTTTTGCTCCTCATTCGTATTTGTTAAAAAATACTTAGTTGATAGATACCAATGTCGACTGTGTTTCCTTAGGTTATCTTAACCCCCTCCCCTTTCCCTCCCCCTACTTCCACCCCCATTTATTTTCATCTTTTTGCTCCACATTCGTATTTGTTAAAAAATTCTTAGTTGATTGATAACAATGTCGAATGTGTTTCCTTAGGATATCTTAACCCCCTCCCCTTTCCCTCCCCCTACTTCCACCCCCCTTTATTTTCATCTATTTGTTCCACACTCGTATTTGTTAAAAAATTCATAGTTGATTGATAACAATATCGACTGTGTATCCTTAGGATATCTTAACTCCCTCCCCTTTCCCTCCCCCTATTTTCACCCCCCTTTATTTTCATCTTTTTGCTCCACATTCGTATTTGTTAAAAAATTCTTAGTTGATTGATAACAATGTCGACTGTTTCCTTAGGATATCTTAACCCCTCCCCTTTCCATCCCCCTACTTCCACCCCCCTTTATTTTCATCTTTTTGCTCCACATTTGTATTTGTTAAAAAATTCTTAGTTGATTGATAACAATGTCCACTGTGTTTCCTTAGGATATCTTAACCCCCTCCCCTTTCCCTCCCCCTACTTCCACCCCCCTTTATTTTCATCTATTTGTTCCACATTCGTATTTGTTAAAAAATTCATAGTTGATTGATACCAATATTGACTGTGTATCCTTAGGATATCTTAACTCCCTCCACTTTCCCTCCCCCTATTTTCACCCCCCTTTATTTTCATCTTTTTGCTCCACATTCGTATTTGTTAAAAAATTCTTAGTTGATTGATAACAATGTCGACTGTTTCCTTAGGATATCCTAACCCCTCCCCTTTCCATCCCCCTACTTCCACCCCCCTTTATTTTCATCTTTTTGCTCCACATTCGTATTTGTTAAAAAATTCTTAGTTGATTGATAACAATGTCCACTGTGTTTCCTTAGGATATCTTAACCCCCTCCCCTTTCCCTCCCCCTACTTCCACCCCCTTTATTTTCATCTTTTTGCTCCAAATACGTATTTGTTAAAAATTCTTAGTTGATTGATACCAATGTCGACTGTGTTTCCTTAGGATATCTTAACCCCCTCCCCTTTCCCTCCCCCTACTTCCACCCCCCTTTATTTTCATCTTTTTGCTCCACATTCATATTTGTTAAAAAATTCTTAGTTGATTGATAACAATGTCGACTGTGTTTCCTTAGGATATCTTAACCCCCTCCCCTTTCCCTCCCCCTTCTTCCAACCCCCTTTATTTTCATCTTTTTGCTACACATTCATATTTGTTAAAAAATTCTTAGTTGATAGATACCAATTTCGACTGTGTTTCTTTAGGATATATTAAGCCCCTCCCCTTTCCCTCCCCCTACTTCCACCCCCCTTTATTTTCATCTTTTTGCTCCACATTCATATTTGTTAAAAAATTCTTAGTTTATAGATAACAATGTCGACTGTGTTTCCTTAGGATATCTTTACCCCCTCCCCTTTCCCTCCCCCTACTTCCACCCCCCTTTATTTTCATCTTTTTGCTCCACATTCGTATTTGATAAAAAGTTCTTAGTTGATTGATACCAATGTCGACTGTGTTTCCTTAGGATTTCTTAACCCCCTCCACTTTCCCTCCCCCTACTTTCACCCCCTTTTATTTTCATCTTTTTGCTCCACATTCATATTTGTTAAAAAATTCTTAGTTGATTGATAACAATTTCGACTGTGTATCCTTAGGATATCTTAACCCCCTCCCCTTTCCCTCCCCCTACTTCCACTCTCTTTTCTTTTCATCGTTTTGCTCCACATTCGTATTTGTTAAAAAAATCTTAGTTGATTGATACCAATGTCAACTGTGTTTCCTTAGGATATCTTGACCACCTCCCCTTTCCCTCCCCCTACTTCCACCCCCCTTTATTTTCATCTTTTTGCTCCACATTCACATTTGTTAAAAAATTCTTAGTTGATTGATACCAATGTCGACTGTGTTTCCTTAGGATATCTTAACCCCCTCCCCTTTCCCTCCCCCTACTTCCACCCCGCTTTATTTTCATCTTTTTGCTCCACATTCATATTTGTTAAAAAATTCTTAGTTGATTGATAACAATGTTGACTGTGTTTCCTTAGGATATCTTAACCCCCTAACCTTTCCCTCCCCCTACTTCCACCCCCCTTTATTTTCATCTTTTTGCTCCACATTCGTATTTGTTAAAAAATTCTTAGTTGATTGATACCAATGTAGACTGTGTTTCCTTAGGATATCTTAACCCCCTCCCCTTTCCCTCCCCCTACTTCCACCCCCCTTTATTTTCATCTTTTTTCTTCACATTCGTATTTGATAAAAAATTCTTAGTTGATTGATACCAATGTCGACTGTGTTTCCTTAGGATATCTTAACCTCCTCCCCTTTCCCTCCCCCTACTTCCACCCCCCTTTATTTTCATCTTTTTGCTCCACATTCGTATTTGTTAAAAAATTCCTAGTAGATTGATACCAATGTCGACTGTGTATCCTTAGGATATCTTAGCCCCCTCCTCTTTCCCTCCCCCTACTTCCTCCCCCCTTTATTTTCATCTTTTTGCTCCACATTCGTAATTGTTAAAAAATTCTTAGTTGATTGATACCAATGTAGACTGTGTTTCCTTAGGATATCTTAACCCCCTCCCCTTTCCCTCCCCCTACTTCCACCCCCCTTTATTTTCATCTTTTTTCTCCACATTCGTATTTGATAAAAAATTCTTAGTTGATTGATACCAATGTCGACTGTGTTTCCTTAGGATATCTTAACCCCCTCCCCTTTTACTCCCCCTACTTCCACCCCCCTTTATTTTCATCTTTTTGCTCCACATTCATATTTGTTAAAAAATTCTTAGTTGATTGATAACAATGTCGACTGTGTTTCCTTAGGATATCTTAACCCCCTCCCATTTCCCTCCCCCTACTTCCACCCCCCTTTATTTTCATCTTTTTGCTCCACATTCGTATTTGTTAAAAAATTCTTAGTTGATAGATACCAATTTCGACTGTGTTTCCTTCGGATATCTTAACCCCCTCCCCTTTCCCTCCTCCTACTTCCACCCCCCTTTATTTTCATCTTTTTGCTCCACATTTGTATTTGTTAAAAAATTCTTAGTTGATAGATACCAATTTCGACTGTGTTTCCTTAGGATATCTTAACCCCCTCCCCTTTCCCTCCCCCTACTTCCACCCCCCTTTATTTTCATCTTTTTGCTCCACATTCGTATTTGTTAAAAAATTCTTAGTTGATTGATACCAATGTCGACTGTGTTTCCTTAGGATATCTTGACCCCCTCCCCTTTCCCTCCCCCTATTTCCACCCCCCTTTATTTTCATCTTTTTGCTCCACATTCACATTTGTTAAAAAATTCTTAGTTGATTGATAACAATGTCAACTGTCTTTCCTTAGGATATCATAACCCCCTCCCCTTTCCCTCCCCCTACTTCCAACCCCCTTTATTTTCATCTTTTTGCTCCACATTCATATTTGTTAAAAAATTCTTAGTTGATTGATAACAATGTCGACTGTGTTTCCTTAGGATATCTTAACCCCCTCCTTTTTCCCTCCGCCTACTTCCACCCCCCTTTACTTTCATCTTTTTGCTCCACATTCGTATTTGTTAAAAAATTCTTAGTTGATTGATACCAATGTCGACTGTGTATCCTTAGGATATCTTAACCCCCTCCCCTTTCCCTCCCCCTACTTCCACCCCCCTTTATTTTCATTTTTTTGCTCCACATTCATATTTGTTAAAAAATTCTTAGTTGATTGATAACAATGTCGACTGTGTATCCTTAGGATATCTTAACCCCCTCCCCTTTCCCTCCCCCTACTTCCACCCCCCTTTATTTTCATCTTTTTGCTCGACATTCGTATTTGTTAAAAAATTCTTAGTTGATTGATACCAATGTCGACTGTGTATCCTTAGGATATCTTAACCCCCTCCCCTTTCCCTCCCCCTACTTCCACCCCCCTTTATTTTCATCTTTTTCTCCACATTCGTATTTGTTAAAAAATTCTTAGTTGATTGATAACAATGTCGACTGTGTTTCCTTAGGATATCTTAACCCCCTCCCCTTTCCCTCCCCCTACTTCCACCCCCCTTTATTTTCATCTTTTTGCTCCACATTCATATTTGTTAAAAAATTCTTAGTTGATTGATACCAATGTCGACTGTGTATCCTTAGGATATCATAACCCCCTCCCCTTCCCTCCCCCTACTTCCACCCCCCTTTATTTTCATCTTTTTGCTCCACATTCGTATTTGTTAAAAAATTCTTAGTTGATTGATACCAATGTCAACTGTGTTTCCTTAGGATATCTTGACCACCTCCCCTTTCCCTCCCCCTACTTCCACCCCCCTTTATTTTCATCTTTTTGCTCCACATTCACATTTGTTAAAAAATTCTTAGTTGATTGATACCAATGTCGACTGTGTTTCCTTAGGATATCTTAACCCCCTCCCCTTTCCCTCCCCCTACTTCCACCCCGCTTTATTTTCATCTTTTTGCTCCACATTCATATTTGTTAAAAAATTCTTAGTTGATTGATAACAATGTTGACTGTGTTTCCTTAGGATATCTTAACCCCCTAACCTTTCCCTCCCCCTACTTCCACCCCCCTTTATTTTCATCTTTTTGCTCCACATTCGTATTTGTTAAAAAATTCTTAGTTGATTGATACCAATGTAGACTGTGTTTCCTTAGGATATCTTAACCCCCTCCCCTTTCCCTCCCCCTACTTCCACCCCCCTTTATTTTCATCTTTTTTCTCCACATTCGTATTTGATAAAAAATTCTTAGTTGATTGATACCAATGTCGACTGTGTTTCCTTAGGATATCTTAACCTCCTCCCCTTTCCCTCCCCCTACTTCCACCCCCCTTTATTTTCATCTTTTTGCTCCACATTCGTATTTGTTAAAAAATTCCTAGTAGATTGATACCAATGTCGACTGTGTATCCTTAGGATATCTTAGCCCCCTCCTCTTTCCCTCCCCCTACTTCCTCCCCCCTTTATTTTCATCTTTTTGCTCCACATTCGTAATTGTTAAAAAATTCTTAGTTGATTGATACCAATGTAGACTGTGTTTCCTTAGGATATCTTAACCCCCTCCCCTTTCCCTCCCCCTACTTCCACCCCCCTTTATTTTCATCTTTTTTCTCCACATTCGTATTTGATAAAAAATTCTTAGTTGATTGATACCAATGTCGACTGTGTTTCCTTAGGATATCTTAACCCCCTCCCCTTTTACTCCCCCTACTTCCACCCCCCTTTATTTTCATCTTTTTGCTCCACATTCATATTTGTTAAAAAATTCTTAGTTGATTGATAACAATGTCGACTGTGTTTCCTTAGGATATCTTAACCCCCTCCCATTTCCCTCCCCCTACTTCCACCCCCCTTTATTTTCATCTTTTTGCTCCACATTCGTATTTGTTAAAAAATTCTTAGTTGATAGATACCAATTTCGACTGTGTTTCCTTCGGATATCTTAACCCCCTCCCCTTTCCCTCCTCCTACTTCCACCCCCCTTTATTTTCATCTTTTTGCTCCACATTTGTATTTGTTAAAAAATTCTTAGTTGATAGATACCAATTTCGACTGTGTTTCCTTAGGATATCTTAACCCCCTCCCCTTTCCCTCCCCCTACTTCCACCCCCCTTTATTTTCATCTTTTTGCTCCACATTCGTATTTGTTAAAAAATTCTTAGTTGATTGATACCAATGTCGACTGTGTTTCCTTAGGATATCTTGACCCCCTCCCCTTTCCCTCCCCCTATTTCCACCCCCCTTTATTTTCATCTTTTTGCTCCACATTCACATTTGTTAAAAAATTCTTAGTTGATTGATAACAATGTCAACTGTCTTTCCTTAGGATATCATAACCCCCTCCCCTTTCCCTCCCCCTACTTCCAACCCCCTTTATTTTCATCTTTTTGCTCCACATTCATATTTGTTAAAAAATTCTTAGTTGATTGATAACAATGTCGACTGTGTTTCCTTAGGATATCTTAACCCCCTCCTTTTTCCCTCCGCCTACTTCCACCCCCCTTTACTTTCATCTTTTTGCTCCACATTCGTATTTGTTAAAAAATTCTTAGTTGATTGATACCAATGTCGACTGTGTATCCTTAGGATATCTTAACCCCCTCCCCTTTCCCTCCCCCTACTTCCACCCCCCTTTATTTTCATTTTTTTGCTCCACATTCATATTTGTTAAAAAATTCTTAGTTGATTGATAACAATGTCGACTGTGTATCCTTAGGATATCTTAACCCCCCTCCCCTTTCCCTCCCCCTACTTCCACCCCCCTTTATTTTCATCTTTTTGCTCGACATTCGTATTTGTTAAAAAATTCTTAGTTGATTGATACCAATGTCGACTGTGTATCCTTAGGATATCTTAACCCCCTCCCCTTTCCCTCCCCCTACTTCCACCCCCCTTTATTTTCATCTTTTTCTCCACATTCGTATTTGTTAAAAAATTCTTAGTTGATTGATAACAATGTCGACTGTGTTTCCTTAGGATATCTTAACCCCCTCCCCTTTCCCTCCCCCTACTTCCACCCCCCTTTATTTTCATCTTTTTGCTCCACATTCATATTTGTTAAAAAATTCTTAGTTGATTGATACCAATGTCGACTGTGTATCCTTAGGATATCATAACCCCCTCCCCTTCCCTCCCCCTACTTCCACCCCCCTTTATTTTCATCTTTTTGCTCCACATTCGTATTTGTTAAAAAATTCTTAGTTGATTGATACCAATGTCAACTGTGTTTCCTTAGGATATCTTGACCACCTCCCCTTTCCCTCCCCCTACTTCCACCCCCCTTTATTTTCATCTTTTTGCTCCACATTCACATTTGTTAAAAAATTCTTAGTTGATTGATACCAATGTCGACTGTGTTTCCTTAGGATATCTTAACCCCCTCCCCTTTCCCTCCCCCTACTTCCACCCCGCTTTATTTTCATCTTTTTGCTCCACATTCATATTTGTTAAAAAATTCTTAGTTGATTGATAACAATGTTGACTGTGTTTCCTTAGGATATCTTAACCCCCTAACCTTTCCCTCCCCCTACTTCCACCCCCCTTTATTTTCATCTTTTTGCTCCACATTCGTATTTGTTAAAAAATTCTTAGTTGATTGATACCAATGTAGACTGTGTTTCCTTAGGATATCTTAACCCCCTCCCCTTTCCCTCCCCCTACTTCCACCCCCCTTTATTTTCATCTTTTTTCTCCACATTCGTATTTGATAAAAAATTCTTAGTTGATTGATACCAATGTCGACTGTGTTTCCTTAGGATATCTTAACCTCCTCCCCTTTCCCTCCCCCTACTTCCACCCCCCTTTATTTTCATCTTTTTGCTCCACATTCGTATTTGTTAAAAAATTCCTAGTAGATTGATACCAATGTCGACTGTGTATCCTTAGGATATCTTAGCCCCCTCCTCTTTCCCTCCCCCTACTTCCTCCCCCCTTTATTTTCATCTTTTTGCTCCACATTCGTAATTGTTAAAAAATTCTTAGTTGATTGATACCAATGTAGACTGTGTTTCCTTAGGATATCTTAACCCCCTCCCCTTTCCCTCCCCCTACTTCCACCCCCCTTTATTTTCATCTTTTTTCTCCACATTCGTATTTGATAAAAAATTCTTAGTTGATTGATACCAATGTCGACTGTGTTTCCTTAGGATATCTTAACCCCCTCCCCTTTTACTCCCCCTACTTCCACCCCCCTTTATTTTCATCTTTTTGCTCCACATTCATATTTGTTAAAAAATTCTTAGTTGATTGATAACAATGTCGACTGTGTTTCCTTAGGATATCTTAACCCCCTCCCATTTCCCTCCCCCTACTTCCACCCCCCTTTATTTTCATCTTTTTGCTCCACATTCGTATTTGTTAAAAAATTCTTAGTTGATAGATACCAATTTCGACTGTGTTTCCTTCGGATATCTTAACCCCCTCCCCTTTCCCTCCTCCTACTTCCACCCCCCTTTATTTTCATCTTTTTGCTCCACATTTGTATTTGTTAAAAAATTCTTAGTTGATAGATACCAATTTCGACTGTGTTTCCTTAGGATATCTTAACCCCCTCCCCTTTCCCTCCCCCTACTTCCACCCCCCTTTATTTTCATCTTTTTGCTCCACATTCGTATTTGTTAAAAAATTCTTAGTTGATTGATACCAATGTCGACTGTGTTTCCTTAGGATATCTTGACCCCCTCCCCTTTCCCTCCCCCTATTTCCACCCCCCTTTATTTTCATCTTTTTGCTCCACATTCACATTTGTTAAAAAATTCTTAGTTGATTGATAACAATGTCAACTGTCTTTCCTTAGGATATCATAACCCCCTCCCCTTTCCCTCCCCCTACTTCCAACCCCCTTTATTTTCATCTTTTTGCTCCACATTCATATTTGTTAAAAAATTCTTAGTTGATTGATAACAATGTCGACTGTGTTTCCTTAGGATATCTTAACCCCCTCCTTTTTCCCTCCGCCTACTTCCACCCCCCTTTACTTTCATCTTTTTGCTCCACATTCGTATTTGTTAAAAAATTCTTAGTTGATTGATACCAATGTCGACTGTGTATCCTTAGGATATCTTAACCCCCTCCCCTTTCCCTCCCCCTACTTCCACCCCCCTTTATTTTCATCTTTTTGCTCCACATTCATATTTGTTAAAAAATTCTTAGTTGATTGATAACAATGTCGACTGTGTATCCTTAGGATATCTTAACCCCCTCCCCTTTCCCTCCCCCTACTTCCACCCCCCTTTATTTTCATCTTTTTGCTCGACATTCGTATTTGTTAAAAAATTCTTAGTTGATTGATACCAATGTCGACTGTGTATCCTTAGGATATCTTAACCCCCTCCCCTTTCCCTCCCCATACTTCCACCCCCCTTTATTTTCATCTTTTTCTCCACATTCGTATTTGTTAAAAAATTCTTAGTTGATTGATAACAATGTCGACTGTGTTTCCTTAGGATATCTTAACCCCCTCCCCTTTCCCTCCCCCTACTTCCACCCCCCTTTATTTTCATCTTTTTGCTCCACATTCATATTTGTTAAAAAATTCTTAGTTGATTGATACCAATGTCGACTGTGTATCCTTAGGATATCATAACCCCCTCCCCTTCCCTCCCCCTACTTCCACCCCCCTTTATTTTCATCTTTTTGCTCCACATTCGTATTTGTTAAAAAATTCTTAGTTGATTGATAACAATGTCGACTGTGTTTTCTTAGGATATCTTAACCCCCTCCCCTTTCCCTCCCCCTACTTCCACCCCCCTTTATTTTCATCTTTTTGCTCAACATTCGTATTTGTTAAAAAATTTTTAGTTGATTGATACCAATGTCGACTGTGTATCCTTAGGATATCTTAACCCCCTCCCCTTTCTCTCCCCCTACTTCCACCCCCCTTTATTTTCATCTTTTTGCTCCACATTCGTATTTGTTAAAAAATTCCTAGTAGATTCATACCAATGTCGACTGTGTATCCTTAGGATATCTTAGCCCCCTCCCCTTTCCCTCCCCCTACTTCCTCCCCCCTTTATTTTCATCTTTTTGCTCCACATTCGTATTTGTTAAAAAATTCTTAGTTGATTGATACCAATGTAGACTGTGTTTCCTTAGGATATCTTAACCCCCTCCCCTTTCCCTCCCCCTACTTCCACCCCCCTTTATTTTCATCTTTTTGCTCCACATTCGTATTTGTTAAAAAATTCTTAGTTGAAAAATACCAATTTCGACTGTGTTTCCTTAGGATATCTTAACCCCCTCCCCTTTCCCTCCCCCTACTTCCTCCCCCCTTTATTTTCATCTTTTTGCTTCACAATTGTATTTATTAAAAAATTCTTAGTTGATTGATACCAATGTCGACTGTGTTTCCTTAGGATATCTTGACCCCCTCCCCTTTCCCTCCCCCTACTTCCACCCCCCTTTATTTTCATCTTTTTGCTCCACATTCATATTTGTTAAAAAATTCTTAGTTGATTGATAACAATGTCGACTGTGTTTCCTTAGGATATCTTAACCCCCTCCCCTTTCCCTCCCCCTACTTCCACCCACCTTTATTTTCATCTTTTTGCTCCACATTCATATTTGTTAAAAAATTCTTAGTTGATTGATAACAATGTTGACTGTGTTTCCTTAGGATATCTTAACCCCCTCCCCTTTCCCTCCCCCTACTTCCACCCCCCTTTATTTTCATATTTTTGCTCCACATTCGTATTTGTTAAAAAATTCTTAGTTGATTGATACCAATGTCGACTGTGTATCCTTAGGATATCTTAACCTCCTCCCCTTTCCCTCCCCCTACTTCCACCCCCCTTTATTTTCATCTTTTTGCTCCACACTCATATTTGTTAAAAAATTCTTAGTTGATTGATAACAAAGTTGACTGTGTTTCCTTAGGATATCTTAACCCCCTCCCCTTTCCCTCCCCCTACTTCCACCCCCCTTTATTTTCATATTTTTGCTCCTTATTCGTATTTGTTAAAAAATTCTTAGTTGATTGATACCAATGTCGACTGTGTATCCTTAGGATATCTTAACCTCCTCCCCTTTCCCTCCCCCTACTTCCACCCCCCTTTATTTTCATCTTTTTGCTCCACATTCATATTTGTTAAAAAATTCTTAGTTGATTGATACCAATGTCGACTGTGTATCCTTAGGATATCTTAACCCCCTCCCCTTTCCCTCCCCCTACTTCCACCCCCCTTTATTTTCATCTTTTTGCTCCACATTCGTATTTGTTAAAAAATTCTTAGTTGATTGATAACAATGTCGACTGTGTTTCCTTAGGATATCTTAACCCCCTTCCCTTTCCCTCCCCCTACTTCCACCCCACTTTATTTTCATCTTTTTGCTCCACATTCATATTTGTTAAAAAATTCTTAGTTGATTGATACCAATGTCGACTGTGTATCCTTAGGATATCATAACCCCCTCCCCTTTCCCTCCCCCTACTTCCACCCCCCTTTATTTTAATCTTTTTGCTCCACATTCATATTTGTTAAAAAATTCTTAGTTGATTGATAACAATGTCGACTGTGTATCCTTAGGATATCTTAACCCCCTCCCCTTTCCCTCCCCCTACTTCCACCCCCCTTTATTTTCATCTTTTTGCTCGACATTCGTATTTGTTAAAAAATTCTTAGTTGATTGATACCAATGTCAACTGTGTATCCTTAGGATATCTTAACCCCCTCCCCTTTCCCTCCCCCTACTTCCACCCCCCTTTATTTTCATCTTTTTGCTCCACATTCGTATTTGTTAAAAAATTCTTAGTTGATTGATAACAATGTCGACTGTGTTTCCTTAGGATATCTTAACCCCCTCCCCTTCCCCTCCCCCTACTTCCACCCCCCTTTATTTTCATCTTTTTGCTCCACATTGATATTTGTTAAAAAATTCTTAGTAGATTGATACCAATGTCGACTGTGTATCCTTAGGATATCTTAACCCCCTCCCCTTCCCCTCCCCCTACTTCCACCCCCCTTTATTTTCATCTTTTTGCTCCACATTCGTATTTGTTAAATAATTCTTAGTTGATTGATACCAATGTCGACTGTGTTTCCTTAGGATATCTTAACCCCCTCCCCTTTCCCTCCCCTTACTTCCACCCCCCTTTATTTTCATCTTTTTTCTCCACATTCGTATTTGATAAAAAATTCTTAGTTGATTGATACCAATGTCGACTGTGTTTCCTTAGGATATCTTAACCCCCTCCCCTTTCCCTCCCCCTACTTCCACTCCCCTTTATTTTCATCTTTTTGCTCCACATTCATATTTGTTAAAAAATTCTTAGTTGATTGATAACAATGTCGACTGTGTTTCCTTAGGATATCTTAACCCCCTCCCCTATCCCTCCCCCTACTTCCACCCCCCTTTATTTTCATCTTTTTGCTCCACATTCGTATTTGTTAAAAAATTCTTAGTTAATAGATACCAATTTCGACTGTGTTTCTTTAGGATATCTTAACCCCCTCCCCTTTCCCTCCCCATACTTCCACCCCCCTTTATTTTCATCTTTTTGCTCCACATTCGTATTTGTTAAAAAATTCTTAGTTGATTGATACCAATGTCGACTGTGTTTCCTTAGGATATCAATAACCCCCTCCCCTTTCCCTCCCCCTACTTTCACCCCCCTTTATTTTCATCTTTTTGCTCCACATTCATATTTGTTAAAAAATTCTTAGTTGATTGATAGCAATGTCGACTGTGTTTCCTTAGTATATCTTAACCCCCTCCCCTTTCCCTCCCCCTACTTCCACCCCCCTTTATTTTCATATTTTTGCTCCACATTCGTATTTGTTAAAAAATTCTTAGTTGATAGATACCAATGTCGACTGTGTTTCCTTAGGATATCTTAACCCCCTCCCCTTTCCCTCCCCCTACTTCCACCCCCCTTTATTTTCATCTTTTTGCTCCACATTCGTATTTGTTAAAAAGTTCTTAGTTGATTGATACCAATGTCGACTGTGTTTCCTTAGGATATCTTGACCCCCTCCCATTTCCCTCCCCCTACATCCACCCCACTTTATTTTCATCTTTTTGCTCCACATTCATATTTGTTAAAAAATTCTTAGTTGAATGATAACAAAATCGACTGTGTTTCCTTAGGATATCTTAACCCCCTCCCCTTTCCCTCCCCCTACTTCCACCCCCCTTTATTTTCATCTTTTTGCTCCACATTCATATTTGTTAAAAAATTCTTAGTTGATTGATAACAATGTCGACTGTGTTTCCTTAGGATATCTTAACCCCCTCCCCTTTCCCTCCCCCTACTTCCACCCCCCTTTATTTTCATCTTTTTGCTCCACGTTCGTATTTGTTAAAAAATTCTTAGTTGATAGATACCAATTTCGACTGTGTTTCCTTAGGATATCTTAACCCCCTCCCTTTTCCCTCCCCCTACTTCCACCCCCCTTTATTTTCATCTTTTTGCTCCACATTCGTATTTGTTAAAAAATTCTTAGTTGATTGATACCAATGTCAACTGTGTTTCCTTAGGATATCTTGACCCCCTCCCCTTTCCCTCCCCCTACTTCCACCCCCCTTTATTTTCATCTTTTTGCTCCACATTCACATTTGTTAAAAAATTCTTAGTTGATTGATACCAATGTCGACTGTGTTTCCTTAGGATATCTTAACCCCCTCCCCTTTCCCTCCCCCTACTTCCACCCCGCTTTATTTTCATCTTTTTGCTCCACATTCATATTTGTTAAAAAATTCTTAGTTGATTGATAACAATGTTGACTGTGTTTCCTTAGGATATCTTAACCCCCTAACCTTTCCCTCCCCCTACTTCCACCCCCCTTTATTTTCATCTTTTTGCTCCACATTCGTATTTGTTAAAAAATTCTTAGTTGATTGATACCAATGTCGACTGTGTATCCTTAGGATATCTTAACCTCCTCCCCTTTCCCTCCCCCTACTTCCACCCCACTTTATTTTCATCTTTTTGCTCCACATTCGTATTTGTTAAAAAATTCTTAGTTGATTGATACCAATGTAGACTGTGTTTCCTTAGGATATCTTAACCCCCTCCCCTTTCCCTCCCCCTACTTCCACCCCCCTTTATTTTCATATTTTTTCTCCACATTCGTATTTGATAAAAAATTCTTAGTTGATTGATACCAATGTCGACTGTGTTTCCTTAGGATATCTTAACCCCCTCCCCTTTCCCTCCCCCTACTTCCACCCCCCTTTATTTTCATCTTTTTGCTCCACATTCATATTTGTTAAAAAATTCTTAGTTGATTGATAACAATGTCGACTGTGTTTCCTTAGGATATCATAACCCCCTCCCCTTTCCCTCCCCCTACTTCCAATCCCCTTTATTTTCATCTTTTTGCTCCACATTCATATTTGTTAAAAAATTCTTAGTTGATTGATAACAATGTTGACTGTGTTTCCTTAGGATATCTTAACCCCCTCCCCTTTCCCTCCCCCTACTTCCTCCCCCCTTTATTTTCATCTTTTTGCTTCACAATTGTATTTATTAAAAAATTCTTAGTTGGTTGATACCAATGTCGACTGTGTTTCCTTAGGATATCTTGACCCCCTCCCCTTTCCCTCCCCCTACTTCCACCCCCCTTTATTTTCATCTTTTTGCTCCACATTCATATTTGTTAAAAAATTCTTAGTTGATTGATAACAATGTCGACTGTGTTTCCTTAGGATATCTTAACCCCCTCCCCTTTCCCTCCCCCTACTTCCACCCACCTTTATTTTCATCTTTTTGCTCCACATTCATATTTGTTAAAAAATTCTTAGTTGATTGATAACAATGTTGACTGTGTTTCCTTAGGATATCTTAACCCCCTCCCCTTTCCCTCCCCCTACTTCCACCCCCCTTTATTTTCATATTTTTGCTCCACATTCGTAATTGTTAAAAAATTCTTAGTTGATTGATACCAATGTCGACTGTGTATCCTTAGGATATCTTAACCTCCTCCCCTTTCCCTCCCCCTACTTCCACCCCCCTTTATTTTCATCTTTTTGCTCCACACTCATATTTGTTAAAAAATTCTTAGTTGATTGATAACAAAGTTGACTGTGTTTCCTTAGGATATCTTAACCCCCTCCCCTTTCCCTCCCCCTACTTCCACCCCCCTTTATTTTCATATTTTTGCTCCTTATTCGTATTTGTTAAAAAATTCTTAGTTGATTGATACCAATGTCGACTGTGTATCCTTAGGATATCTTAACCTCCTCCCCTTTCCCTCCCCCTACTTCCACCCCCCTTTATTTTCATCTTTTTCTCCACATTCATATTTGTTAAAAAATTCTTAGTTGATTGATACCAATGTCGACTGTGTATCCTTAGGATATCTTAACCCCCTCCCCTTTCCCTCCCCCTACTTCCACCCCCCCTTTATTTTCATCTTTTTGCTCCACATTCGTATTTGTTAAAAAATTCTTAGTTGATTGATAACAATGTCGACTGTGTTTCCTTAGGATATCTTAACCCCCTTCCCTTTCCCTCCCCCTACTTCCACCCCACTTTATTTTCATCTTTTTGCTCCACATTCATATTTGTTAAAAAATTCTTAGTTGATTGATACCAATGTCGACTGTGTATCCTTAGGATATCATAACCCCCTCCCCTTTCCCTCCCCCTACTTCCACCCCCCTTTATTTTAATCTTTTTGCTCCACATTCATATTTGTTAAAAAATTCTTAGTTGATTGATAACAATGTCGACTGTGTATCCTTAGGATATCTTAACCCCCTCCCCTTTCCCTCCCCCTACTTCCACCCCCCTTTATTTTCATCTTTTTGCTCGACATTCGTATTTGTTAAAAAATTCTTAGTTGATTGATACCAATGTCAACTGTGTATCCTTAGGATATCTTAACCCCCTCCCCTTTCCCTCCCCTTACTTCCACCCCCCTTTATTTTCATCTTTTTTCTCCACATTCGTATTTGATAAAAAATTCTTAGTTGATTGATACCAATGTCGACTGTGTTTCCTTAGGATATCTTAACCCCCTCCCCTTTCCCTCCCCCTACTTCCACTCCCCTTTATTTTCATCTTTTTGCTCCACATTCATATTTGTTAAAAAATTCTTAGTTGATTGATAACAATGTCGACTGTGTTTCCTTAGGATATCTTAACCCCCTCCCCTATCCCTCCCCCTACTTCCACCCCCCTTTATTTTCATCTTTTTGCTCCACATTCGTATTTGTTAAAAAATTCTTAGTTGATAGATACCAATTTCGACTGTGTTTCCTTAGGATATCTTAACCCCCTCCCCTTTCCCTCCCCCTACTTCCACCCCCCTTTATTTTCATCTTTTTGCTCCACATTCGTATTTGTTAAAAAATTCTTAGTTGATTGATACCAATGTCGACTGTGTTTCCTTAGGATATCAATAACCCCCTCCCCTTTCCCTCCCCCTACTTTCACCCCCCTTTATTTTCATCTTTTTGCTCCACATTCATATTTGTTAAAAAATTCTTAGTTGATTGATAACAATGTCGACTGTGTTTCCTTAGTATATCTTAACCCCCTCCCCTTTCCCTCCCCCTACTTCCACCCCCCTTTATTTTCATATTTTTGCTCCACATTCGTATTTGTTAAAAAATTCTTAGTTGATAGATACCAATGTCGACTGTGTTTCCTTAGGATATCTTAACCCCCTCCCCTTTCCCTCCCCCTACTTCCACCCCCCTTTATTTTCATCTTTTTGCTCCACATTCGTATTTGTTAAAAAGTTCTTAGTTGATTGATACCAATGTCGACTGTGTTTCCTTAGGATATCTTGACCCCCTCCCATTTCCCTCCCCCTACATCCACCCCACTTTATTTTCATCTTTTTGCTCCACATTCATATTTGTTAAAAAATTCTTAGTTGAATGATAACAATATCGACTGTGTTTCCTTAGGATATCTTAACCCCCTCCCCTTTCCCTCCCCCTACTTCCACCCCCCTTTATTTTCATCTTTTTGCTCCACATTCATATTTGTTAAAAAATTCTTAGTTGATTGATAACAATGTCGACTGTGTTTCCTTAGGATATCTTAACCCCCTCCCCTTTCCCTCCCCCTACTTCCACCCCCCTTTATTTTCATCTTTTTGCTCCACGTTCGTATTTGTTAAAAAATTCTTAGTTGATAGATACCAATTTCGACTGTGTTTCCTTAGGATATCTTAACCCCCTCCCTTTTCCCTCCCCCTACTTCCACCCCCCTTTATTTTCATCTTTTTGCTCCACATTCGTATTTGTTAAAAAATTCTTAGTTGATTGATACCAATGTCAACTGTGTTTCCTTAGGATATCTTGACCCCCTCCCCTTTCCCTCCCCCTACTTCCACCCCCCTTTATTTTCATCTTTTTGCTCCACATTCACATTTGTTAAAAAATTCTTAGTTGATTGATACCAATGTCGACTGTGTTTCCTTAGGATATCTTAACCCCCTCCCCTTTCCCTCCCCCTACTTCCACCCCGCTTTATTTTCATCTTTTTGCTCCACATTCATATTTGTTAAAAAATTCTTAGTTGATTGATAACAATGTTGACTGTGTTTCCTTAGGATATCTTAACCCCCTAACCTTTCCCTCCCCCTACTTCCACCCCCCTTTATTTTCATCTTTTTGCTCCACATTCGTATGTGTTAAAAAATTCTTAGTTGATTGATACCAATGTCGACTGTGTATCCTTAGGATATCTTAACCTCCTCCCCTTTCCCTCCCCCTACTTCCACCCCACTTTATTTTCATCTTTTTGCTCCACATTCGTATTTGTTAAAAAATTCTTAGTTGATTGATACCAATGTAGACTGTGTTTCCTTAGGATATCTTAACCCCCTCCCCTTTCCCTCCCCCTACTTCCACCCCCCTTTATTTTCATATTTTTTCTCCACATTCGTATTTGATAAAAAATTCTTAGTTGATTGATACCAATGTCGACTGTGTTTCCTTAGGATATCTTAACCCCCTCCCCTTTCCCTCCCCCTACTTCCACCCCCCTTTATTTTCATCTTTTTGCTCCACATTCATATTTGTTAAAAAATTCTTAGTTGATTGATAACAATGTCGACTGTGTTTCCTTAGGATATCTTAACCCCCTCCCATTTCCCTCCCCCTACTTCCACCCCCCTTTATTTTCATCTTTTTGCTCCACATTCGTATTTGTTAAAAAATTCTTAGTTGATTGATACCAATGTCGACTGTGTTTCCTTAGGATATCTTGACCCCCTCCCCTTTCCCTCCCCCTACTTCCACCCCCCTTTATTTTCATCTTTTTGCTCCACATTCACATTTGTTAAAAAATTCTTAGTTGATTGATAACAATGTCAACTGTGTTTCCTTAGGATATCATAACCCCCTCCCCTTTCCCTCCCCCTACTTCCAACCCCCTTTATTTTCATCTTTTTGCTCCACATTCATATTTGTTAAAAAATTCTTAGTTGATTGATAACAATGTTGACTGTGTTTCCTTAGGATATCTTAACCCCCTCCTTTTTCCCTCCCCCTACTTCCACCCCCCTTTATTTTCATCTTTTTGCTCCACATTCGTATTTGTTAAAAAATTCTTAGTTGATTGATACCAATGTCGACTGTGTATCCTTAGGATATCTTAACCCCCTCCCCTTTCCCTCCCCCTACTTCCACCCCCCTTTATTTTCATCTTTTTGCTCCACATTCATATTTGTTAAAAAATTCTTAGTTGATTGATACCAATGTCGACTGTGTATCCTTAGGATATCTTAACCCCCTCCCCTTTCCCTCCCCCTACTTCCACCCCCCTTTATTTTCATCTTTTTGCTCGACATTCGTATTTGTTAAAAAATTCTTAGTTGATTGATATCAATGTCGACTGTGTATCATTAGGATATCTTAACCCCCTCCCCTTTCCCTCCCCCTACTTCCACCCCCCTTTATTTTCATCTTTTTGCTCCACATTCGTATTTGTTAAAAAATTCTTAGTTGATTGATAACAATGTCGACTGTGTTTCCTTAGGATATCTTAACCCCCTCCCCTTTCCCTCCCCCTACTTCCACCCCCCTTTATTTTCATCTTTTTGCTCCACATTCATATTTGTTAAAAAATTCTTAGTTGATTGATACAAATGTCGACTGTGTATCCTTAGGATATCATAACCCCCTCCCCTTTCCCTCCCCTACTTCCACCCCCCTTTATTTTCATCTTTTTGCTCCACATTCGTATTTGTTAAAAAATTCTTAGTTGATTGATAACAATGTCGACTGTGTTTTCTTAGGATATCTTAACCCCCTCCCCTTTCCCTCCCCCTACTTCCACCCCCCTTTATTTTCATCTTTTTGCTCAACATTCGTATTTATAAAAAAATTCTTAGTTGATTGATACCAATGTAGACTGTGTTTCCTTAGGATATCTTAACCCCCTCCCCTTTCCCTCCCCCTACTTCCACCCCCCTTTATTTTCATCTTTTTGCTCCACATTCGTATTTGTTAAAAAATTCTTAGTTGATAGATACCAATGTCGACTGTGTTTCCTTAGGATATCAATAACCCCCTCCCCTTTCCCTCCCCCTACTTTCACCCCCCTTTATTTTCATCTTTTTGCTCCACATTCATATTTGTTAAAAAATTCTTAGTTGATTGATAACAATGTCGACTGTGTTTCCTTAGTATATCTTAACCCCCTCCCCTTTCCCTCCCCCTACTTCCACCCCCCTTTATTTTCATATTTTTGCTCCACATTCGTATTTGTTAAAAAATTCTTAGTTGATAGATACCAATGTCGACTGTGTTTCCTTAGGATATCTTAACCCCCTCCCCTTTCCCTCCCCCTACTTCCACCCCCCTTTATTTTCATCTTTTTGCTCCACATTCGTATTTGTTAAAAAGTTCTTAGTTGATTGATACCAATGTCGACTGTGTTTCCTTAGGATATCTTGACCCCCTCCCATTTCCCTCCCCCTACATCCACCCCACTTTATTATCATCTTTTTGCTCCACATTCATATTTGTTAAAAAATTCTTAGTTGAATGATAACAATATCGACTGTGTTTCCTTAGGATATCTTAACCCCCTCCCCTTTCCCTCCCCCTACTTCCACCCCCCTTTATTTTCATCTTTTTGCTCCACATTCATATTTGTTAAAAAATTCTTAGTTGATTGATAACAATGTCGACTGTGTTTCCTTAGGATATCTTAACCCCCTCCCCTTTCCCTCCCCCTACTTCCACCCCCCTTTATTTTCATCTTTTTGCTCCACGTTCGTATTTGTTAAAAAATTCTTAGTTGATAGATACCAATTTCGACTGTGTTTCCTTAGGATATCTTAACCCCCTCCCTTTTCCCTCCCCCTACTTCCACCCCCCTTTATTTTCATCTTTTTGCTCCACATTCGTATTTGTTAAAAAATTCTTAGTTGATTGATACCAATGTCAACTGTGTTTCCTTAGGATATCTTGACCCCCTCCCCTTTCCCTCCCCCTACTTCCACCCCCCTTTATTTTCATCTTTTTGCTCCACATTCACATTTGTTAAAAAATTCTTAGTTGATTGATACCAATGTCGACTGTGTTTCCTTAGGATATCTTAACCCCCTCCCCTTTCCCTCCCCCTACTTCCACCCCGCTTTATTTTCATCTTTTTGCTCCACATTCATATTTGTTAAAAAATTCTTAGTTGATTGATAACAATGTTGACTGTGTTTCCTTAGGATATCTTAACCCCCTAACCTTTCCCTCCCCCTACTTCCACCCCCCTTTATTTTCATCTTTTTGCTCCACATTCGTATGTGTTAAAAAATTCTTAGTTGATTGATACCAATGTCGACTGTGTATCCTTAGGATATGTTAACCTCCTCCCCTTTCCCTCCCCCTACTTCCACCCCACTTTATTTTCATCTTTTTGCTCCACATTCGTATTTGTTAAAAAATTCTTAGTTGATTGATACCAATGTAGACTGTGTTTCCTTAGGATATCTTAACCCCCTCCCCTTTCCCTCCCCCTACTTCCACCCCCCTTTATTTTCATATTTTTTCTCCACATTCGTATTTGATAAAAAATTCTTAGTTGATTGATACCAATGTCGACTGTGTTTCCTTAGGATATCTTAACCCCCTCCCCTTTCCCTCCCCCTACTTCCACCCCCCTTTATTTTCATCTTTTTGCTCCACATTCATATTTGTTAAAAAATTCTTAGTTGATTGATAACAATGTCGACTGTGTTTCCTTAGGATATCTTAACCCCCTCCCATTTCCCTCCCCCTACTTCCACCCCCCTTTATTTTCATCTTTTTGCTCCACATTCGTATTTGTTAAAAAATTCTTAGTTGATTGATACCAATGTCGACTGTGTTTCCTTAGGATATCTTGACCCCCTCCCCTTTCCCTCCCCCTACTTCCACCCCCCTTTATTTTCATCTTTTTGCTCCACATTCACATTTGTTAAAAAATTCTTAGTTGATTGATAACAATGTCAACTGTGTTTCCTTAGGATATCATAACCCCCTCCCCTTTCCCTCCCCCTACTTCCAACCCCCTTTATTTTCATCTTTTTGCTCCACATTCATATTTGTTAAAAAATTCTTAGTTGATTGATAACAATGTTGACTGTGTTTCCTTAGGATATCTTAACCCCCTCCTTTTTCCCTCCCCCTACTTCCACCCCCCTTTATTTTCATCTTTTTGCTCCACATTCGTATTTGTTAAAAAATTCTTAGTTGATTGATACCAATGTCGACTGTGTATCCTTAGGATATCTTAACCCCCTCCCCTTTCCCTCCCCCTACTTCCACCCCCCTTTATTTTCATCTTTTTGCTCCACATTCATATTTGTTAAAAAATTCTTAGTTGATTGATAACAATGTCGACTGTGTATCCTTAGGATATCTTAACCCCCTCCCCTTTCCCTCCCCCTACTTCCACCCCCCTTTATTTTCATCTTTTTGCTCGACATTCGTATTTGTTAAAAAATTCTTAGTTGATTGATATCAATGTCGACTGTGTATCATTAGGATATCTTAACCCCCTCCCCTTTCCCTCCCCCTACTTCCACCCCCCTTTATTTTCATCTTTTTGCTCCACATTCGTATTTGTTAAAAAATTCTTAGTTGATTGATAACAATGTCGACTGTGTTTCCTTAGGATATCTTAACCCCCTCCCCTTTCCCTCCCCCTACTTCCACCCCCCTTTATTTTCATCTTTTTGCTCCACATTCATATTTGTTAAAAAATTCTTAGTTGATTGATACAAATGTCGACTGTGTATCCTTAGGATATCATAACCCCCTCCCCTTTCCCTCCCCTACTTCCACCCCCCTTTATTTTCATCTTTTTGCTCCACATTCGTATTTGTTAAAAAATTCTTAGTTGATTGATAACAATGTCGACTGTGTTTTCTTAGGATATCTTAACCCCCTCCCCTTTCCCTCCCCCTACTTCCACCCCCCTTTATTTTCATCTTTTTGCTCAACATTCGTATTTGTTAAAAAATTCTTAGTTGATTGATACCAATGTAGACTGTGTTTCCTTAGGATATCTTAACCCCCTCCCCTTTCCCTCCCCCTACTTCCACCCCCCTTTATTTTCATCTTTTTGCTCCACATTCGTATTTGTTAAAAAATTCTTAGTTGATAGATACCAATGTCGACTGTGTTTCCTTAGGATATCAATAACCCCCTCCCCTTTCCCTCCCCCTACTTTCACCCCCCTTTATTTTCATCTTTTTGCTCCACATTCATATTTGTTAAAAAATTCTTAGTTGATTGATAACAATGTCGACTGTGTTTCCTTAGTATATCTTAACCCCCTCCCCTTTCCCTCCCCCTACTTCCACCCCCCTTTATTTTCATATTTTTGCTCCACATTCGTATTTGTTAAAAAATTCTTAGTTGATAGATACCAATGTCGACTGTGTTTCCTTAGGATATCTTAACCCCCCTCCCCTTTCCCTCCCCCTACTTCCACCCCCCTTTATTTTCATCTTTTTGCTCCACATTCGTATTTGTTAAAAAGTTCTTAGTTGATTGATACCAATGTCGACTGTGTTTCCTTAGGATATCTTGACCCCCTCCCATTTCCCTCCCCCTACATCCACCCCACTTTATTTTCATCTTTTTGCTCCACATTCATATTTGTTAAAAAATTCTTAGTTGAATGATAACAATATCGACTGTGTTTCCTTAGGATATCTTAACCCCCTCCCCTTTCCCTCCCCCTACTTCCACCCCCCTTTATTTTCATCTTTTTGCTCCACATTCATATTTGTTAAAAAATTCTTAGTTGATTGATAACAATGTCGACTGTGTTTCCTTAGGATATCTTAACCCCCTCCCCTTTCCCTCCCCCTACTTCCACCCCCCTTTATTTTCATCTTTTTGCTCCACGTTCGTATTTGTTAAAAAATTCTTAGTTGATAGATACCAATTTCGACTGTGTTTCCTTAGGATATCTTAACCCCCTCCCTTTTCCCTCCCCCTACTTCCACCCCCCTTTATTTTCATCTTTTTGCTCCACATTCGTATTTGTTAAAAAATTCTTAGTTGATTGATACCAATGTCAACTGTGTTTCCTTAGGATATCTTGACCCCCTCCCCTTTCCCTCCCCCTACTTCCACCCCCCTTTATTTTCATCTTTTTGCTCCACATTCACATTTGTTAAAAAATTCTTAGTTGATTGATACCAATGTCGACTGTGTTTCCTTAGGATATCTTAACCCCCTCCCCTTTCCCTCCCCCTACTTCCACCCCGCTTTATTTTCATCTTTTTGCTCCACATTCATATTTGTTAAAAAATTCTTAGTTGATTGATAACAATGTTGACTGTGTTTCCTTAGGATATCTTAACCCCCTAACCTTTCCCTCCCCCTACTTCCACCCCCCTTTATTTTCATCTTTTTGCTCCACATTCGTATGTGTTAAAAAATTCTTAGTTGATTGATACCAATGTCGACTGTGTATCCTTAGGATATCTTAACCTCCTCCCCTTTCCCTCCCCCTACTTCCACCCCACTTTATTTTCATCTTTTTGCTCCACATTCGTATTTGTTAAAAAATTCTTAGTTGATTGATACCAATGTAGACTGTGTTTCCTTAGGATATCTTAACCCCCTCCCCTTTCCCTCCCCCTACTTCCACCCCCCTTTATTTTCATATTTTTTCTCCACATTCGTATTTGATAAAAAATTCTTAGTTGATTGATACCAATGTCGACTGTGTTTCCTTAGGATATCTTAACCCCCTCCCCTTTCCCTCCCCCTACTTCCACCCCCCTTTATTTTCATCTTTTTGCTCCACATTCATATTTGTTAAAAAATTCTTAGTTGATTGATAACAATGTCGACTGTGTTTCCTTAGGATATCTTAACCCCCTCCCATTTCCCTCCCCCTACTTCCACCCCCCTTTATTTTCATCTTTTTGATCCACATTCGTATTTGTTAAAAAATTCTTAGTTGATTGATACCAATGTCGACTGTGTTTCCTTAGGATATCTTGACCCCCTCCCCTTTCCCTCCCCCTACTTCCACCCCCCTTTATTTTCATCTTTTTGCTCCACATTCACATTTGTTAAAAAATTCTTAGTTGATTGATAACAATGTCAACTGTGTTTCCTTAGGATATCATAACCCCCTCCCCTTTCCCTCCCCCTACTTCCAACCCCCTTTATTTTCATCTTTTTGCTCCACATTCATATTTGTTAAAAAATTCTTAGTTGATTGATAACAATGTTGACTGTGTTTCCTTAGGATATCTTAACCCCCTCCTTTTTCCCTCCCCCTACTTCCACCCCCCTTTATTTTCATCTTTTTGCTCCACATTCGTATTTGTTAAAAAATTCTTAGTTGATTGATACCAATGTCGACTGTGTATCCTTAGGATATCTTAACCCCCTCCCCTTTCCCTCCCCCTACTTCCACCCCCCTTTATTTTCATCTTTTTGCTCCACATTCATATTTGTTAAAAAATTCTTAGTTGATTAATAACAATGTCGACTGTGTATCCTTAGGATATCTTAACCCCCTCCCCTTTCCCTCCCCCTACTTCCACCCCCCTTTATTTTCATCTTTTTGCTCGACATTCGTATTTGTTAAAAAATTCTTAGTTGATTGATATCAATGTCGACTGTGTATCATTAGGATATCTTAACCCCCTCCCCTTTCCCTCCCCCTACTTCCACCCCCCTTTATTTTCATCTTTTTGCTCCACATTCGTATTTGTTAAAAAATTCTTAGTTGATTGATAACAATGTCGACTGTGTTTCCTTAGGATATCTTAACCCCCTCCCCTTTCCCTCCCCCTACTTCCACCCCACTTTATTTTCATCTTTTTGCTCCACATTCATATTTGTTAAAAAATTCTTAGTTGATTGATACAAATGTCGACTGTGTATCCTTAGGATATCATAACCCCCTCCCCTTTCCCTCCCCTACTTCCACCCCCCTTTATTTTCATCTTTTTGCTCCACATTCGTATTTGTTAAAAAATTCTTAGTTGATTGATAACAATGTCGACTGTGTTTTCTTAGGATATCTTAACCCCCTCCCCTTTCCCTCCCCCTACTTCCACCCCCCTTTATTTTCATCTTTTTGCTCAACATTCGTATTTGTTAAAAAATTCTTAGTTGATTGATACCAATGTAGACTGTGTTTCCTTAGGATATCTTAACCCCCTCCCCTTTCCCTCCCCCTACTTCCACCCCCCTTTATTTTCATCTTTTTGCTCTACATTCGTATTTGTTAAAAAATTCTTAGTTGATAGATACCAATTTCGACTGTGTTTCCTTAGGATATCTTAACCCCCTCCCCTTTCCCTCCCCCTACTTCCACCCCCCTTTATTTTCATCTTTTTGCTCCACATTTGTATTTGTTAAAAAATTCTTAGTTGATTGATACCAATGTCGACTGTGTTTCCTTAGGATATCTTGACCCCCTCCCCTTTCCCTCCCCCTACTTCCACCCCCCTTTATTTTCATCTTTTTGCTCCACATTCATATTTGTTAAAAAATTCTTAGTTGATTGATAACAATGTCGACTGTGTTTCCTTAGGATATCTTCACCCCCTCCCCTTTCCCTCCCCCTACTTCCACCCACCTTTATTTTCATCTTTTTGCTCCACATTCATATTTGTTAAAAAATTCTTAGTTGATTGATAACAATGTAGACTGTGTTTCCTTAGGATATCTTAACCCCCTCCCCTTTCCCTCCCCCTACTTCCACCCCCCTTTATTTTCATATTTTTGCTCCACATTCGTATTTGTTAAAAAATTCTTAGTTGATTGATACCAATGTCGACTGTGTATCCTTAGGATATCTTAACCTCCTCCCCTTTCCCTCCCCCTACTTCCACCCCCCTTTATTTTCATCTTTTTGCTCCACACTCATATTTGTTAAAAAATTCTTAGTTGATTGATAACAAAGTTGACTGTGTTTCCTTAGGATATCTTAACCCCCTCCCCTTTCCCTCCCCCTACTTCCACCCCCCTTTATTTTCATATTTTTGCTCCTTATTCGTATTTGTAAAAAATTCTTAGTTGATTGATACCAATGTCGACTGTGTATCCTTAGGATATCTTAACCTCCTCCCCTTTCCCTCCCCCTACTTCCACCCCCCTTTATTTTCATCTTTTTGCTCCACATTCATATTTGTTAAAAAATTCTTAGTTGATTGATACCAATGTCGACTGTGTATCCTTAGGATATCTTAACCCCCTCCCCTTTCCCTCCCCCTACTTCCACCCCCCTTTATTTTCATCTTTTTGCTCCACATTCGTATTTGTTAAAAAATTCTTAGTTGATTGATAACAATGTCGACTGTGTTTCCTTAGGATATCTTAACCCCCTCCCCTTTCCCTCCCCCTACTTCCACCCCACTTTATTTTCATCTTTTTGCTCCACATTCATATTTGTTAAAAAATTCTTAGTTGATTGATACCAATGTCGACTGTGTATCCTTAGGATATAATAACCCCCTCCCCTTTCCCTCCACCTACTTCCACCCCCCTTTATTTTAATCTTTTTGCTCCACATTCATATTTGTTAAAAAATTCTTAGTTGATTGATAACAATGTCGACTGTGTATCCTTAGGATATCTTAACCCCCTCCCCTTTCCCTCCCCCTACTTCCACCCCCCTTTATTTTCATCTTTTTGCTCGACATTCGTATTTGTTAAAAAATTCTTAGTTGATTGATACCAATGTCAACTGTGTATCCTTAGGATATCTTAACCCCCTCCCCTTTCCCTCCCCCTACTTCCACCCCCCTTTATTTTCATCTTTTTGCTCCACATTCGTATTTGTTAAAAAATTCTTAGTTGATTGATAACAATGTCGACTGTGTTTCCTTAGGATATCTTAACCCCCTCCCCTTCCCCTCCCCCTACTTCCACCCCCCTTTATTTTCATCTTTTTGCTCCACATTGATATTTGTTAAAAAATTCTTAGTAGATTGATACCAATGTCGACTGTGTATCCTTAGGATATCTTAACCCCCTCCCCTTTCCCTCCCCCTACTTCCACCCCCCTTTATTTTCATCTTTTTGCTCCACATTCGTATTTGTTAAATAATTCTTAGTTGATTGATACCAATGTCGACTGTGTTTCCTTAGGATATCTTAACCCCCACCCCTTTCCCTCCCCTTACTTCCACCCCCCTTTATTTTCATCTTTTTTCTCCACATTCGTATTTGATAAAAAATTCTTAGTTGATTGATACCAATGTCGACTGTGTTTCCTTAGGATATCTTAACCCCCTCCCCTTTCCCTCCCCCTACTTCCACCCCCCTTTATTTTCATCTTTTTGCTCCACATTCATATTTGTTAAAAAATTCTTAGTTGATTGATAACAATGTCGACTGTGTTTCCTTAGGATATCTTAACCTCCTCCCCTATCCCTCCCCCTACTTCCACCCCCCTTTATTTCCATCTTTTTGCTCCACATTCGTATTTGTTAAAAAATTCTTATTTGATAGATACCAATTTCGACTGTGTTTCCTTAGGATATCTTAACCCCCTCCCCTTTCCCTCCCCCTACTTCCACCCCCCTTTATTTTCATCTTTTTGCTCCACATTCGTATTTGTTAAAAAATTCTTAGTTGATTGATACCGATGTCGACTGTGTTTCCTTAGGATATCTTGACCCCCTCCCCTTTCCCTCCCCCTACTTCCACCCCCCTTTATTTTCATCTTTTTGCTCCACATTCATATTTGTTAAAAAATTCTTAGTTGATTGATAACAATGTCGACTGTGTATCCTTAGGATATCGTAACCTCCTCCCCTTTCCCTCCCCCTACTTCCACCCCCCTTTATTTTCATCTTTTTGCTCCACATTCGTATTTGTTAAAAAATTCTTAGTTGATAGATACCAGTTTCGACTGTGTTTCCTTAGGATATCTTAACCCCCTCCCCTTTCCCTCCCCCTACTTCCACCCCCCTTTATTTTCATCTTTTTGCTCCACATTCGTATTTGTTAAAAAATTCTTAGTTGATTGATAACAATGTTGACTGTGTTTCCTTAGGATATCTTAACCCCCTCCCCTTTCCCTCCCCCTACTTCCACCCCCCTTTATTTTCATATTTTTGCTCCACATTCGTATTTGTTAAAAATTCTTAGTTGATTGATACCAATGTCGACTGTGTATCCTTAGGATATCTTAACCTCCTCCCCTTTCCCTCCCCCTACTTCCACCCCCCTTTATTTTCATCTTTTTGCTCCCCATTCATATTTGTTAAAAAATTCTTAGTTGATTGATAACAATGTCGACTGTGTTTCCTTAGGATATCTTAACCCCCTCCCCTTTCCCTCCCCCTACTTCCACCCCCCTTTATTTTCATCTTTTTGCTCCACATTCGTATTTGTTAAAAAATTCTTAGTTGATAGATACCAATTTCGACTGTGTTTCCTTAGGATATCTTAACCCCCTCCCCTTTCCCTCCCCCTACTTCCACCCACCTTTATTTTCATCTTTTTGCTCCACATTCGTATTTGTTAAAAAATTCTTAGTTGATTGATACCAATGTCGACTGTGTTTCCTTAGGATATCTTGACCCCCCTCCCCTTTCCCTCCCCCTACTTCCACCCCCCTTTATTTTCATCTTTTTGCTCCACATTCATATTTGTTAAAAAATTCTTAGTTGATTTGATAACAATGTCGACTGTGTTTCCTTAGGAAATCTTAACCCCCTCCCCTTTCCCTCCCCCAAATTCCACCCCGCTTTATTTTCATCTTTTTGCTCCACATTCATATTTGTTAAAAAATTCTTAGTTGATTGATAACAATGTTGACTGTGTTTCCTTAGGATATCTTAACCCCCTCCCCTTTCCCTCCCCCTACTTCCACCCCCCTTTATTTTCATATTTTTGCTCCACATTCGTATTTGTTAAAAATTCTTAGTTGATTGATACCAATGTCGACTGTGTATCCTTAGGATATCTTAACCCCCCTCCCCTTTCCCTCCCCCTACTTCCACCCCCCTTTATTTTCATATTTTTGCTCCTTATTCGTATTTGTTAAAAAATTCTTAGTTGATTGATACCAATGTCGACTGTGTATCCTTAGGATATCTTAACCTCCTCCCCTTTCCCTCCCCCTACTTCCACCCCCCTTTATTTTCATCTTTTTGCTCCACATTCATATTTGTTAAAAAATTCTTAGTTGATTGATACCAATGTCGACTGTGTATCCTTAGGATATCTTAACCCCCTCCCCTTTCCCTCCCCCTACTTCCACCCCCCTTTATTTTCATCTTTTTGCTCCACATTCGTATTTGTTAAACAATTCTTAGTTGATTGATAACAATGTCGACTGTGTTTCCTTAGGATATCTTAACCCCCTCCCCTTTCCCTCCCCCTACTTCCACCCCACTTTATTTTCATCTTTTTGCTCCACATTCATATTTATTAAAAAATTCTTAGTTGATTGATACCAATGTCGACTGTGTATCCTTAGGATATCATAACCCCCTCCCCTTTCCCTCCCCCTACTTCCACCCCCCTTTATATTAATCTTTTTGCTCCAAATTCATATTTGTTAAAAAATTCTTAGTTGATTGATAACAATGTTGACTGTGTTTCCTTAGGATATCTTTACCCCCACCCCTTTCCCTCCCCCTACTTCCACCCCCCCTTTATTTTCATATTTTTGCTCCACATTCGTATTTGTTAAAAAATTCTTAGTTGATTGATATCAATGTCGACTGTGTATCCTTAGGATATCTTAACCTCCTCCCCTTTCCCTTTCCCTACTTCCACCTCCCTTTATTTTCATCTTTTTGCTCCACATTCATATTTGTTAAAAAATTCTTAGTTGATTGAATACAATGTCGACTGTGTATCCTTAGGATATCTTAACCCCCCTCCCCTTTCCCTCCCCCTACTTCCACCCCCCTTTATTTTCATCTTTTTGCTCCACATTCGTATTTGTTAAAAAATTCTTAGTTGATTGATAACAATGTCGACTGTGTTTCCTTAGGATATCTTAACCCCCTCCCCTTCCCATCCCCCTACTTCCACCCCCCTTTATTTTCATCTTTTTGCTCCACATTCATATTTGTTAAAAAATTCTTAGTTGATTGATAACAATGTCGACTGTGTTTCCTTAGGATATCTTCACCCCCTCCCCTTTCCCTCCCCCTACTTCCACCCACCTTTATTTTCATCTTTTTGCTCCACATTCATATTTGTTAAAAAATTCTTAGTTGATTGATAACAATGTAGACTGTGTTTCCTTAGGATATCTTAACCCCCTCCCCTTTCCCTCCCCCTACTTCCACCCCCCCTTTATTTTCATATTTTTGCTCCACATTCGTATTTGTTAAAAAATTCTTAGTTGATTGATACCAATGTCGACTGTGTATCCTTAGGATATCTTAACCTCCTCCCCTTTCCCTCCCCCTACTTCCACCCCCCCTTTATTTTCATCTTTTTGCTCCACACTCATATTTGTTAAAAAATTCTTAGTTGATTGATAACAAAGTTGACTGTGTTTCCTTAGGATATCTTAACCCCCTCCCCTTTCCCTCCCCCTACTTCCACCCCCCTTTATTTTCATATTTTTGCTCCTTATTCGTATTTGTAAAAAATTCTTAGTTGATTGATACCAATGTCGACTGTGTATCCTTAGGATATCTTAACCTCCTCCCCTTTCCCTCCCCCTACTTCCACCCCCCTTTATTTTCATCTTTTTGCTCCACATTCATATTTGTTAAAAAATTCTTAGTTGATTGATACCAATGTCGACTGTGTATCCTTAGGATATCTTAACCCCCTCCCCTTTCCCTCCCCCTACTTCCACCCCCCCTTTATTTTCATCTTTTTGCTCCACATTCGTATTTGTTAAAAAATTCTTAGTTGATTGATAACAATGTCGACTGTGTTTCCTTAGGATATCTTAACCCCCTCCCCTTTCCCTCCCCCTACTTCCACCCCACTTTATTTTCATCTTTTTGCTCCACATTCATATTTGTTAAAAAATTCTTAGTTGATTGATACCAATGTCGACTGTGTATCCTTAGGATATAATAACCCCCTCCCCTTTCCCTCCCCCTACTTCCACCCCCCCTTTATTTTAATCTTTTTGCTCCACATTCATATTTGTTAAAAAATTCTTAGTTGATTGATAACAATGTCGACTGTGTATCCTTAGGATATCTTAACCCCCTCCCCTTTCCCTCCCCCTACTTCCACCCCCCCTTTATTTTCATCTTTTTGCTCGACATTCGTATTTGTTAAAAAATTCTTAGTTGATTGATACCAATGTCAACTGTGTATCCTTAGGATATCTTAACCCCCTCCCCTTTCCCTCCCCCTACTTCCACCCCCCTTTATTTTCATCTTTTTGCTCCACATTCGTATTTGTTAAAAAATTCTTAGTTGATTGATAACAATGTCGACTGTGTTTCCTTAGGATATCTTAACCCCCCTCCCCTTCCCCTCCCCCTACTTCCACCCCCCCTTTATTTTCATCTTTTTGCTCCACATTGATATTTGTTAAAAAATTCTTAGTAGATTGATACCAATGTCGACTGTGTATCCTTAGGATATCTTAACCCCCTCCCCTTTCCCTCCCCCTACTTCCACCCCCCTTTATTTTCATCTTTTTGCTCCACATTCGTATTTGTTAAATAATTCTTAGTTGATTGATACCAATGTCGACTGTGTTTCCTTAGGATATCTTAACCCCCACCCCTTTCCCTCCCCTTACTTCCACCCCCCTTTATTTTCATCTTTTTTCTCCACATTCGTATTTGATAAAAAATTCTTAGTTGATTGATACCAATGTCGACTGTGTTTCCTTAGGATATCTTAACCCCCTCCCCTTTCCCTCCCCCTACTTCCACCCCCCTTTATTTTCATCTTTTTGCTCCACATTCATATTTGTTAAAAAATTCTTAGTTGATTGATAACAATGTCGACTGTGTTTCCTTAGGATATCTTAACCTCCTCCCCTATCCCTCCCCCTACTTCCACCCCCCTTTATTTCCATCTTTTTGCTCCACATTCGTATTTGTTAAAAAATTCTTATTTGATAGATACCAATTTCGACTGTGTTTCCTTAGGATATCTTAACCCCCTCCCCTTTCCCTCCCCCTACTTCCACCCCCCTTTATTTTCATCTTTTTGCTCCACATTCGTATTTGTTAAAAAATTCTTAGTTGATTGATACCGATGTCGACTGTGTTTCCTTAGGATATCTTGACCCCCCTCCCCTTTCCCTCCCCCTACTTCCACCCCCCTTTATTTTCATCTTTTTGCTCCACATTCATATTTGTTAAAAAATTCTTAGTTGATTGATAACAATGTCGACTGTGTATCCTTAGGATATCGTAACCTCCTCCCCTTTCCCTCCCCCTACTTCCACCCCCCCTTTATTTTCATCTTTTTGCTCCACATTCGTATTTGTTAAAAAATTCTTAGTTGATAGATACCAGTTTCGACTGTGTTTCCTTAGGATATCTTAACCCCCCTCCCCTTTCCCTCCCCCTACTTCCACCCCCCTTTATCATCTTTTTGCTCCACATTCGTATTTGTTAAAAAATTCTTAGTTGATTGATAACAATGTTGACTGTGTTTCCTTAGGATATCTTAACCCCCTCCCCTTTCCCTCCCCCTACTTCCACCCCCCTTTATTTTCATATTTTTGCTCCACATTCGTATTTGTTAAAAATTCTTAGTTGATTGATACCAATGTCGACTGTGTATCCTTAGGATATCTTAACCTCCTCCCCTTTCCCTCCCCCTACTTCCACCCCCCTTTATTTTCATCTTTTTGCTCCACATTCATATTTGTTAAAAAATTCTTAGTTGATTGATAACAATGTCGACTGTGTTTCCTTAGGATATCTTAACCCCCTCCCCTTTCCCTCCCCCTACTTCCACCCCCCTTTATTTTCATCTTTTTGCTCCACATTCGTATTTGTTAAAAAATTCTTAGTTGATAGATACCAATTTCGACTGTGTTTCCTTAGGATATCTTAACCCCCTCCCCTTTCCCTCCCCCTACTTCCACCCACCTTTATTTTCATCTTTTTGCTCCACATTCGTATTTGTTAAAAAATTCTTAGTTGATTGATACCAATGTCGACTGTGTTTCCTTAGGATATCTTGACCCCCTCCCCTTTCCCTCCCCCTACTTCCACCCCCCTTTATTTTCATCTTTTTGCTCCACATTCATATTTGTTAAAAAATTCTTAGTTGATTGATAACAATGTCGACTGTGTTTCCTTAGGAAATCTTAACCCCCTCCCCTTTCCCTCCCCCAAATTCCACCCCGCTTTATTTTCATCTTTTTGCTCCACATTCATATTTGTTAAAAAATTCTTAGTTGATTGATAACAATGTTGACTGTGTTTCCTTAGGATATCTTAACCCCCTCCCCTTTCCCTCCCCCTACTTCCACCCCCCTTTATTTTCATATTTTTGCTCCACATTCGTATTTGTTAAAAATTCTTAGTTGATTGATACCAATGTCGACTGTGTATCCTTAGGATATCTTAACCCCCTCCCCTTTTCCTCCCCCTACTTCCACCCCCCTTTATTTTCATATTTTTGCTCCTTATTCGTATTTGTTAAAAAATTCTTAGTTGATTGATACCAATGTCGACTGTGTATCCTTAGGATATCTTAACCTCCTCCCCTTTCCCTCCCCCTACTTCCATCCCCCTTTATTTTCATCTTTTTGCTCCACATTCATATTTGTTAAAAAATTCTTAGTTGATTGATACCAATGTCGACTGTGTATCCTTAGGATATCTTAACCCCCTCCCCTTTCCCTCCCCCTACTTCCACCCCCCTTTATTTTCATCTTTTTGCTCCACATTCGTATTTGTTAAACAATTCTTAGTTGATTGATAACAATGTCGACTGTGTTTCCTTAGGATATCTTAACCCCCTCCCCTTTCCCTCCCCCTACTTCCACCCCACTTTATTTTCATCTTTTTGCTCCACATTCATATTTATTAAAAAATTCTTAGTTGATTGATACCAATGTCGACTGTGTATCCTTAGGATATCATAACCCCCTCCCCTTTCCCTCCCCCTACTTCCACCCCCCTTTATATTAATCTTTTTGCTCCAAATTCATATTTGTTAAAAAATTCTTAGTTGATTGATAACAATGTTGACTGTGTTTCCTTAGGATATCTTTACCCCCACCCCTTTCCCTCCCCCTACTTCCACCCCCCTTTATTTTCATATTTTTGCTCCACATTCGTATTTGTTAAAAAATTCTTAGTTGATTGATATCAATGTCGACTGTGTATCCTTAGGATATCTTAACCTCCTCCCCTTTCCCTTTCCCTACTTCCATCTCCCTTTATTTTCATCTTTTTGCTCCACATTCATATTTGTTAAAAAATTCTTAGTTGATTGAATACAATGTCGACTGTGTATCCTTAGGATATCTTAACCCCCTCCCCTTTCCCTCCCCCTACTTCCACCCCCCTTTATTTTCATCTTTTTGCTCCACATTCGTATTTGTTAAAAAATTCTTAGTTGATTGATAACAATGTCGACTGTGTTTCCTTAGGATATCTTAACCCCCTCCCCTTCCCATCCCCCTACTTCCACCCCCCTTTATTTTCATCTTTTTGCTCCACATCGATATTTGTTAAAAAATTCTTAGTAGATTGATACCAATGTCGACTGTGTATCCTTAGGATATCTTAACCCCCCTCCCCTTTCCCTCCCCCTACTTCCACCCCCCTTTATTTTCATCTTTTTGCTCCACATTCGTATTTGTTAAATAATTCTTAGTTGATTGATACCAATGTCGACTGTTTCCTTAGGATATCTTAACCCCCTCCCCTTTCCCTCCCCTTACTTCCACCCCCCTTTATTTTCATCTTTTTTCTCCACATTCGTATTTGATAAAAAATTCTTAGTTGATTGATACCAATGTCGACTGTGTTTCCTTAGGATATCTTAACCCCCTCCCCTTTCCCTCCCCCTACTTCCACCCCCCTTTATTTTCATCTTTTTGCTCCACATTCATATTTGTTAAAAAATTCTTAGTTGATTGATAACAATGTCGACTGTGTTTCCTTAGGATATCTTAACCCCCTCCCCTATCCCTCCCCCTACTTCCACCCCCCTTTATTTTCATCTTTTTGCTACACATCGATATTTGTTAAAAAATTCTTAGTAGATTGATACCAATGTCGACTGTGTATCCTTAGGATATCTTAACCCCCTCCCCTTTCCCTCCCCCTACTTCCACCCCCCTTTATTTTCATCTTTTTGCTCCACATTCGTATTTGTTAAATAATTCTTAGTTGATTGATACCAATGTCGACTGTGTTTCCTTAGGATATCTTAACCCCCTCCCCTTTCCCTCCCCTTACTTCCACCCCCCTTTATTTTCATCTTTTTTCTCCACATTCGTATTTGATAAAAAATTCTTAGTTGATTGATACCAATGTCGACTGTGTATCCTTAGGATATCTTAACCTCCTCCCCTTTCCCTCCCCCTACTTCCACCCCCCTTTATTTTCATCTTTTTGCTCCACATTCATATTTGTTAAAAAATTCTTAGTTGATTGATACCAATGTCGACTGTGTATCCTTAGGATATCTTAACCCCCTCCCCTTTCCCTCCCCCTACTTCCACCCCCCTTTATTTTCATCTTTTTGCTCCACATTCGTATTTGTTAAAAAATTCTTAGTTGATTGATAACAATGTCGACTGTGTTTCCTTAGGATATCTTAACCCCCTCCCCTTTCCCTCCCCCTACTTCCACCCCACTTTATTTTCATCTTTTTGCTCCACATTCATATTTGTTAAAAAAATCTTAGTTGATTGATACCAATGTCGACTGTGTATCCTTAGGATATCATAACCCCCTCCCCTTTCCCTCCCCCTACTTCCACCCCCCTTTATTTTAATCTTTTTGCTCCACATTCATATTTGTTAAAAAATTCTTAGTTGATTGATAACAATGTCGACTGTGTATCCTTAGGATATCTTAACCCCCTCCCCTTTCCCTCCCCCTACTTCCACCCCCCTTTATTTTCATCTTTTTGCTCGACATTCGTATTTGTTAAAAAATTCTTAGTTGATTGATAACAATGTCGACTGTGTTTCCTTAGGATATCTTAACCCCCTCCCCTTCCCCTCCCCCTACTTCCACCCCCCTTTATTTTCATCTTTTTGCTCCACATTGATATTTGTTAAAAAATTCTTAGTAGATTGATACCAATGTCGACTGTGTATCCTTAGGATATCTTAACCCCCTCCCCTTTCCCTCCCCCTACTTCCACCCCCCTTTATTTTCATCTTTTTGCTCCACATTCGTATTTGTTAAATAATTCTTAGTTGATTGATACCAATGTCGACTGTGTTTCCTTAGGATATCTTAACCCCCTCCCCTTTCCCTCCCCTTACTTCCACCCCCCTTTATTTTCATCTTTTTTCTCCACATTCGTATTTGATAAAAAATTCTTAGTTGATTGATACCAATGTCGACTGTGTTTCCTTAGGATATCTTAACCCCCTCCCCTTTCCCTCCCCCTACTTCCACCCCCCTTTATTTTCATCTTTTTGCTCCACATTCATATTTGTTAAAAAATTCTTAGTTGATTGATAACAATGTCGACTGTGTTTCCTTAGGATATCTTAACCCCCTCCCCTATCCCTCCCCCTACTTCCACCCCCCTTTATTTTCATATTTTTGCTCCACATTCGTATTTGTTAAAAAATTCTTAGTTGATAGATACCAATTTCGACTGTGTTTCCTTAGGATATCTTAACCCCCTCCCCTTTCCCTCCCCCTACTTCCACCCCCCTTTATTTTCATCTTTTTGCTCCACATTCGTATTTGTTAAAAAATTCTTAGTTGATTGATACCAATGTCGACTGTGTTTCCTTAGGATATCTTGACCCCCTCCCCTTTCCCTCCCCCTACTTCCACCCCCCTTTATTTTCATCTTTTTGCTCCACATTCATATTTGTTAAAAAATTCTTAGTTGATTGATAACAATGTCGACTGTGTTTCCTTAGGATATCTTAACCCCCTCCCCTTTCCCTCCCCCTACTTACACCC
>JAJPWW010000193.1:0-149415 GCA_028673005.1 Tanypteryx hageni | reverse complement strand
TATAGTTTTTGGATTTTATCCTATTCCTCGCTTACTCGATCTCTTTTAGTCCTATTCCTCTCTTTCACTTTTCACTCGTCCGCCCCATTACCTCAGTCACGTAATTCCCCTGTTATTTGTTACTCTTTGATTCTCTCTCTCAAACATGTCGAAGGAACGAGGTAAAACGGAGGCTACCGTGCGCGCCGAAGGCACTCAGTACGATGAAACCGAGATGGTTCCCCAGTTTTCCGATTGCGTAAGAGTTGCTAACCAGCTGTTACTCGAAATTCCCCCCTTCCAGGAATCTACCTCCGAGAATTGGTTCACTTTTATATCCGCCGTGTCCGATGTATTGTCTTTGTCACTTATTCCGGAACACTACTTGCTGATATTACTTTTGTCTAAACTTCCGGCCAATTGTCGCCAGTTTTGGTTGTCGGTAGTTAATCAAAAGGTGCCCTGGGAGAAGATAATACCGAAAGTATGGGAAACTTTCGTCTCTAATAGGGAATTAGAACGACTCGTCACTACTAAGGTGAAAAGATTCCAACTCCCCCACGAATCTCCTCGCGATTTTCTTTATTCCGTGCGAGGTGCCGCAAAGGCGCTGGGAAAATCGTATTCAGTTAAGGAGTTTATTGAATTGATATTGGAAGGTTTAAGTCCCATCGCCCAAGCCACTTTAACTTTCGCTAAACGGCCTCAAACCCTACAGGAGCTGGACTCCCTGATGACTCATGCGGCCAAGGCCATGATGAATCGAGCGGAATACGCCGCGATTCACTCCCCGTCAAATTCCCAGATCTCACTCCCTTCCCCCGCTCTGCCCCTAATATCACCGCCTCATGTCACCTGTTCTTTCTGTCATAAGTCTGGACATTCCTCCCGTAACTGTCGGAGAAGAAGAGAGAGAGAAGATCGTCCCGCGAGGCTACGAGCAAATTATCCGGCTATTTTGAATGCCAACTTCGCCGAATATCTACAATTGCCATTTGTACATTGCGAAGTTCATACCGCAAAGATTAAAGCATTGCTAGATACCGGTTCTTCCCTGTCGCTGCTCAATTACGACACCTGGCAGAAAATTCCTCGTCGTGGGCGTCTTCAGCGATGCAATATCAAATGTCGTAACGTCACCAGTCTTCCCCTCGTTCTCACGAGATGCATCAATTTAAGAATTCGCCTAAAAAATCTTTCGTGGAGGCATACATTTTACTTGTGCGAATTGCCCGCACAAATGATATTAGGCCAGGATTTCATAAGACGAACGCGAATGATCCTTTACCATAATGCGTTCTCTTTCGAATGCCGCCCGGATCACAAACATTTCTTTAACGGCAATTCTGATACGCCGTCGGCTTCCCCCATTATTCCTTTGCGATCAGCTGATAACGATCTACGCCAGAATATGGCTCCCGTTGGAAACCGAGTTCATTTCTCGGGGAAAAAGGCTCCTCCTCCAGGTGAAGATGATTCCACCGTATTATCCCGGGAAATTCAAAGTCTCGTCGATGCCTATTCCGACGTCATCTCCCCCCATCTCGGCCAGACCAACGTAGTAACCTACCAGATAGAACTACTTGATTCTACCCCCGTCAGATCACACCCCTACCAGTATTCTCCACCCAAGACGGCGATGATGAAAAAACATGTTAATAAACTACTAAATGAAGGAATCATCCAGCCATCCTCTTCAAATTGGGCTTCGCCAGCTTTTCTTATACCGAAGAAGGATGGATCAGAGCGATTAGTGGTCGATTATCGCAAACTGAATAAACAAGTGAAGGCAGACAACTTCCCCACTCCTTCAATAGAACATGCTCTGCAATATTTGGGATCTGCTAAATATTTTACAATACTTGATTTGAATTCTGCTTTCCACCAGATTCCCTTAACTCCAATCTCCAAGCAATATACTGCCTTTATTACATCTTTTGGCCTCTATCAGTATAATCGCCTTCCCTTCGGCTTGACAACGTCTCCTCAAGTATTTTCTAGGCTGATTGACAAGGTATTAGGTGATTTAAAATATGGCTGTGTATATCCCTATATTGATGACCTGTGTATTTATTCCAAGAACCTCCAAGAGCACATCCAACATGTCAGGCTGGTGCTGGAAAAATTGAGAGCAGCTGGACTTACCGTCCATCCAGAGAAGATGAAACTGGCCCAGAAAACTATTACCTTTCTCGGACATCGGATCTCAAATGGCGAACTTACGACTGATCCGGAGAGAACCCGAGCATTATCCAGTTTCCCTGTTCCAAAGTCAGTTAAGGAGGTCTCACGTTTCCTTGGTATGTGTGGTTTCTATTCCAAATTTATTCCAAGCTATGCGGAAATTTCGTCACCGCTCAATGCCCTCCGAAGGAAAGATGCCATTTTCCAATGGACCAACTCCCATCAAAATGCTTTTCTCAAACTCAAACAATGTCTTTCTTCTCCCCCTGTACTTCATCTTCCTAACTTTGAGGAAGAATTTCATTTATTTGTGGATGCTAGCCAAGTCGCACTTGGTGCAGTCCTTAATCAACAGGTTAATGGCAAATTTAAGCCTGTTGCCTATGCTAGTAGGACTTTAACCGATTATGAGCAGAAACTCCCCTCTTACGAGCTCGAATGTCTTGCCTGATGTTGGGCCACAGATAAATTTCGGTCCTATCTTCAACCAAAACCCTTCCATTTGTATACTGACAATGGGGCGATTACGTGGCTGTTTAAACATCCTAAGCAGTTAGGGAAAATTGGTAGAATGGTCTTAAAATTGTCGTCCTTCCGCTTTGCTATTCACCATGTTCCCAGTTCCAAAAATAGGGTGGCTGATTGTTTGTCTAGGGTGAACCATCAATCAAGGGAGAAACCCATTCATTGTTCGATGCTCCTCCATAAAATCCCATTATCATTCACTAATATTCGTGAGCATCAGACATCTGACCCAGAATTGAAACAGCTGATCGACTCAATTAGACGGGGACACCCCCATCCAAACTATTTTCTCAAGGATGATTTGTTGTATTATGGTACCACTAGACTGAAGAAGGGACGTGTAGTGGTTCCCCAGGCCCTGAGATCAATGTTGTTTGAATATTTCCATCGTTTGCCCACTGCTGGACACATGGGGGTGGCTAAAACTTGTGAAAGAATATGTAGAGAATTTTGGTGGAAAAATATGAGGCAAGAAATAACGCAGATGGTCAGACGTTGTCACGACTGCCAAACCTGCAAACCTAGGAACACCTTTCCTCCTGGTGAGATGTCTTCCTCACCATCTGTTTTCCCATGGGAAAAGGTGTATATAGATTTCATTGGTCCCTTGCCTAGAAGTCGCAGTGGCAGCACTTGTGCCCTGACTATAATAGATGGCTTTACTAAATTTACTTTTATTGAACCTCTGCGTTCTCCCTTGGCTTCTCAAGTGGTTTCTGTCTTGTTTAACAAAATATTTCCTAAATTTGGTTATCCTAAATATATTGTTTCTGATAATGGTTCCCAATTTCGTTCCACTGCATTCTCTGATATGTGTTTTAAATATGGTATTAAGCAAATTTTCACAGCCCCCTACTATCCTCAGCCTAATCAAGCTGAACGGGTCCACCGTAACCTAAAATATGCCTTAACTATCTTGTCACAGAATGACCACCGGAAATGGGATGAATTCTTACCCAGTTTAACCTTTGCTTTTAATTCTGCTAAACATAGCAGTACGGGCTATACTCCAGCAAGGATATTTATGGGCAGAGAGCTTCCTCATCCCTTGACAAATTTCTGGAGAATTCCTCCTCAGGCTCTGGCTGAGGACCTAACTCCCTCTGAGAGGCATTCATTGTGGCAACAAGTGCTCAATAATCGCAAGGCGACCAGACGTAGGCAGGCACTTGCTTTTGATAAAAGCCATACTGGGAACCCATTTAAAATCGGTGATTTAGTGTTATATAGAAGGTTTCCTACTAGTTCCAAGATGCTTCATAGAACTGCTAAGTTAACCCCTCAGTGGGCCGGCCCTTCACCTATCAAAAGGTTCATATCTCCCGTAACAGCTGTTCTTCAGCTATCCCCAAATAAGGAGAGAATTGTAAATATCTCTCAACTTAAACTTTATTGTACTTAATTGGTTGTATATGTATCTTCTTGTCTTGGCGTAGAGGTAGCGAACTCATCGCCCGGTGATTCTGATCATCGCAACCAGCCCCCAGATGCAAATCTGGTAAAACATATTGAAAAAACTTATTCGGCCATGTGCCAAGAAAATCGCTGTTTAGCGTACAATATACCAGGCATCATAGATGGTATTCTGGACATCTATGAAGGTCAACATGGTTAAAAAAAAAAAACACAACCTAACCTAGCCATGTTTCTTTTTTTTTGGGTAATAATTACCAGTTTTGTACACTAACCCCAATTGGGCTAAGGATACATTTAAAATGTCGATATGTACCTTATGTATTAGGAAGTATACCACAATTTATTGTAATACCATATTATGAGTTAGTTTAATTGAAACCATGTTTAGGTTAAGAATTTAAATATCATATTATGAAGGGATTTATGTACTATGTCTACCCTATTAAGATACCACACTACAGGTTAATTTGAATATTATGTCGTTAATGAATTTAATATCAGTGATAATATTATGCATACTGTGAAGGAACTTAACTATTGGGGCCAATTTAATAATATACCACAGTCAAGTTAATTTGAATATAATATTGTTAATGATTTGAATATTACCTTGTTAATGTGCTTAAATATGATATGATGAAGGGACTCACATGGCCAAATCAATTGAAATATTACACTGTTAATTAATAGAGATATTATGTCTGGATTAAGCAATGCCCTGCCTAATAATAATTTTTTCAAATGCTTAATAACAGTATGATTACTAGTTGCCCTTGCCTAAGAATTAATGTTTATGCTATGATGTATAATATTTCCAAGTAGGAAATGCTCAGGAAAGTTTGTTTTTGTTATGTCATGAAATTCTATTTCTGTTATGTTGTCAATGACATACAATCTATTCTCACTCTATCCCTGAGGCAAGGATGGGTATCAATTTTGTTTCCTTAAGCCACGATAGTTGGCATATTGTAATTATGATTATTTATTATTTTGAGGGAGATATTCCTACATGTTATTGAGTTTTCGGCTTGGCAAGATGCCGACATGATATGCCAAGTGAATCATCCCTATGTACCCCCAAAGTGATTATCCTGGGAAAAAACTACATTCCAATGGACCAGTGCTTTCCCGACTAGCTTCATCACGGCGAACCAGTGGACTTCTTCAGAGAACTTTAGCCGTGACAGTAGCTCGAACCCTGATTGCCAGAGCATGCAATCCACCACGTGTAATATTCCAATTTTAAGTGTCTTGACAAATAAGTGTTCAATAATAATAATAAACTATCTTGAAAGAGACAACGAAGGAGTGTGTTCTGTGCTTCATTCATGATCCGGGAACAGTGCAGGGAATAAGGTGACTTAGAAACTTACCCTCCCCAACCAATTGAAACTTTTATTGGTCCCGTTTTCATCATTTTTCCCAGGGAGGATGTGGCGATTTTTTCCTCCCCCCCCCCTTTACTCCCGCACTTATACGATAGCACTTAACGAATCGCATGTACGAACATGCAAGTACGAATATCGCTAGTTCGAATATCGCCGCTATCGTATATCGCCGATATTCGTGATATCGCCGGACTGAACACCACGCCCACGGACGCCACGCCACGGTCGACACGCCCTCCCGTGGTGCCTCTCTGCTTTATATACCCTAATTACCCCTCGCCTCTTTAACCTTCCCTCTTTCCCCTGGTTATGCAAGAACAGTGGAAAAGCGACCAATTACCGGGAATAATTCAACCAGTTTGAATTACCCGCCTGACGTCATTACCTCCCTCCTTCACCACCGGCGTCACGTGACAGTCCATTCCGATAGTGGCCTTCCGAGCGACGAGACGGAGGGGAGCAACGAGTGAAGTCGATGCAGGTGTCCCACTCTAGAGTCCCATCCTTTCCGGCGGAAAACATTGTGTGGAGTGGACATTGACCTACCGGGAGCCGGAAGTGTGACAGTAACTATTGGATGTGATTTAACTGACATTAACTAAGTTTCGTTTCGAATTGCCTTCACCTACGAGGTGTATTGTGTTTTGTGGTATTACTTAAAACTATTCAAATTCAACTGTTGGATTGTTATATGTCTATATTTTTATGTTCTATTTATAGTTTGTCATTAGCATTTAGCACATCAGTGGATGTTTTTGCACCGAAAATTATAGTTCGCTGCAAAATTGGAGGCACCGGAGAGATATTAAATATTAGGTTGTTAATTGTCTAAACTGATTGTTGCTATGCTTTCTGGTTCTTTGGTGGTATAGTTTTTGGATTTTATCCTATTCCTCGCTTACTCGATCTCTTTTAGTCCTATTGCTCTCTTTCACTTTTCACTCGTCCGCCCCATTACCTCAGTCACGTAATTCCCCTGTTATTTGTTACTCTTTGATTCTCTCTCTCAAACATGTCGAAGGAACGAGGTAAAACGGAGGCTACCGTGCGCGCCGAAGGCACTCAGTACGATGAAACCGAGATGGTTCCCCAGTTTTCCGATTGCGTAAGAGTTGCTAACCAGCTGTTACTCGAAATTCCCCCCTTCCAGGAATCTACCTCCGAGAATTGGTTCACTTTTATATCCGCCGTGTCCGATGTATTGTCTTTGTCACTTATTCCGGAACACTACTTGCTGATATTACTTTTGTCTAAACTTCCGGCCAATTGTCGCCAGTTTTGGTTGTCGGTAGTTAATCAAAAGGTGCCCTGGGAGAAGATAATACCGAAAGTATGGGAAACTTTCGTCTCTAATAGGGAATTAGAACGACTCGTCACTACTAAGGTGAAAAGATTCCAACTCCCCCACGAATCTCCTCGCGATTTTCTTTATTCCGTGCGAGGTGCCGCAAAGGCGCTGGGAAAATCGTATTCAGTTAAGGAGTTTATTGAATTGATATTGGAAGGTTTAAGTCCCATCGCCCAAGCCACTTTAACTTTCGCTAAACGGCCTCAAACCCTACAGGAGCTGGACTCCCTGATGACTCATGCGGCCAAGGCCATGATGAATCGAGCGGAATACGCCGCGATTCACTCCCCGTCAAATTCCCAGATCTCATTCCCTTCCCCCGCTCTGCCCCTAATATCACCGCCTCATGTCACCTGTTCTTTCTGTCATAAGTCTGGACATTCCTCCCGTAACTGTCGGAGAAGAAGAGAGAGAGAAGATCGTCCCGCGAGGCTACGAGCAAATTATCCGGCTATTTTGAATGCCAACTTCGCCGAATATCTACAATTGCCATTTGTACATTGCGAAGTTCATACCGCAAAGATTAAAGCATTGCTAGATACCGGTTCTTCCCTGTCGCTGCTCAATTACGACACCTGGCAGAAAATTCCTCGTCGTGGGCGTCTTCAGCGATGCAATATCAAATGTCGTAACGTCAACAGTCTTCCCCTCGTTCTCACGAGATGCATCAATTTAAGAATTCGCCTAAAAAATCTTTCGTGGAGGCATACATTTTACTTGTGCGAATTGCCCGCACAAATGATATTAGGCCAGGATTTCATAAGACGAACGCGAATGATCCTTTACCATAATGCGTTCTCTTTCGAATGCCGCCCGGATCACAAACATTTCTTTAACGGCAATTCTGATACGCCGTCGGCTTCCCCCATTATTCCTTTGCGATCAGCTGATAACGATCTACGCCAGAATATGGCTCCCGTTGGAAACCGAGTTTCAAGCGGCAAGTGGGGGGGGTCGGCAAGTGGGGGGGCGGCAAGAGGGGGGGGCCGGCAAGTGGGGGGGGGGCAAGTGGGGGAGGGAGAGTGGAGGGGGCGAAGCGGAAAGTGGGGGGGGGGCGAGGCGGCATGTAGGAGGGGCGAGGCGGTAAGTGGGGGGGGGGGCGTGGGGGAAAATGTGTGGGAAGGCGGAAAAGGGGAGGGCGGAAAGTTGGGGGGGGGGCGGCAAGTGGGGGGAGGTGGCATGTGAGGGGGGGAGGCGGCAAGTGGGATGGGGCAAATGGTGGGGGGGTGAGGCGGAAATTGGGGGGGGGCGGCAAGTGGGGGGAGGCGACATGTGGAAGGGGGAGGCGGCAAGTGGGGGGGGCGGAAAATTGGTGGGGGCGGAAAGTTGGGGGGGGCGGCAAGTGGGGGGAGGTGGCATGTGGGGGGGAAGGCGGCAAGTGGGGGCGGAGGCGGCAAGTGGGGGGAGGCTGCAAGCGGTGGGGAGGCGGCAAGTGGGGGGGGGGGCGGAATATGGGGGGGGGGTCGGCAGGTGGGGGGGGGCGGCAAATGGTGGGGGGGCGGCAAGTTGGAGGGCGGCAAGTGAGGGGAGGCAAGTGGTGGGGGCGGAAAGGGGGGGAGGCGGCAAGTGGGGGGGGAGGCGGCAAGTGTGGGGGGAGGCGGCAAATGGGGGGGGCGGAAAGTGAGGGGGGTCGAGGCGGCAAGTGGGGGGGGGTCGGCAAGTGGGGGGGGCGGCAAGATGGGGGGGCAAGTTGGGGGGGGGGGCAAGTGGGGGGGGGTAGAAAGTGGGGGGGGGCAAGTGGGGGGGGGCAAGAATGTCCAAGAGCTAAGCAAAAGTCAAACACTTAAAAAACAACGGGAGAGGACAGGAAAATATCACAAGTAGCAACAGCTGGCAACCGCGAGGAAGGGAGAGGGTAAGCGGGAGTGGGGGTTTGTCTGCGCAGGTCGTCATCTACGCGTTACTGCTATAGTTGGCGCTTGCTTGCTGCGAGCATCTCATCTCGCCTCGAAGAAACATTCGTTTTTCAGGTAGACGTCTCGTCATCGCCTATATCCCTTTAATTCCAAAGATTTCCGTTTTCCCACGCCTCGCGACAATTGTTTAAAACAATCCCCAAATGTCGCAATTTCAAACATTTTAAAACGTCTTCATCGCGGGATACTAATGCTACGCGTTTCAGCAGAATTTTGAAGTTGTGGCACTTCTAGAAGTGAAACGGTATTTTTCCAATTTTTTAAAACTTAAATAATTTTTAACGGCCGCCGCAATTGATGTATGGCAAAATCAAAACGTTTTTTCGTGAAAGTTTACCACTTTGTAAATATTTTGAAAATTTCAGCTTCCTAGCTCATCCCCTAATACCTAAACAGTTTTCTATATGTTTAAACATTTTGAAAATTTTTAACTGCCGAACAAATTAATATATCGAAATCGTGGTGGTCTCTATCTGGTTCTTTTTTGGAATTCTACCTGCAAAAAAAATTTCAGCTGCGTAGCACGAGCGAAAGTGCATAAACCATGAGAATTGGTTTGAACAATTGCCAATTTTTTGCGTCCGCGTCGTCGAACTTTTTAAAGATTTTGTTTTTTTCTGGGCGGCTCCGCAAAGAATTCTACTTAAGGAAAAAATTTCGAGTCTCCAGCTCATCCGAAAGTGCCTGAAAATCGGTATCATACTGTGTTCTATATATATTCGTCGTCAATCATTTGTTTTTGGTCGGCAAACGACGAGATTCGCGTCTTTTTCCACGACAGAAGGCACAAAAAGCGCAATTTCTGTGAATTAATTTCGTGCACTTGCCGGTAAGCTCGGAGGTTGAAATTTTCAGTGTCGCTAGATGGCCGCAATATCTATCGGGAATTGTCGTCGCTTTTGCTCACGGTGTCTTGAGTTTGACTCCAGAGACCCCGGAGTATCTCCCATAAGTTAGCGTGGGGGAACGCGATCTAATAAGATTAGGAAGCTGAAATTTTGCAAGATTATACGACTTTTCTCGAAACCGACTACAAAAATCAAAAATTTCAAAATTGTCAGTTTATAGGGGTCGATTTAACCCCATTTGTACATTAAAGTTCGATAATTTTTATCTTGAAATCTATATGCCGCACGTTCAAGATCTTGGTATCATTATTTAGGCGATTACACGTAAAAAAAAGAAAATTTTTAAAAAGTTAAAAAAAGTCGACCGCTAATAACAATTCGCAATTGTTTAAACAACTTTTCAACGTTTTCGTATTTCCGAATGCGCTGCGGAGCTAAAAGTCCCTTTACGAGTAGAATTCCGAAACATGATCTGATAGGGACAACTCCGATTCCGATATTTCATTTTGTCCTACAGTTAAAAATTCTTAAAATTTTAACGGAAGGGTTAATGTTCAGCTCCTACGAAGAGAGTTTGACAGCCGAAATTCGCGAGTTATTCGGAAATTATTTCGGTTTTAACATTTAACTTCCGAGAGTGTGGTGAAAAACTCCAAATTCGGCAGAAATGTGTCGTGTGCACGATATTCCTAAGAATGCAAAAATTGGCGATCGTTTCGCTCCATCGCAGTTGGAGCGGCGTGTTAGGTCTCCGGGCTGATTCGAGCGGCGTGGTAGGTAGCCGGCGGGGCACCGGCCGAAGGGGGGGGAGGCGGAGAGTGGGTGGGGGGGGGGGGGGTGGCAAGTGGGGGGGGAATCGACATGTGGGGGGGGGGGGGGCTAGGCGGAAAGTGGGGGGGGCGGCAAGTGGGGGCGAGGCGGAAGGTGGGGGGGGGGGGGGGGCGAGTCGGCAAGTGTGGGGGGGGTGGCAAGTGGGGGGCGGCAAGGTGGGGGGGGCGAGGCGGGAAGAGGGGGGGAACCGGAAAGTGGGGGGGGCAAGGCGGCAATTATGGGGGGGAGGCGAAAAGTGGGGGGGGGGGGGCGAGACGGCAAGTGTGGGGGGAGGCGTCAAGTGGGGGGCGAGACGGCAAGTGTGGGGGGAGGCGGCAAGTGGGGGGGGGGGAAATGGCAAGTGGTGGGGAGGCGGCAATTGTGGGGGGAGGCGGCAAGTATGGGGGGCGAGGCGGAAAGTGGGGGGGCGAGGGGGAAAGTGGGGGGGGGGCGAGGCGGAAAGTGAGGGGGGGGCGGAAATTTGGGGGGGCGGCAAGTGGGGGGAGGTGGCATGTGGGGGGGAAGGCGGCAAGTGGGGGGGGCGAGGCGGAAATGGGGGAGGGCTGCAAGTGAGGGGAGGCGACATGTGGGGGGGGAGATGCGGCAAGTGCGTGGAGGAGGCGGCAAGCGGTGAGGGGCGGCAAGTGGGGGGGGGAGGCGGCATATGGGGGGGGCGGTAAGTGGGGGTGAGGATGGCAAATGGTGGGGGGGCGGCAAGTGAGGGTGGGCAAGTGGGGGGGGCGGAAAGTGGGGGGGAGGCGGCAAGTGGGGGGGGAGGCGGCTAGTGGGGGGGAACCGGCAAGTGGGGGGGGCAAGGCAGCAATTGTGAGGGGGAGGCGAAAAGTGGGGGGGGGCGAGACGGCAAGTGTGGGGGGCGAGGCGGAAAGTGGGGGGGGCGAGGCGGAAAGTGAGGGGGGGGCGGAAAGTTAGGGGGGCGGCAAGTGGGGGGAGGTGGCATGTGGGGGGGAAGGCGGCAAGTGGGTGAGTTGGTGGCAAGTGGTGGGGGGGCGGCAAGTGGTTGGGCGAGGCGGAAAGTGAGGGAAGAGGCGGAAAGTGGCGGGGGGGCGAGGCGAAAATGGGGAGGGAGGCAGCAAGTGGGGGGGCGAGTTGGAAAGTGTGGGGGGGGGGCGAGGCGGCAAGTGTGGGGGGGGGCGGCAAGTGGGGGGGGGGGCGAAGCGGCAAGGGGTGGGGGCGGCAAGTGGGGGCGAGAAGACCAGTGGGGGGCGAGGCGGCAATTGTGGGGGGGCGGCATGTGGGCGGGGAGTTGAATAGTGGGGGGGGGGGCGAGACGGGAAGTGTGGGGGGGAGGAGGCATGTGGGGGGGGAGGCGGCATGTGGGGGGGGCGGCAAGTGGGGGGGGAGTGTCGAGGTAGCAAGTGGGGGGGGGCGGCTAGTGGGGGGGGTCGGCAAGTGGGGGGGCGGGAAGAGGGGGGGGGCGGCAAGTGGGGGGGGGGGGCAAGTGGGGGGGGCAAGTGGGGGGGGGCAAGTGGAGGGGGGGGGCAAGAATGTCCAAGAGCTTAGCAAAATGGAAACACGTAAAAAACAACGGGAGAGGACAGGAAAATATCACAAGTAGCAACAGCTGGCAACCGCGAGGAAGGGAGAGAGTAAGCGGGAGTGGGGGTTTGTCTGCGCAGGTCGTCATCTACGCGTTACTGCTATAGTTGGCGCTTGCTTGCTGCGAGCATCTCATCTCTCCTCGAAGAAACATTCGTTTTTCAGGTAGACGTCTCGTCATCGCCTATATCCCTTTAATTCCAAAGATTTCCGTTTTCCCACGCCTCGCGACAATTGTTTAAAACAATCCCCAAATGTCGCAATTTCAAACATTTTAAAACGTCTTCATCGCGGGATACTAATGCTACGCGTTTCAGCAGAATTTTGAAGTTGTGGCACTTCTAGAAGTGAAACGGTATTTTTCCAATTTTTTAAAACTTAAATAATTTTTAACGGCCGCCGCAATTGATGTATGGCAAAATCAAAACGTTTTTTCGTGAAAGTTTACCACTTTGTAAATATTTTGAAAATTTCAGCTTCCTAGCTCATCCCCTAATACCTAAACAGTTTTCTATATGTTTAAACATTTTGAGAATTTTTAACTGCCGAACAAATTTATATATCGAAATCGTGGTGGTTTCTCTCCAGTTCTTTTTTGGAATTCTACCAGCAAAAAAAATTTCAGCTGCGTAGCACGAGCGAAAGTGCATAAACCATGAGAATTGGTTTGAACAATTGCCAATTTTTTGCGTCCGCGTCGTCGAACTTTTTAAAGATTTTGTTTTTTTCTGGGCGGCTCCGCAAAGAATTCTACTTAAGGAAAAAATTTCGAGTCTCCAGCTCATCCGGAAGTGCCTGAAAATCGGTATCATACTGTGTTCTATATATATTCGTCGTCAATCATTTGTTTTTGGTCGGCAAACGACGAGATTCGCGTCTTTTTCCACGACAGAAGGCACAAAAAGCGCAATTTCTGTGAATTAATTTCGTGCACTTGCCGGTAAGCTCGGAGGTTGAAATTTTCAGTGTCGCTAGATGGCCGCAATATCTATCGGGAATTGTCGTTGCTTTTGCTCACGGTGTCTTGGGTTTGACTCCAGAGACCCCGGAGTATCTCCCATAAGTTAGCGTGGGGGAACGCGATCTAATAAGCTTAGGAAGATGAAATTTTGCAAGATTATACGACTTTTCTCGAAACCGACTACAAAAATCAAAAATTTCAAAATTGTCAGTTTTTAGGGGTCGATTTAACCCCATTTGTACATTAAAGTTCGATAATTTTTATCTTGAAATCTATATGCCGCACGTTCAAGATCTCGGTATCATTATTTAGGTGATTACACGTAAAAAAAAAGAAAATTTTTAAAAAGTTAAAAAAAGTCGACCGCTAATAACAATTCGCAATTGTTTAAACAACTTTTCAACGTTTTCGTATTTCCGAATGCGCTGCGGAGCTAAAAGTCCCTTTACGAGTAGAATTAAGAAACATGATCTGATAGGGACAACTCCGATTCCGATATTTCATTTTGTCCTGCAGTTAAAAATTCTTAAAATTTTAACGGAAGGGTTAATGTTCAGCTCCTACGAAGAGAGTTTGACAGCCGAAATTCGCGAGTTATTCGGAAATTATTTCGGTTTTAACATTTAACTTCCGAGAGTGTGGTGAAAAACTCCAAATTCGGCAGAAATGTGTCGTGTGCACGATATTCCTAAGAATGCAAAAATTGGCGATCGTTTCGCTCCATCGCAGTTGGAGCGGCGTGTTAGGTCTCCGGGCTGATTCGAGCGGCGTGGTAGGTAGCCGGCGGGGCACCGGCCGAAGGGGGGGGAGGCGGAGAGTGGGGGGGGGGGTGGCAAGTGGGGGGGGAATCGACATGTGGGGGGGGGGGGCTAGGCGGAAAGTGGGGGGGGCGGCAAGTGGGGGCGAGGCGGAAGGTAGGGGGGGGGGGGGGGCGAGTCGGCAAGTGAGGGGGGGGTGGCAAGTGGGGGGCGGCAAGGTGGTGGGGGCGAGGCGGGAAGAGGGGGGGAACCGGAAAGTGGGGGGGGCAAGGCGGCAATTATGGGGGGGAGGCGAAAAGTGGGGGGGAGGCGAGACGGCAAGTGTGGGGGGAGGCGTCAAGTGGGGGGCGAGACGGCAAGTGTGGGGGGAGGCGGCAAGTGGGGGGGGGGAAATGGCAAGTGGTGGGGAGGCGGCAATTGTGGGGGGAGGCGGCAAGTATGGGGGGCGAGGCGGAAAGTGGGGGGGCGAGGGGGAAAGTGGGGGGGGGGCGAGGCGGAAAGTGAGGGGGGGGCGGAAATTTGGGGGGGGCGGCAAGTGGGGGGAGGTGGCATGTGGGGGGGAAGGCGGCAAGTGGGTGAGGGGCGGCAAGTGGGGGGGGCGAGGCGGAAATGGGGGAGGGCTGCAAGTGAGGGGAGGCGACATGTGGGGGGGGAGATGCGGCAAGTGCGTGGAGGAGGCGGCAAGCGGTGAGGGGCGGCAAGTGGGGGGGGGGGAGGCGGCATATGGGGGGGGCGGTAAGTGGGGGTGAGGAAGGCAAATGGTGGGGGGGCGGCAAGTGAGGGTGGGCAAGTGGGGGGGGCGGAAAGTGGGGGGGAGGCGGCAAGTGGGGGGGGAGGCGGCTAGTGGGGGGGAACCGGCAAGTGGGGGGGGCAAGGCAGCAATTGTGAGGGGGAGGCGAAAAGTGGGGGGGGGGGCGAGACGGCAAGTGTGGGGGGCGAGGCGGAAAGTGGGGGGGGCGAGGCGGAAAGTGAGGGGGGGGCGGAAAGTTAGGGGGGCGGCAAGTGGGGGGAGGTGGCATGTGGGGGGGGAAGGCGGCAAGTGGGTGAGTTGGTGGCAAGTGGTGGGGGGGCGGCAAGTGGTTGGGCGAGGCGGAAAGTGAGGGAAGAGGCGGAAAGTGGCGGGGGGGCGAGGCGAAAATGGGGAGGGAGGCAGCAAATGGGGGGGCGAGTTGGAAAGTGTGGGGGGGGGCGAGGCGGCAAGTGTGGGGGGGGCGGCAAGTGGGGGGGGGGGGCGAAGCGGCAAGGGGTGGGGGCGGCAAGTGGGGGCGAGAAGACCAGTGGGGGGCGAGGCGGCAATTGTGGGGGGGCGGCATGTGGGCGGGGAGTTGAATAGTGGGGGGGGGGGCGAGACGGGAAGTGTGGGGGGGAGGAGGCATGTGGGGGGGGAGGCGGCATGTGGGGGGGGCGGCAAGTGGGGGGGGGAGTGTCGAGGTAGCAAGTGGGGGGGGGCGGCTAGTGGGGGGGGTCGGCAAGTGGGGGGGCGGGAAGAGGGGGGGGGCGGCAAGTGGGGGGGGGGGCAAGTGGGGGGGGCAAGTGGGGGGGGGCAAGTGGAGGGGGGGGGCAAGAATGTCCAAGAGCTAAGCAAATGTCAAACACGTAAAAAACAACGGGAGAGGACAGGAAAATATCACAAGTAGCAACAGCTGGCAACCGTGAGGAAGGGAGAGAGTAAGCGGGAGTGGGGGTTTGTCTGCGCAGGTCGTCATCTACGCGTTACTGCTATAGTTGGCGCTTGCTTGCTGCGAGCATCTCATCTCTCCTCGAAGAAACATTCGTTTTTCAGGTAGACGTCTCGTCATCGCCTATATCTCTTTAATTCCAAAGATTTCCGTTTTCCCACGCCTCGCGACAATTGTTTAAAACAATCCCGAAATGTCGCAATTTCAAACATTTTACACCGTCTTCATCGCGGGATACTAATGCTACGCGTTTCAGCAGAATTTTGAAGTTGTGGCATTTCTAGAAGTGAAACGGTATTTTTCCATTTGTTTAAAACTTAAATAATTTTAAACGGCCGCCGCAATTAAATGTATGGCAAAATCGAAACGTTTGTTCGTGAAAGTTCACCACTCTGTAAATATTTTGAAAATTTCAGCTTCCTAGCTTATTCCCTAGTACCTAAACTCTTTTCTATTTGTTTAAACATTATTAGAATTTTTAACTGCCGAACAAATTAATATATATCGAAATCGTGGTGGTCTCTATCTGGTTCTTTTTTGGAATTCTACTTGCAAAAAAAATTTCAGCTGCGTAGCACGAGCGAAAATGCATAAACCATGAGAATTTGTTTGAACAATTGCCAATTTTTTTGGTTCCATCGCAGTTGGAGCGGGCGTGTGTTAGGTCTCCGGGCTGATTCGAGCGGCGTGGTAGGTCGCCGGTGGGGCACCGGCGGAAGAAGGGGGGGGAGGAAAGTGGGGGGGATACGGCAAGTGGAGGGGGGAGGCAGCATGTGGGGGGGGGGGCGGCAAGTGGGGGGGCGAAAAGTGGGGGGCAGCAAGTGGGGGGAGGCGGCAAGTGGGGGGGAAGCGGCAAGTCGGGGGGGAGGCGGCATGTAGGAGGTGTGAGGCGGAAAGTGGGGGGGGCGAGGCGGAAAGTGGGTGGGATTTGAAAAAATTGGGGGATAGGCGGAAAAGGGGGGGGGGGCGGCAAGGAGGGGGAGGTGGCATGTGAGGGGGGGAGGCGGCAAGGGGGGGGGGGGGCAAATAGTGAGTGGGGGCGAGGCGGAAATTGGGGGGGGCGGCAAGTGGGGGGAGGCGACATGTGGGGGGGGAGGCGGCAAGTGGGTGGGGGGTCGGAAAATTGGGGTGGGGCGGAAAGTTGGGGGGGGCGGCAAGTGGGGGGATGTGGCATGTGGGGGGGAAGGCGGCAAGTGGGGGGGGGTCGACAAGTGGGGGGGCGGCAAATGGGGGGAGGCGGAAAGTGAGGGGGGGGTCGAGGCGGCAGGTTGGGGGGGGCGGCAAGTGGGGGGGGTCGGCAAGTGGGGGGGCGGCAAGAGGGGGGGCGGCTAGTAGGGGGTGGGGCAAGTGGGGGGGGGCAAGTGGGGGGGATCAAGTGGGGGGGGCAAGAATGTCCAAGAGCTAAGCAAAAGTCAAACACGTAAAAAACAACGGGAGAGGACAGGAAAATATCACAAGTAGCAACAGCTGGCAACCGCGAGGAAGGGAGAGGGTAAGCGGGAGTGGGGATTTGTCTGCGCAGGTCGTCATCTACGCGTTACTGCTATAGTTGGCGCTTGCTTGCTGCGAGCATCTCATCTCGCCTCGAAGAAACACTCGTTTTTCAGGTAGACGTCTCGTCATCGCCTATATCCCTTTAATTCCAATGATTTCCGTTTTCCCACGCCTCGCGACAATTGTTTAAAACAATCCCCAAATGTCGCAATTTCAAACATTTTACACCGTCTTCATCGCGGGATACTAATGCTACGCGTTTCAGCAGAATTTTGAAGTTGTGGCACTTATAGAAGTGATACGGTATTTTTCCAATTTTCTAAAACTTAAATAATTTTTAACGGCCGCCGCAATTGTTGTATGGAAAAATCAAAACGTTTGTTCGTGAAAGTTTACCACTGCAAATATTTTGAAAATTTCAGCTTCCTAGCTCATTCCCTAGTACCTAACCAGTTTTCTATTTTTTAACAATTTGAGAACTTTTACCTGCCGAACAAATTAATATATCGAAATCGTGGTGGTCTCTCTGGTTCTTTTTTGGAATTGTGGAGGGGAGGCGAAAATGGGGGGGGGAGGCAGCAAGTGGGGGGGCGAGTTGGAAAGTGGGGGGGGGGGGGCGGCAAGTGGGCGGGGGGGCGAAGCGGCAAGGGGGGGCGGCAAAAGGGGGCGAGAAGACAAGTGGGGGCGAGTCGGCAATTGTGGGGGGGCGGCATGTGGGCGGGGAGGTGAAAAGTGGGGGGGGGGCGAGACGGGAAGTGTGGGGGGAGGAGGCATGTGGGGGGGGAGGCTGCAAGGGGGGGGGGGGGGGGGGAGACGGCAAAAGGAGGGGCGGCAATAGGGGGGGGGCAGGCGGCAAAGGGGGGCGAGGCGGCAAAGGGGGGAGGCGGCAAGTAGGGGGTGGGCGAGGCGGCAATTATGGGGGTGGCGGCATGTGGGGGGGAGGAGAAAAGTAGGGGGAGGGTTAGACGGCAAGTGTGGGGGGAGGCGGCAAGTGGGGGGGCGGCAATTGGGGGGGGGGCAGGCGGCAAAGGGGGGGGGGGCGCGAGGCGGCAAATGGGTGGGGCGCGAGGCGGCAAAGGGGGGAGGCGGGAAGTGGGGGAAGAGACGGAAAGTGGGGGGAGGCGGAAAGTGGGGGGGGAGGAAAGTGGGGGGGAGGCGGCAAGTGGAGGGGGGAGGCAGCAAGTGGGGGGGGGGGCGGCAAGTGGGGGGGCGGCAATAGGTTGGGCAGCAAGTGGGGGGGAGGCGGCAAGTGGGGGGGGGAAGCGGCAAGTGGGAGGGGGATGCGGCAAGTGGGGAGGGGAAGTGAGGAGGGCGAAGCGGAAAGTGGGGGGGGGGGGCGAGGGGGCATGTAGGAGGGGCGAGGCGGAAAGGGGGGGGGGCGAGGCGGAAATAGGTGGGGAGGCGGAAAAGGGGGGGGGGGGGGGCGGAAAGTTGGGGGGGGGCGGCAAGTGGGGGGAGGTGGCATGTGAGGGAGGGAGGCGGCAAGTGGGGGGGGGGGCAAATGGTGGGGGGGGGGGGCGAGGCGGAAATTGGGGGGGGGGCGGCAAGAGGGGGGAGGCGACATATGGGGGGGGATTCGGCAAGTGGGGGGGGGGCGGAAAATTGGGGGGTGGTCGAAAGTTGGGGGGGGCGGCAAGTGGGGGGAGGTGGCATGTGGGGGGGGGAGGCGGCAAGTGGGGGGGGAGGCGGCAAGTGGGGGGAGGCGGCAAGCGATGGGGAGGCGGCAAGTGGGGGGGAGGCGGCATATGGGGGGGGTCGGCAAGTGGGGGGGGGCGGCAAATGGTGGGGGGGCGGCAAGTTGGAGGGCGGCAAGTGAGGGGAGGCAAGTGGGGGGGGGGGCGGAAAGGGGGGGGCGGCAAGTGGGGGGGGGGGCGGCAAGTGGGGGGGGCGGAAAGTGAGGGGGGGTTGAGGCGGCAAGTGGGGGGGCGGCAAGACGGGGGGGGCGGCACGTGGGGGGGGCAAGTGGGGGGGGGGGGGCAAGGGGGGGGGGCAAGTGGGGGGGGGCAAGAATGCCCAAGAGCTAAGCAAAAGTCAAACACGTAAAAAACAACGGAAGAGGACAGGAAAATATCACAAGTAGCAACAGCTGGCAACCGCGAGGAAGGGAGAGAGTTAGCGGGAGTGGGGGTTTGTCTGCGCAGGTCGTCATCTACGCGTTACTGCTATAGTTGGCGCTTGCTTGCTGCGAGCATCTCATCTCGCCTCGAAGAAACATTCGTTTTTCAGGTAGACGTCTCGTCATCGCCTATATCCCTTTAATTCCAAAGATTTCCGTTTTACCACGCCTCTCGACAATTGTTTAAAACAATCCCCAAATGTCGCAATTTCAAACATTTTACACCGTCTTCATCGCGGGATACTAATGCTACGCGTTTCAGCAGAATTTTGAAGTTGTGGCACTTCTAGAAGTGATACGGTATTTTTCCAATTTTCTAAAATTTATATAATTTTTAACGGCCGCCGCAATTGTTGTATGGCAAAATCAAAACGTTTGTTCGTGAAAGTTTACCACTGTATATATATTTTTAAAATTTCACCTTCCTAGCTCATTCCCTAGTACCTAACCAGTTTTCTATTTTTTAAACAATTTGAGAACTTTTACCTGCCGAACAAATTAATATATATCGAAATCGTGGTGGTCTCTATCTGGTTCTTTTTTGGAATTCTACCTGCAAAAAAAATTTCAGCTGCGTAGCACGAGCGAATGTGCATAAACCATGAGAATTGGTTTGAACAATTGCCAATTTTTTGCGTCCGCGTCGTCGAATTTTTCGAGATATTGTTTATTCCTCGGCGGCTCCGCAAACAATTCTACCCAAGGAAAAAATTTCGAGTCTCCAGCTTATCCGGAAGTGCCTGAAAATCGGTATCAGACTGTTCTATATATATACGTCGTCAATCATTTGTTTTTGGTCGGCAAACGACGAGATTCACGTCTTTTCCCACGACAGAAGGCACAAAAAGCGCAATTTCTGTGAATTAATTTCGTGCACTTGCCGGTAAGCTCGGAGGTTGAAATTTTCAGTGTCGCTAGATGGCCGCAATATCTATCGGGAATTGTCGTCGCTTTTGCTCACGGTGTCTTGAGTTTGATTCCAGAGACCCCGGAATATCTCCCATAAGTTAGCGTGGGGGAACGCGATCTAATAAGCTTAGGAAGCTGAAATTTTGCAAGATTATACGACTTTTCTCGGAACCGACTACAAAAATCGAAAATTTTAAAATTGTCAGTTTCTAAGAGTCGATTTAACCCCAAAATTTTTAAAAAGTTAAAAAAAGTCGACCGCTAATAACAATTCGCAATTGTTTAAAAAACTTTTCAACATTTTCGTATTTTCGAATGCGCTGCGGAGCTAAAAGTCCCTTTACGAGTAGAATTCCGAAACATGATCTGATAGGGACAACTCCGATTTCGATATTTCATTTTGTCCTGCAGTTAAAAATTCTTAAAATTTTAACGGAAGGGTTAAAGTTCAGCTCCTACGAGGAGAGTTTGACAGCCGAAATTCGCGAGTTATTCGGAAATAATTTCGGTTTTAACATTTAACTTCCGAGAGTGTGGTGAAAAACTCCAAATTCGGCAGAAATGTGTCGTGTGCACGATATTCCTAAGAATGCAAAAATTGGCGATCGTTTCGCTCAATCGCAGTTGGAGCGGCGTGTTAGGTCTCCGGGCTGATTCGAGCGGCGTGGTAGGTCGCCGGCTGGGCACCGGCCGAAGGGGGGAGGCGGAAAGGGGGGGGGGGGTGGCAAGTGGGGGGGGGAATCGGCATGTGGGGGGGGCGAGGCGGAAAGTGGGGGGGGCGGCAAGTGGGGGCGAGGCGAAAAATGGGGGGGGGGGGCGAGTCGGCAAGTGTGGGGGGGGTGGCAAGTGGGGGGCGGCAAGTGGGGGGGGCGAGGCGGGAAGAGGGGGGGGAACCGGCAAGTGGGGGGGGGGCAAGGCGGCAATTGTGGGGGGGAGGCGAAAAGTGGGGGGGGGGCGAGACGGCAAGTGTGGGGGGAGGCGTCAAGTGGGGGGCGAGACGGCAAGTGTGGGGGGGGAGGCGGCAAGTGGGGGGGGGGAAACGGCAAGTGTGTGGGGAGGCGTCAAGTGGGGGGCGAGGCGGCAATTGTGGGGGGAGGCGGCAAGTGTGGGGGACGAGGCGGAAAGTGGGGGGGGCGAGGGGGAAAGTGGGGGGGGGGGGCGAGGCGGAAAGTGAGGGGGGGGGGCGGAAAGTTGGGGGTGGCGGCAAGGGGGGGAGGTGGCATGTGGGGTGGAAGGCGGCAAGTGGGTGAGGGGCGGCACGTGGGGGGGGGGGGGGGGAGGCGGAAATGGGGGAGGGTTGCAAGTGAGGGGAGGCGACATGTGGGGGGGGAGAGGCGGCAAGTGCGTGGGGGAGGCGGCAAGCGGTGGGGGGCGGCAAGTGGGGGGGGGGGGAGGCGGCATATGGGCGGGGCGGCAAGTGGGGGTGGGGGCGGCAAATGGTGGGGTGGCGGCAAGTGAGGGTGGGCAAGTGGGGGGGGGGCGGAAAGTGGGGGGGAGGCGGCAAGTGGGGGGGGAGGCGGCAAGTGGGGGGGGGGGGCGGCAAGTGGGGGGGCGTCGAGGCGGCAAGTGGGGGGGGTCGAAGTGGCAAGTGGGGAGGGGGCGGCAAGTGGGGGGGGTCGGCACGTGGGTTGGCGGCAAGAAGGGCGGGGCGGCAAGTGGGGGGGGGGGCAAGTGGGGGGAGGCAAGTGGGGGGGGGGGGCAAGTGGAGGGGGGGCAAGAATGTCCAAGAGCTTAGCAAAAGTCGAACACGTAAAAAACAACGGGAGAGGACAGGAAAATATTACAAGTAGCAACAGCTGGCAACCGCGAGGAAGGGCGAGAGTAAGCGGGAGTGGGGGTTTGTCTGCGCAGGTCGTCATCTACGCGTATCTGCTATAGTTGGCGCTTGCTTGCTTCGAGCATCTCATGTAGCCTCGATGAAACATTCGTTTTTCAGGTAGACGTCTCGTCATCGCCTATATCCCTTTAATTCCAAAGATTTCCGTTTTCCCACGCCTCGCGACAATTGTTTAAAACAATCCCCAAATGTCGCAATTTCAAACATTTTACACCGTCTTCATCGCGGGATACTAATGCTACGCGTTTCAGCAGAATTTTGAAGTTGTGGCACTTATAGAAGTGATACGGTATTTTTCCAATTTTCTAAAACTTAAATAATTTTTAACGGCCGCCGCAATTGTTGTATGGAAAAATCAAAACGTTTGTTCGTGAAAGTTTACCACTGCAAATATTTTGAAAATTTCAGCTTCCTAGCTCATTCCCTAGTACCTAACCAGTTTTCTATTTTTTAACAATTTGAGAACTTTTACCTGCCGAACAAATTAATATATCGAAATCGTGGTGGTCTCTCTGGTTCTTTTTTGGAATTGTGGAGGGGAGGCGAAAATGGGGGGGGGAGGCAGCAAGTGGGGGGGCGAGTTGGAAAGTGGGGGGGGGGGGGGGCGGCAAGTGGGCGGGGGGGCGAAGCGGCAAGGGGGGGGCGGCAAAAGGGGGCGAGAAGACAAGTGGGGGCGAGTCGGCAATTGTGGGGGGGCGGCATGTGGGCGGGGAGGTGAAAAGTGGGGGTGGGGCGAGACGGGAAGTGTGGGGGGAGGAGGCATGTGGGGGGGGAGGCGGCAAGTGGGGGGGGGGGGAGACGGCAAAAGGAGGGGCGGCAATAGGGGGGGGCAGGCGGCAAAGGGGGGGGGGCGAGGCGGCAAAGGGGGGAGGCGGCAAGTAGGGGGTGGGCGAGGCGGCAATTATGGGGGGTGGCGGCATGTGGGGGGGAGGAGAAAAGTAGGGGGAGGGTTAGACGGCAAGTGTGGGGGGAGGCGGCAAGTGGGGGGGCGGCAATTGGGGGGGGGGGCAGGCGGCAAAGGGGGGGGGGGCGCGAGGCGGCAAATGGGTGGGGCGCGAGGCGGCAAAGGGGGGAGGCGGGAAGTGGGGGGAAGAGACGGAAAGTGGGGGGAGGCGGAAAGTGGGGGGGGAGGAAAGTGGGGGGGAGGCGGCAAGTGGAGGGGGGAGGCAGCAAGTGGGGGGGGGGCGGCAAGTGGGGGGGCGGCAATAGGTTGGGCAGCAAGTGGGGGGGAGGCGGCAAGTGGGGGGGGGAAGCGGCAAGTGGGAGGGGGATGCGGCAAGTGGGGAGGGGAAGTGAGGAGGGCGAAGCGGAAAGTGGGGGGGGGGGGCGAGGGGGCATGTAGGAGGGGCGAGGCGGAAAGGGGGGGGGGCGAGGCGGAAATAGGTGGGGAGGCGGAAAAGGGGGGGGGGGGGGGCGGAAAGTTGGGGGGGGCGGCAAGTGGGGGGAGGTGGCATGTGAGGGAGGGAGGCGGCAAGTGGGGGGGGGGCAAATGGTGGGGGGGGGGGGCGAGGCGGAAATTGGGGGGGGGCGGCAAGAGGGGGGAGGCGACATATGGGGGGGGATTCGGCAAGTGGGGGGGGGGGCGGAAAATTGGGGGGTGGTCGAAAGTTGGGGGGGGGCGGCAAGTGGGGGGAGGTGGCATGTGGGGGGGGAGGCGGCAAGTGGGGGGGGAGGCGGCAAGTGGGGGGAGGCGGCAAGCGATGGGGAGGCGGCAAGTGGGGGGGGAGGCGGCATATGGGGGGGGGTCGGCAAGTGGGGGGGGCGGCAAATGGTGGGGGGGGCGGCAAGTTGGAGGGCGGCAAGTGAGGGGAGGCAAGTGGGGGGGGGGGCGGAAAGGGGGGGGGCGGCAAGTGGGGGGGGGGCGGCAAGTGGGGGGGGCGGAAAGTGAGGGGGGGTTTGAGGCGGCAAGTGGGGGGGGCGGCAAGACGGGGGGGGCGGCACGTGGGGGGGGCAAGTGGGGGGGGGGGGCAAGGGGGGGGGGCAAGTGGGGGGGGGGCAAGAATGCCCAAGAGCTAAGCAAAAGTCAAACACGTAAAAAACAACGGAAGAGGACAGGAAAATATCACAAGTAGCAACAGCTGGCAACCGCGAGGAAGGGAGAGAGTTAGCGGGAGTGGGGGGTTTGTCTGCGCAGGTCGTCATCTACGCGTTACTGCTATAGTTGGCGCTTGCTTGCTGCGAGCATCTCATCTCGCCTCGAAGAAACATTCGTTTTTCAGGTAGACGTCTCGTCATCGCCTATATCCCTTTAATTCCAAAGATTTCCGTTTTACCACGCCTCTCGACAATTGTTTAAAACAATCCCCAAATGTCGCAATTTCAAACATTTTACACCGTCTTCATCGCGGGATACTAATGCTACGCGTTTCAGCAGAATTTTGAAGTTGTGGCACTTCTAGAAGTGATACGGTATTTTTCCAATTTTCTAAAATTTATATAATTTTTAACGGCCGCCGCAATTGTTGTATGGCAAAATCAAAACGTTTGTTCGTGAAAGTTTACCACTGTATATATATTTTTAAAATTTCACCTTCCTAGCTCATTCCCTAGTACCTAACCAGTTTTCTATTTTTTAAACAATTTGAGAACTTTTACCTGCCGAACAAATTAATATATATCGAAATCGTAGTGGTCTCTATCTGGTTCTTTTTTGGAATTCTACCTGCAAAAAAAATTTCAGCTGCGTAGCACGAGCGAATGTGCATAAACCATGAGAATTGGTTTGAACAATTGCCAATTTTTTGCGTCCGCGTCGTCGAATTTTTCGAGATATTGTTTATTCCTCGGCGGCTCCGCAAACAATTCTACCCAAGGAAAAAATTTCGAGTCTCCAGCTTATCCGGAAGTGCCTGAAAATCGGTATCAGACTGTTCTATATATATACGTCGTCAATCATTTGTTTTTGGTCGGCAAACGACGAGATTCACGTCTTTTCCCACGACAGAAGGCACAAAAAGCGCAATTTCTGTGAATTAATTTCGTGCACTTGCCGGTAAGCTCGGAGGTTGAAATTTTCAGTGTCGCTAGATGGCCGCAATATCTATCGGGAATTGTCGTCGCTTTTGCTCACGGTGTCTTGAGTTTGATTCCAGAGACCCCGGAATATCTCCCATAAGTTAGCGTGGGGGAACGCGATCTAATAAGTTTAGGAAGCTGAAATTTTGCAAGATTATACGACTTTTCTCGGAACCGACTACAAAAATCGAAAATTTTAAAATTGTCAGTTTCTAAGAGTCGATTTAACCCCAAAATTTTTAAAAAGTTAAAAAAAGTCGACCGCTAATAACAATTCGCAATTGTTTAAAAAACTTTTCAACATTTTCGTATTTTCGAATGCGCTGCGGAGCTAAAAGTCCCTTTACGAGTAGAATTCCGAAACATGATCTGATAGGGACAACTCCGATTTCGATATTTCATTTTGTCCTGCAGTTAAAAATTCTTAAAATTTTAACGGAAGGGTTAAAGTTCAGCTCCTACGAGGAGAGTTTGACAGCCGAAATTCGCGAGTTATTCGGAAATAATTTCGGTTTTAACATTTAACTTCCGAGAGTGTGGTGAAAAACTCCAAATTCGGCAGAAATGTGTCGTGTGCACGATATTCCTAAGAATGCAAAAATTGGCGATCGTTTCGCTCAATCGCAGTTGGAGCGGCGTGTTAGGTCTCCGGGCTGATTCGAGCGGCGTGGTAGGTCGCCGGCTGGGCACCGGCCGAAGGGGGGAGGCGGAAGGGGGGGGGGGTGGCAAGTGGGGGGGGGGAATCGGCATGTGGGGGGGGCGAGGCGGAAAGTGGGGGGGGCGGCAAGTGGGGGCGAGGCGAAAAATGGGGGGGGGGCGAGTCGGCAAGTGTGGGGGGGGTGGCAAGTGGGGGGCGGCAAGTGGGGGGGGCGAGGCGGGAAGAGGGGGGGGAACCGGCAAGTGGGGGGGGGGGCAAGGCGGCAATTGTGGGGGGGAGGCGAAAAGTGGGGGGGGGCGAGACGGCAAGTGTGGGGGGAGGCGTCAAGTGGGGGGCGAGACGGCAAGTGTGGGGGGGAGGCGGCAAGTGGGGGGGGGAAACGGCAAGTGTGTGGGGAGGCGTCAAGTGGGGGGCGAGGCGGCAATTGTGGGGGGAGGCGGCAAGTGTGGGGGACGAGGCGGAAAGTGGGGGGGGCGAGGGGGAAAGTGGGGGGGGGGGCGAGGCGGAAAGTGAGGGGGGGGGGCGGAAAGTTGGGGGTGGCGGCAAGGGGGGGAGGTGGCATGTGGGGTGGAAGGCGGCAAGTGGGTGAGGGGCGGCACGTGGGGGGGGGGGGGGAGGCGGAAATGGGGGAGGGTTGCAAGTGAGGGGAGGCGACATGTGGGGGGGGGAGAGGCGGCAAGTGCGTGGGGGAGGCGGCAAGCGGTGGGGGGCGGCAAGTGGGGGGGGGGAGGCGGCATATGGGCGGGGCGGCAAGTGGGGGTGGGGGCGGCAAATGGTGGGGTGGCGGCAAGTGAGGGTGGGCAAGTGGGGGGGGGGCGGAAAGTGGGGGGGAGGCGGCAAGTGGGGGGGGAGGCGGCAAGTGGGGGGGGGGGGGCGGCAAGTGGGGGGGCGTCGAGGCGGCAAGTGGGGGGGGTCGAAGTGGCAAGTGGGGAGGGGGCGGCAAGTGGGGGGGGTCGGCACGTGGGTTGGCGGCAAGAAGGGCGGGGCGGCAAGTGGGGGGGGGGCAAGTGGGGGGAGGCAAGTGGGGGGGGGGCAAGTGGAGGGGGGGCAAGAATGTCCAAGAGCTTAGCAAAAGTCGAACACGTAAAAAACAACGGGAGAGGACAGGAAAATATTACAAGTAGCAACAGCTGGCAACCGCGAGGAAGGGCGAGAGTAAGCGGGAGTGGGGGTTTGTCTGCGCAGGTCGTCATCTACGCGTATCTGCTATAGTTGGCGCTTGCTTCCTTCGAGCATCTCATGTAGCCTCGATGAAACATTCGTTTTTCAGGTAGACGTCTCGTCATCGCCTATATCCCTTTAATTCCAAAGATTTCCGTTTTCCCACGCCTCGCGACAATTGTTTAAAACAATCCCCAAATGTCGCAATTTCAAACATTTTACACCGTCTTCATCGCGGGATACTAATGCTACGCGTTTCAGCAGAATTTTGAAGTTGTGGAATTTCTAGAAGTGAAACGTTATTTTTCCATTTGTTTAAAACTTAAATAATTTTAAACGGCCGCCGCAATTGATGTATGGCAAAATCGAAACGTTTGTTCGTGAAAGTTCACCACTCTGTAAATATTTTGAAAATTTCAGCTTCCTAGCTTATTCCCTAGTACCTAAACTCCTTTCTATTTGTTTAAACATTATTAGAATTTTTAACTGCCGAACAAATTAATATATATCGAAATCGTGGTGGTCTCTATCTGGTTCTTTTTTAAAATTCTACTTGCAAAATAAATTTCAGCTGCGTAGCACGAGCGAAAGTGCATAAACCATGAGAATTTGTTTGAACAATTGCCATTTTTTTTGGTTCCATCGCAGTTGGAGCTGCGTGTTAGGTCTCCGGGCTGATTCGAGCGGCGTGGTAGGTCGCCGGCGGGGCACCGGCGGAAGAAGGGGGGGGGAGGAAAGTGGGGGGGATACGGCAAGTGGAGGGGGGAGGCAGCATGTGGGGGGGGGCGGCAAGTGGGGGGGCGGAAAGTGGGGGGCAGCAAGTGGGGGGGAGGCGGCAAGTGGGGGGGGGAAGCGGCAAGTGGGGGGGGGGAGGCGGCAGGTAGGAGGTGTGAGGCGGAAAGGGGGGGGGGGCGAGGCGGAAAGTGGGGGGGCGTGGGGGAAATTGGGGGGGGAGGCGGAAAAGGGGGGGGGGCGGAAATTTGGGGGGGGCGGCAAGGGGGGGGAGGTGGCATGTGAGGGGGGAGGCGGCAAGTGGGGGGGGGGGGCAATTAGTGAGTGGGGGCGAGGCGGAAATTGGGGGGGGCGGCAAGTGGGGGGAGGCGACATGTGGGGGGGGAGGCGGCAAGTGGGGGGGGGGGGGGGCGGAAAATTGGGGGGGGGGCGGCAAGTGGGGGGATGTGGCATGTGGGGGGGAAGGCGGCAAGTGGGGGGGGGCGGCAAATAGGGGGAGGCGGAAAGTGAGGGGGGGTCGAGGCGGCAGGTTGGGGGGGCGGCATGTGGGGGGGGTCGGCAAGTGGGGGGGGCGGCAAGAGGTGGGGGGCGGCAAGTAGGGGGTGGGGCAAGTGGGGGGGGCAAGTGGGGGGGATCAAGTGGGGGGGGGAAAGAATGTCCAAGAGCTAAGCAAATGTCAAACACGTAAAAAACAACGGGAGAGGACAGGAAAATATCACAAGTAGCAACAGCTGGCAACCGCGAGGAAGGGAGAGAGTAAGCGGGAGTGGGGATTTGTCTGCGCAGGTCGTCATCTACGCGTTACTGCTATAGTTGGCGCTTGCTTGCTGCGAGCATCTCATCTCGCCTCGAAGAAACATTCGTTTTTCAGGTAGACGTCTTGTCATCGCCTATATCCCTTTAATTCCAATGATTTCCGTTTTTCCACGCCTCGCGACAATTGTTAAAACAATCCCCAAATGTCGCAATTTCAAACATTTTACACCGTCTTCATCGCGGGATACTAATGCTACGCGTTTCAGCAGAATTTTGAAGTTGTGGCACTTCTAGAAGTGATACTGTATTTTTCCAATTTTCTAAAATTTAAATAATTTTTAACGGCCGCCGCAATTGTTGTATGGCAAAATCAAAACGTTTGTTCGTCAAAGTTTACCACTGCAAATATTTTGAAAATTTCAGCTTCCTAGCTCATTCCCTAGTACCTAACCAGTTTTCTATTTTTTAACAATTTGAGAACTTTTACCTGCCGAACAAATTAATATATCGAAATCGTGGTGGTCTCTCTGGTTCTTTTTTGGAATTGTGGGGGAGGGAGGCGAAAATGGGGGGGGAGGCAGCAAGTGGGGGGGCGAGTTGGAAAGTGGGGGGGGGCGAGGCGGCAAGTGTGGGGTGGCGGCAAGTGGGGGGGGCGAAGCGGCAAGGGGGGGGGCGGCAAAAGGTGGCGAGAAGACAAGTGGGGGGCGAGGCGGCAATTGTGGGGGGGCGGCATGTGGGCGGGGAGGTGAAAAGTGGGGGGGGGAAGGGCGAGACGGGAAGTGTGGGGGGAGGAGGCATGTGGGGGGGGGGGAGGCGGCAAAAGGAGGGGCGGCAATTGGGGGGGGGCAGGCGGCAAAGGGGGGGGGCGAGGCGGCAAAGGGGGGAGGCGGCAAGTAGGGGGTGGGCAAGGCGGCAATTATGGGGGTGGCGGCATGTGGGGGGGAGGCGAAAAGTAGGGGGAGGGTTAGACGGCAAGTGTGGGGGGAGGCGGCAAGTGGGGGGGGGAGGCGGCGAGTGGGGGGCGGCAATTGGGGGGGGGCAGGCGGCAAAGGGGGGGGCGCGAGGCGGCAAAGGGGAGGGGCGCGAGGCGGCAAAGGGGGGAGGCGGCAAGTGGGGGAAGAGACGGAAAGTGGGGGGAGGCGGAAAGTGGGGGGGGGAGGAAAGTGGGGGGAGGCTGAAAGTGGAGGGGGGAGGCAGCAAGTGGGGGGGGGCCGGCAAGTGGGGGGGCGGCAATTGGGGGGGCAGCAAGTGGGGGGGAGGCGGCAAGTGGGAGGGGAAGCGGCAAGTGGGGGGGGGATGCGGCAAGTGGGGGGGGAGGGGGAAGTGAGGGGGGCGAAGCGGAAAGTGGGGGGGGGGGGGCGAAGCGGAAAGTGGGGGGGGGGGGCGAGGCGGCATGTAGGAGGGGCGAGGCGGAAAGGGGGGGGCGAGGCGGCAAGTGAGGGGAGGCAAGTGGGGGGGGCGGAAAGGGGGTGGGGGCGGCAAGTGGGGGGGGGAGGCGGCAAGTGGGGGGGGGGCGGAAAGTGAGGGGGGGTTGAGGCGGCAAGTGGAGGGGCGGCAAGACGGGGGGGGCGGCACGTGGGGGGGGGGCAAGTGGGGGGGGGGGGGCAAGGGGGGGGCAAGTGGGGGGGGGCAAGAATGCCCAAAAGCTAAGCAAAAGTCAAACACGTAAAAAACAACGGGAGAGGACAGGAAAATATCTCAAGTAGCAACAGCTGGCAACCGCGAGGAAGGGAGAGAGTAAGCGGGAGTGGGGGTTTGTCTGCGCAGGTCTTCATCTACGCGCGACTGCTATAGTTGGCGCTTGCTTGCTGCGAGCATCTCATCTCGCCTAGAAGAAACATTGGTTTTTCAGGTAGACGTCTCGTCATCGCCTATATCCCTTTAATTCCAAAGATTTCCGTTTTCCCACGCCTCGCGACAATTGTTTAAAACAATCCCCAAATGTCGCAATTTCGAATATTTTACAACGTCTTCATCGCGGGTTACTAATGCTACGCGTTTCAGCAGAATTTTGAAGTTGTGGCACTTCTAGAAGTGAAAAGGTATTTTTCCAATTTTTTTAAATTTAAATAATTTTTAACGGCCGCCGCAATTGTTGTATGGCAAAATCAAAACGTTTGTTCGTGAAAGTTTACCACTGTAAATATTTTGAAAATTTCAGCTTCCTAGCTCATTCCCTAGTACTTAACCAGTTTTCTATTTTTTAACAATTTGAGAACTTTTACCTGCCGAACAAATTAATATATTGAAATCGTGGTGGTCTCTCTGGTTCTTTTTTGGAATTGTGGGGGGGGGGAGGCGAATATGTGGGGGGAGGCAGCAAGTGGGGGGGCGAGTTGGAAAGTGGGGGGGGGGCAAGGCGGCAAGTGTGGGGGGGCGAAGCGGCAAGGGGGGGGGGCGGCAAGTGGGGGCGAGAAGACAAGTGGGGGGCGAGGCGGCAATTGTGGGGGGGCGGCATGTGGGCGGGGAGGTGAAAAGTGGGGGGGGGGGGGCGAGACGGGAAGTGTGAGGGGAGGAGGCATGTGGGGGGGGGAGGCGGCAAGTGGAGGGGAGACGGCAAGTGGGGGGGCGGCATGTGGGGGGGGAGGCGAAAAGTGGGGGGAGGGCGAGACGGCAAGTGTGGGGGGAGGCGGCAAGTGGGGGGGGGGGAAGCGGCAAGTGGGGGGGGGGGCGGCAATTGGGGGGGGGGGGGGCAGGCGGCAAAGGGGGGGGGCGCGAGGCTGCAAAGGGGAGGTGCGCGAGGCGGCAAAGGGGGGAGGCGGCAAGTGGGGGAAGAGACGGAAAGTGGGGGGAGGCGGAAAGTGGGGGGGGAGGAGGAAAGTGGGGGGGAGGCGGCAAGTAGAGGGGTGAGGCAGCAAGTGGGGAGGGTGGGGGCGACAAGTGGGGGGGCGGCAATTGGGGGGGGGGGGGAAGCGGCAAGTGGGGGGGGAGTGAGGGGGGCGAAGCGGAAAGTGGGGGGGGGGGCGAGGCGGCATGTAGGAGATGCGAGGCGGAAAAGGGGGGGGCGAGGCGGAAAGTGGGGGGGGGGGGGCGTGGGGGAAAGTGGGTGGGGAGGCGGAAAAGGGGGGGGGCGGAAAGTTGGGAGGGGCGGCAAGTGGTGGGAGGTGGCATGTGAGGGAGGGAGGCGGCAAGTGGGGGGGGGGGCAAATGGTGGGGGGGGGGCGAGGCGGAAATTGGGGGGGGGGCGGTAAATGGGGGGAGGCGACATGTGGGGGGGGGAGCGGCAAGTGGTGGGGGGGGGGTGGAAAATTGGGGGGTGGCCGAAAGTTGGGGGGGGGGCAAGTGAGGGGAGGTGGCATGTGGGTGGGGAGGTGGCAAGTGGGGCGGGGGGAGGCGGCAAGTGGGGGGAGGCGGCAAGTGGGGGTGGAGGCGGCATATGGGGGGGGGTCGGAAAGTGGGGGGGGCGGCATATGGTGGGGGGGGCGGCAAGTTGGAGGGCGGCAAGTGAGGGGAGGCAAGTGGGGGGGTGGCGGAAAGGGGAGGGGGCGGAAAGGGGGGGGGCGGCAAGTGGGGGGGGAGGCGGCAAGTAGGGGGGGCGGCAAGTGGGGGGGGGCAAGTGGGGGGGGAAAAGGGGGGGGGGCAAGTGGGGGGGGTCAAGAATGTCCAAGAGCTAAGCAAAAGTCAAACACGTAAAAAACAACGGGAGAGGACAGGAAAATATCACAAGTAGCAACAGCTGGCAACCGCGAGGAAGGGAGAGAGTAAGCGGGAGTGGGGGTTTGTCTGCGCAGGTCGTCATCTACGCGTTACTGCTATAGTTGGCGCTTGCTTGCTGCGAGCATCTCATCTCGCCTCGAAGAAACATTCGTTTTTCTGGTAGACGTCTCGTCATCGCCTATATCCCTTTAATTCCAAAGATTTCCGTTTTACCACGCCTCGCGACAATTGTTTAAAACTATCCCCAAATGTCGCAATTTCAAACATTTTACACCGTCTTCATCGCGGGATACTAATGCTATGCGTTTCAGCAGAATTTTGAAGTTGTGGCACTTCTAGAAGTGATACGGTATTTTTCCAATTTTCTAAAACTTAAATAATTTTTAACGGCCGCCGCAATTGTTGTATGGCAAAATCAAAACGTTTGTTCGTGAAAGTTTACCACTGTAAATATTTTGAAAATTTCACCTTCCTAGCTCATTCCCTAGTACCTAACCAGTTTTCTATTTTTTAAACAATTTGAGAACTTTTACCTGCCGAACAAATTAATATATATAGAAATTGTGGTGGTCTCTATCTGGTTCTTTTTTGGAATTCTACCAGCAAAAAAAATTTCAGCTGCGTAGCACGAGCGAAAGTGCATAAACCATGAGAATTGGTTTGAACAATTGCCAATTTTTTGCGTCCGCGTCGTAGAACTTTTTCGAGATTTTGTTTATTATTGGGCGGCTCCGCAAACAATTCTACCCAAGGAAAAAATTTCGAGTCTCCAGCTTATCCGGAAGTGCCTGAAAATCGGTATCAGACTGTGTTCTATATATATACGTCGTCAATCATTTGTTTTTGTCGGCAAACGAGATTCACGTCTTTTCCCACGACAGAAGGCACAAAAAGTGCAATATTTGTGAATTAATTTCGTGCACTTGCCGGTAAGCTCGGAGGTTGAAATTTTCAGTGTCGCTAGATGGCCGCAATATCTATTGGGAATTGTCGTCGCTTTTGCTCACGGTGTCTTGGGTTTGACTCCAGAGACCCCGGAATATCTCCCATAAGTTAGCGTGGGGGAACGCGATCTAATAAGCTTAGGAAGCTGAAATTTTGCAAGATTATACGACTTTTCTCGGAACCGACTACAAAAATCGAAAATTTTAAAATTGTCAGTTTCTAAGAGTCGATTTAACCCCATTTGTACATTAAAGTTCGATAATTTTTATCTTGAAAACTATATGCTGCACGTTCAAGATCTCGGTATCATTATTTAGGCGATTACACGTAGAAAAAAAGAAAATTTTTAAAAAGTTAAAAAAAGTCGACCGCTAATAACAATTCGCAATTGTTTAAACAACTTTTCAACGTTTTCGTATTTCCGAATGCGCTGCGGAGCTAAAAGTCCCTTTACCAGTAGAATTCCGAAACATGATCTGATTAGGACAACTCCGATTTCGATATTTCATTTTGTCCTGCAGTTAAAAATTCTTAAAATTTTAACGGAAGGGTTAATGTTCAGCTCCTACGAGAAGAGTTTGACAGCCGAAATTCGCGAGTTATTCGGAAATAATTTCGGTTTTAACATTTAACTTCCGAGAGTGTGGTGAAAAACTCCGAATTCGGCAGAAATGTGTCGTGTGCACGATATTCCTAAGAATGCAAAAATTGGCGATCGTTTCGCTCCATCGCAGTTGGAGCGGCGTGGTAGGTCTCCGGGCTGATTCGAGCGGCGTGGTAGGTCGCCGGCGGGGCACCGGCCAAAGGGGGGAGGCGGAAAGTGGGGGGGGGGGGTGGCAAGTGGGGGGGAAATCGGCATGTGGGGGGGGGGCGGAAAATGGGGGGGGGGGCGAGTCGGAAAGTGTGGGGGGGTGGCAAGTGGGGGGCGGCAAGTGGGGGGGGGCGAGGCGGGAAGAGGGGGGGAACCGGCAAGTGGGGGGGGGGGGCAAGGCGGCAATTGTGGGGGGGAGGCGAAAAGTGGGGGGGGGCCGAGACGGCAAGTGAGGGGGGGGGCGGAAAGTTGGGGGGGGCGGCAAGTGGAGTGAGGTGGCATGTGGGGGGGAAGGCGGCAAGTGGGTGAGGGGCGGCAAGTGGGGGGGGGGCGAGGCGGAAATGGGGGAGGACTGCAAGTGAGGGGAGGCGACATGTGGGGGGGAGAGGCGGCAAGTGCGTGGGGGAGGCGGCAAGTGGTGGGGGGCGGCAAGTGGGGGGGAGGCGGCATATGGGGGGGGGCGTCAAGTGGGGGTGGGGGGCGGCAAATTGTGGGGGGGCGGCAAGTGAGGGTGGGCAAGTGGGGGGGGGGCGGAAAGTGGGGGGGGAGGCGGCAAGTGGCGGGAGAGGCGTAGAAGTGGGGGGGGCGGCAAGTGGGGGGGGGTCGATGCGGCAAGTGGGGGGGGGGTCGAGGTGGCAAGTGGGGAGGGGGCGGCAAGTGGGGGGGGTCGGCAAGTGGGGGGGGCGGCAAGAGGGGGGGGGCGGCAAGTGGGGGGGCCAAGTGGGGGGGGGACAAGTGGGGGGGGGGGCAAGTGGAGGGGGGGGCAAGAATGTCCAAGAGCTTAGCAAAAGTCAAACACGTAAAAAACAACGGGAGAGGACAGGAAAATATTACAAGTAGCAACAGCTGGCAACCGCGAGGAAGGGAGAGAGTAAGTGGGAGTGGGGGTTTGTCTGCGCAGGTCGTCATCTACGCGTATCTGCTATAGTTGGCGCTTGCTTGCTTCGAGCATCTCATGTAGCCTCGATGAAACATTCGTTTTTCAGGTAGACGTCTCGTCATCGCCTATATCCCTTTAATTCCAAAGATTTCCGTTTTCCCACGCCTCGCGACAATTGTTTAAAACAATCCCCAAATGTCGCAATTTCAAACATTTTACACCGTCTTCATCGCGGGATACTAATGCTACGCGTTTCAGCAGAATTTTGAAGTTGTGGCATTTCTAGAAGTGAAACGGTATTTTTCCATTTGCTTAAAATTTAAATAATTTTAAACGGCCGCCGCAATTGATGTATGGCAAAATCGAAACGTTTATTCGTGAAAGTTCACCACTCTGTAAATATTTTAAAAATTTCAGCTTCCTAGCTTATTACCTAGTACCTAAACTCTTTTCTATTTGTTTAAACATTATTAGAATTTTTAACTGCCGAACAAATTAATATATATCGAAATCGTGGTGGTCTCTATCTGATTCTTTTTTGGAATTCTACTTGCAAAAAAAATTTCAGCTGCGTAGCACGAGCGAATGTGCATAAACCATGAGAATTTGTTTGAACAATTGCCAATTTGTTGCGTCCGCATCGTCGAACTTTTCCGAGATTTTGTTTATTCCTGGGCGGCTCCGCAAAGAATTCTACTTAAGGAAAAAACTTCGAGTCTCTAGCTCATTTGGAAGTGCCTGAAAGTCGGTATCATACTGTGTTCTATATATATTCGTCGTCAATCATTTGTTTTTGGTCGGCAAACGACGAGATTCGCGTCTTTTCCCACGACAGAAGGCACAAAAAGCGGCAAAGGGGGGAGGCGGCAAGTGGGGGGGAGACGGAAAGTGGGGGGAGGTGGAAAGTGGTGGGGGGAGGAAAGTGGGGGGGAGGCGGCAAGTGGAGGGGGGAGGCAGCATGTGGGGGGGGAGGAAAGTAGGGGGGAGGGGGCAAGTGGAGGGGGGAGGCAGCATGTTGGGGGGCGGCAAGTGGGGGGCAGCAAGTGGGGGGGAGGCGGCAAGTGGGGGGGAAGCGGCAAGTGGGGGTGGGGGGAGGCGGCATGTAGGAGGTGCGAGGTGGAAAGGGGGGGGGCGAGGCGGAAAGTGGTGGGGGGGCGTGGGGGAAATTGGGGGGGGATGCGGAAAAGGGGGGGCGGAAATTTGGGGGGGCGGCAAGAAGGGGGAGGTGGCATGTGAGGGGGGGAGGCGGCAAGTGGGGGGGGGGCAAATAGTAGGTGGGGGCGAGGCGGAAATTGGGGGGGGCGGCAAGTGGGGGAAGGCGACATGTGGGGGGGGAGGCGGCAAGTGGGGGGGGGCGGAAAATTGGGGGGGGGCGGAAAGTTGGGGGAGGGGGGCGGCAAGTGGGGTGATGTGGCATGTGGGGGGGAAGGCGGCAAGTGGGGGGGGTCGACAAGTGGGGGGGGGGCGGCAAATGGTAGGGGGGCGGCAAGTTAGGGGGTGGCAAGTGAGGGGAGGCAAGTGGGGGGGGGCGGAAAGGGGGGGGAGGCGGCAAGTGGGGGGGAGGCGGCAAGTGGGGGGGCGGAAAATGGGGGGAGGAGGAAAGTGAGGGGGGGTCGATGCGGCAGGTGGGGTTGGCGGCAAGTGGGTAGGGTTGGCAAGTGGGGGGGCGGCAAGAGGGGGGGGGCCAAGTGGGGGGTGGGGCAAGTGGGGGGGGATCAAGTGGGGGGGGCAAGAATGTCCAAGATCTAAGCAAAAGTCAAACACGTAAAAAACAACGGGAGAGGACAGGAAAATATCACAAGTAGCAACAGCTGGCAACCGCGAGGAAGGGAGAGAGTAAGCGGGAGTGGGGATTTGTCTGCGCAGGTCGTCATCTACGCGTTACTGCTATAGTTGGCGCTTGCTTGCTGCGAGCATCTCATCTCGCCTAGAAGAAACATTCGTTTTTCAGGCAGACGTCTCGTCATCGCCTATATCCCTTTAATTCCAAAGATTTCCGTTTTCCCACGCCTCGCGACAATTGTTTAAAACAATCCCCAAATGTCGCAATTTCAAACATTTTACACCGTCTTCATCGCGGGATACTAATGCTACGCGTTTCAGCAGAATTTTGAAGTTGTGGCACTTCTAGAAGTGAAACGGTATTTTTCCAATTGTTTAAAACTTAAATAATTTTTAACGGCCGCCGCAATTAATGTATGGCAAATTCAAAACGTTTGTTCGTGAAAGTTTACCACTGCAAATATTTTGAAAATTTCAGCTTCCTAGCTCATTCCCTAGTACCTAACCAGTTTTCTATTTTTTAACAATTTGAGAACTTTTACCTGCCGAACAAATTAATATATCGAAATCGTGGTGGTCTCTCTGGTTCTTTTTTGGAATTGTGGGGGTGGGGAGGCGAAAATGGGGGGGGAGGCAGCAAGTGGGGGGGCGAGTTGTAAAGTTGGGGGGGGGGCGAGGCGGCAAGTGTGGGGGGGCGGCAAGTGGGGGGGGGGGGGCGAAGCGGCAAGGGGGGGGGGGGCGGCAAAAGGGGGCGAGAAGACAAGTGGGGGGCGAGGCGGCAATTGTGGGGGGGCGGCATGTGGGCGGGGAGGTGAAAAGTGGGGGGGGGCGAGACGGGAAGTGTGGGGGGAGGAGGCATGTGGGGGGGGAGGCGGCAAGTAGGGGGGAGACGGCAAAAGGAGGGGCGGCAATTGGGGGGGGGGGGCAGGCGGCAAAGGGGGGGGCGAGGCGGCAAAGGGGGGAGGCGGCAAGTAGGGTGTGGGCGAGGCGGCAATTATGGGGGTGGCGGCATGTGGGGGGAGGCGAAAAGTAGGGGGAGGGTTAGACGGCAAGTGTGGGGGGAGGCGGCAAGTGGGGGGGGGGAGGCGGCAAGTGGGGGGGGGGCGGCAATTGGGGGGGGCAGGCGGCAAAGGGGGGGGGCGCGAGGTGGCAAAGGGGAGGGGCGCGAGGCGGCAAAGGTGGGAGGCGGCAAGTGGGGGAAGAGACGAAAAGTGAGGGGATGCGGAAAGTGGGGGGGGGAGGAAAGTGGGGGGGAGGCGGCAAGTGGAGGGGGGAGGCAGCAAGTCGGGGGGGCGGCAAGTGGAGGGGGCTGCAATTGGGGGGGCAGCAAGTGGGGGGAAGCGGCAAGTGGGTGGGGAAGCGGCAAGTGGGGGGGGGAAGTGAGGGGGGCGAAGCGGAAAGTGGGGGGGGGGGCGAGGCGGCATGTAGGAGGGGCGAGGCGGAAAGGGGGGGGGGCGAGGCGGAAAGTGGGTGGGGAGGCGGAAAAGGGGGGGGCCGGAAAGTTGGGGGGGGCGGCAAGTGGGGGGAGGTGGCATGTAAGGGAAGAAGGCGGCAAGTGGGGGGGGGCGAGGCGGAAATTGGGGGGGGCGAGGCGGAAATTGGGGGGGGCGGGCAAGTGGGGGGAGGCGACATGTGGGGGGGGGGATTCGGCAAGTGGGGGGGGCGGAAAATTGTGGGGTGGCCGAAAGTTGGGGGGGCGGCAAATGGGGGGAGGTGGCATGTGGGGGGGGGAGGCGGCAAGTGGGGGGGAGGCGGCAAGTGGGGGGAGGCGGCAAGCGGTGGGGAGGCGGCAAGTGGGTGGGGGAGGCGGCATATGGTGGGGGTCGGCAAGTGGGGGTGGCGGCAAATGGTGGGGGGGGCGGCAAGTTGGAGGGCGGCAAGTGAGGGGAGGCAAGTGGGGGGGGGGGCGGAAAAGGGGGGGGGGGGCGGCAAGTGGGGGGGGAGGCGGCAAGTGGTGGGGCGGAAATTGAGGGGGGGTTGAGGAGGCAAGTGGTGGGGGCGGCAAGACGGGGGGGGCGGCACGTGGGGGGGGCAAGTGGGGGGGGGGGGGCAAGGGGGGGGCAAGTGGGGAGGGGGCAAGAATGCCCAAGAGCTAAGCAAAAGTCAAACACGTAAAAAACAACGGGAGAGGACAGGAAAATATCACAAGTAGCAATAGCTGGCAACCGCGAGGAAGGGAGAGAGTAAGCGGGAGTGGGGATTTGTCTGCGCAGGTCGTCATCTACGCGTTACTGCTATAGTTGGCGCATGCTTGCTGCGAGCATCTCATCTCGCCTCGAAGAAACATTCGTTTTTCAGGTAGACGTCTCGTCATCGCCTATATCCCTTTAATTCCAAAGATTTCCGTTTTCCCACGCCTCGCGACAATTGTTTAAAACAATCCCCAAATGTCGCAATTTCAAACATTTTACACCGTCTTCATCGCGGGATACTAATGCTACGCGTTTCGGCAGAATTTTGAAGTTGTGGCACTTCTAGAAGTGATACGGTATTTTTCCAATTTTCTAAAACTTAAATAATTTTTAACGGCCGCCGCAATTGTTGTATGGCTAAATCAAAACGTTTGTTCGTGAAAGTTTACCACTGTAAATATTTTGAAAATTTCAGCTTCCTAGCTCATTCCCTAGTACCTAACCAGTTTTCTATTTTTTAACAATTTGAGAACTTTTACCTGCCGAACAAATTAATATATCGAAATCGTGGTGGTCTCTCTGGTTCTTTTTTGGAATTGTGGGGGAGGCGGCAAGAGGGGGGGGCGGCAAGTGGTGGGGGGCAAGTGGGGGGGGGCAAGTGGGGGGGGGGGCAAGTGGAGGGGGGGGGCAAGAATGTCCAAGAGCTTAGCAAAAGTCAAACACGTAAAAAACAACGGGAGAGGACAGGAAAATATTACAAGTAGCAACAGCTGGCAACCGCGAGGAAGGGAGAGAGTAAGTGGGAGTGGGGGTTTGTCTGCGCAGGTCGTCATCTACGCGTATCTGCTATAGTTGGCGCTTGCTTGCTTCGAGCATCTCATGTAGCCTCGATGAAACATTCGTTTTTCAGGAAGACGTCTCGTCATCGCCTATATCCCTTTAATTCCAAAGATTTCCGTTTTCCCACGCCTCGCGACAATTGTTTAAAACAATCCCCAAATGTCGCAATTTCAAACATTTTACACCGTCTTCATCGCGGGATACTAATGCTACGCGTTTCAGCAGAATTTTGAAGTTGTGGCATTTCTAGAAGTGAAACGGTATTTTTCCATTTGTTTAAAACTTAAATAATTTTAAACGGCCGCCGCAATTGATGTATGGCAAAATCAAAACGTTTATTCGTGAAAGTTCACCACTCTGTAAATATTTTAAAAATTTCAGCTTCCTAGCTTATTACCTAGTACCTAAACTCTTTTCTATTTGTTTAAACATTATTAGAATTTTTAACTGCCGAACAAATTAATATATATCGAAATCGTGGTGGTCTCTATCTGATTCTTTTTTGGAATTCTACTTGCAAAAAAAATTTCAGCTGCGTAGCACGAGCGAATGTGCATAAACCATGAGAATTTGTTTGAACAATTGCCAATTTTTTGCGTCCGCATCGTCGAACTTTTCCGAGATTTTGTTTATTCCTGGGCGGCTCCGCAAAGAATTCTACTTAAGGAAAAAATTTCGAGTCTCTAGCTCATTTGGAAGTGCCTGAAAATCGGTATCATACTGTGTTCTATATATATTCGTCGTCAATCATTTGTTTTTGGTCGGCAAACGACGAGATTCGCGTCTTTTCCCACGACAGAAGGCACAAAAAGCGGCAAAGGGGGGAGGCGGCAAGTGGGGGGGAGACGGAAAGTGGGGGGAGGTGGAAAGTGGTGGGGGGAGGAAAGTGGGGGGGAGGCGGCAAGTGGAGGGGGGAGGCAGCATGTGGGGGGGGGAGGAAAGTAGGGGGGAGGGGGCAAGTGGAGGGGGGAGGCAGCATGTTGGGGGGCGGCAAGTGGGGGGCAGCAAGTGGGGGGGAGGCGGCAAGTGGGGGGGGAAGCGGCAAGTGGGGGTGGGGGGAGGCGGCATATAGGAGGTGCGAGGTGGAAAGGGGGGGGGCGAGGCGGAAAGTGGTGGGGGGGCGTGGGGGAAATTGGGGGGGGATGCGGAAAAGGGGGGGCGGAAATTTGGGGGGGCGGCAAGAAGGGGGAGGTGGCATGTGAGGGGGGGAGGCGGCAAGTGGGGGGGGGGCAAATAGTAGGTGGGGGCGAGGCGGAAATTGGGGGGGGCGGCAAGTGGGGGAAGGCGTAATGTGGGGGGGGAGGCGGCAAGTGGGGGGGGCGGAAAATTGGGGGGGGGCGGAAAGTTGGGGGAGGAAGGCGGCAAGTGGGGTGATGTGGCATGTGGGGGGGAAGGCGGCAAGTGGGGGGGGGTCGACAAGTGGGGGGGGGCGGCAAATGGTAGGGGGCGGCAAGTTAGGGGGTGGCAAGTGAGGGGAGGCAAGTGGGGGGGGGGGCGGAAAGGGGGGGGAGGCGGCAAGTGGGGGGGAGGCGGCAAGTGGGGGGGCGGAAAATGGGGGGAGGAGGAAAGTGAGGGGGGGTCGATGCGGCAGGTGGGGTTGGCGGCAAGTGGGTGGGGTCGGCAAGTGGGGGGGCGGCAAGAGGGGGGGGGGCAAGTGGGGGGTGGGGCAAGTGGGGGGGGATCAAGTGGGGGGGGCAAGAATGTCCAAGATCTAAGCAAAAGTCAAACACGTAAAAAACAACGGGAGAGGACAGGAAAATATCACAAGTAGCAACAGCTGGCAACCGCGAGGAAGGGAGAGAGTAAGCGGGAGTGGGGATTTGTCTGCGCAGGTCGTCATCTACGCGTTACTGCTATAGTTGGCGCTTGCTTGCTGCGAGCATCTCATCTCGCCTAGAAGAAACATTCGTTTTTCAGGCAGACGTCTCGTCATCGCCTATATCCCTTTAATTCCAAAGATTTCCGTTTTCCCACGCCTCGCGACAATTGTTTAAAACAATCCCCAAATGTCGCAATTTCAAACATTTTACACCGTCTTCATCGCGGGATACTAATGCTACGCGTTTCAGCAGAATTTTGAAGTTGTGGCACTTCTAGAAGTGAAACGGTATTTTTCCAATTGTTTAAAACTTAAATAATTTTTAACGGCCGCCGCAATTAATGTATGGCAAATTCAAAACGTTTGTTCGTGAAAGTTTACCACTGCAAATATTTTGAAAATTTCAGCTTCCTAGCTCATTCCCTAGTACCTAACCAGTTTTCTATTTTTTAACAATTTGAGAACTTTTACCTGCCGAACAAATTAATATATCGAAATCGTGGTGGTCTCTCTGGTTCTTTTTTGGAATTGTGGGGGAGGGGAGGCGAAAATGGGGGGGGAGGCAGCAAGTGGGGGGGCGAGTTGTAAAGTGGGGGGGGGGGGGCGAGGCGGCAAGTGTGGGGGGGCGGCAAGTGGGGGGGGGGGGCGAAGCGGCAAGGGGGGGGGGGCGGCAAAAGGGGGCGAGAAGACAAGTGGGGGGCGAGGCGGCAATTGTGGGGGGGCGGCATGTGGGCGGGGAGGTGAAAAGTGGGGGGGGGGGGGGGCGAGACGGGAAGTGTGGGGGGAGGAGGCATGTGGGGGGGGGAGGCGGCAAGTAGGGGGGAGACGGCAAAAGGAGGGGCGGCAATTGGGGGGGGGGGCAGGCGGCAAAGGGGGGGGCGAGGCGGCAAAGGGGGGAGGCGGCAAGTAGGGGGTGGGCGAGGCGGCAATTATGGGGGTGGCGGCATGTGGGGGGAGGCGAAAAGTAGGGGGAGGGTTAGACGGCAAGTGTGGGGGGAGGCGGCAAGTGGGGGGGGGGAGGCGGCAAGTGGGGGGGGCGGCAATTGGGGATTGGGGGGGGGCAGGCGGCAAAGGGGGGGGCGCGAGGTGGCAAAGGGGAGGGGCGCGAGGCGGCAAAGGTGGGAGGCGGCAAGTGGGGGAAGAGACGAAAAGTGAGGGGATGCGGAAAGTGGGGGGGGGGGGGGGAAGTGGGGGGGAGGCGGCAAGTGGAGGGGGGAGGCAGCAAGTGGGGGGGGGCGGCAAGTGGGGGGGGGCGGCAATTGGGGGGGCAGCAAGTGGGGGGAAGCGGCAAGTGGGTGGGGAAGCGGCAAGTGGGGGGGGGGGAAGTGAGGGGGGCGAAGCGGAAAGTGGGGGGGGGGCGAGGCGGCATGTAGGAGGGGCGAGGCGGAGAAAGGGGGGGGGGCGAGGCGGAAAGTGGGTGGGGAGGCGGAAAAGGGGGGGGCCGGAAAGTTGGGGGGGGCGGCAAGTGGGGGGAGGTGGCATGTTAGGGAAGAAGGCGGCAAGTGGGGGGGGGGCGAGGCGGAAATTGGGGGGGCGGCAAGTGGGGGGAGGCGACATGTGGGGGGGGGGGGATTCGGCAAGTGGAGGGGGGCGGAAAATTGGGGGGTGGCCGAAAGTTGGGGGGGGCGGCAAATGGGGGGAGGTGGCATGTGGGGGGGGAGGCGGCAAGTGGGGGGGAGGCGGCAAGTGGGGGGAGGCGGCAAGCGGTGAGGAGGCGGCAAGTGGGTGGGGGAGGCGGCATATGGTGGGGGTCGGCAAGTGGGGGTGGCGGCAAATGGTGGGGGGGGCGGCAAGTTGGAGGGCGGCAAGTGAGGGGAGGCAAGTGGGGGGGGGGCGGAAAGGGGGGGGCGGCAAGTGGGGGGGGAGGCGGCAAGTGGTGGGGCGGAAATTGAGGGGGGGTTGAGGAGGCAAGTGGGGGGGCGGCAAGACGGGGGGGCGGCACGTGGGGGGGGCAAGTGGGGGGGGGGGGCAAGGGGGGGGCAAGTGGGGAGGGGGCAAGAATGCCCAAGAGCTAAGCAAAAGTCAAACACGTAAAAAACAACGGGAGAGGACAGGAAAATATCACAAGTAGCAATAGCTGGCAACCGCGAGGAAGGGAGAGAGTAAGCGGGAGTGGGGATTTGTCTGCGCAGGTCGTCATCTACGCGTTACTGCTATAGTTGGCGCATGCTTGCTGCGAGCATCTCATCTCGCCTCGAAGAAACATTCGTTTTTCAGGTAGACGTCTCGTCATCGCCTATATCCCTTTAATTCCAAAGATTTCCGTTTTCCCACGCCTCGCGACAATTGTTTAAAACAATCCCCAAATGTCGCAATTTCAAACATTTTACACCGTCTTCATCGCGGGATACTAATGCTACGCGTTTCAGCAGAATTTTGAAGTTGTGGCATTTCTAGAAGTGAAACGGTATTTTTCCATTTGTTTAAAACTTAAATAATTTTAAACGGCCGCCGCAATTGATGTATGGCAAAATCAAAACGTTTATTCGTGAAAGTTCACCACTCTGTAAATATTTTAAAAATTTCAGCTTCCTAGCTTATTACCTAGTACCTAAACTCTTTTCTATTTGTTTAAACATTATTAGAATTTTTAACTGCCGAACAAATTAATATATATCGAAATCGTGGTGGTCTCTATCTGATTCTTTTTTGGAATTCTACTTGCAAAAAAAATTTCAGCTGCGTAGCACGAGCGAATGTGCATAAACCATGAGAATTTGTTTGAACAATTGCCAATTTTTTGCGTCCGCATCGTCGAACTTTTCCGAGATTTTGTTTATTCCTGGGCGGCTCCGCAAAGAATTCTACTTAAGGAAAAAATTTTGAGTCTCTAGCTCATTTGGAAGTGCCTGAAAATCGGTATCATACTGTGTTCTATATATATTCGTCGTCAATCATTTGTTTTTGGTCGGCAAACGACGAGATTCGCGTCTTTTCCCACGACAGAAGGCACAAAAAGCGGCAAAGGGGGGAGGCGGCAAGTGGGGGGGAGACGGAAAGTGGGGGGAGGTGGAAAGTGGTGGGGGGAGGAAAGTGGGGGGGAGGCGGCAAGTGGAGGGGGGAGGCAGCATGTGGGGGGGGGAGGAAAGTAGGGGGGAGGGGGCAAGTGGAGGGGGGAGGCAGCATGTTGGGGGGCGGCAAGTGGGGGGCAGCAAGTGGGGGGGAGGCGGCAAGTGGGGGGGAAGCGGCAAGTGGGGGTGGGGGGAGGCGGCATGTAGGAGGTGCGAGGTGGAAAGGGGGGGGGCGAGGCGGAAAGTGGTGGGGGGGCGTGGGGGAAATTGGGGGGGGGATGCGGAAAAGGGGGGGCGGAAATTTGGGGGGGGCGGCAAGAAGGGGGAGGTGGCATGTGAGGGGGGGAGGCGGTAAGTGGGGGGGGGGCAAATAGTAGGTGGGGGCGAGGCGGAAATTGGGGGGGGCGGCAAGTGGGGGAAGGCGTAATGTGGGGGGGGAGGCGGCAAGTGGGGGGGGCGGAAAATTGGGGGGGGGGCGGAAAGTTGGGGGAGGAAGGCGGCAAGTGGGGTGATGTGGCATGTGGGGGGGAAGGCGGCAAGTGGGGGGGGTCGACAAGTGGGGGGGGGCGGCAAATGGTAGGGGGCGGCAAGTTAGGGGGGTGGCAAGTGAGGGGAGGCAAGTGGGGGGGGGCGGAAAGGGGGGGGAGGCGGCAAGTGGGGGGGAGGCGGCAAGTGGGGGGGCGGAAAATGGGGGGAGGAGGAAAGTGAGGGGGGGTCGATGCGGCAGGTGGGGTTGGCGGCAAGTGGGTGGGGTCGGCAAGTGGGGGGGCGGCAAGAGGGGGGGGGCAAGTGGGGGGTGGGGCAAGTGGGGGGGGATCAAGTGGGGGGGGCAAGAATGTCCAAGATCTAAGCAAAAGTCAAACACGTAAAAAACAACGGGAGAGGACAGGAAAATATCACAAGTAGCAACAGCTGGCAACCGCGAGGAAGGGAGAGAGTAAGCGGGAGTGGGGATTTGTCTGCGCAGGTCGTCATCTACGCGTTACTGCTATAGTTGGCGCTTGCTTGCTGCGAGCATCTCATCTCGCCTAGAAGAAACATTCGTTTTTCAGGCAGACGTCTCGTCATCGCCTATATCCCTTTAATTCCAAAGATTTCCGTTTTCCCACGCCTCGCGACAATTGTTTAAAACAATCCCCAAATGTCGCAATTTCAAACATTTTACACCGTCTTCATCGCGGGATACTAATGCTACGCGTTTCAGCAGAATTTTGAAGTTGTGGCACTTCTAGAAGTGAAACGGTATTTTTCCAATTGTTTAAAACTTAAATAATTTTTAACGGCCGCCGCAATTAATGTATGGCAAATTCAAAACGTTTGTTCGTGAAAGTTTACCACTGCAAATATTTTGAAAATTTCAGCTTCCTAGCTCATTCCCTAGTACCTAACCAGTTTTCTATTTTTTAACAATTTGAGAACTTTTACCTGCCGAACAAATTAATATATCGAAATCGTGGTGGTCTCTCTGGTTCTTTTTTGGAATTGTGGGGGTGGGGAGGCGAAAATGGGGGGGGAGGCAGCAAGTGGGGGGGCGAGTTGTAAAGTTGGGGGGGGGGGCGAGGCGGCAAGTGTGGGGGGGCGGCAAGTGGGGGGGGGGGGCGAAGCGGCAAGGGGGGGGGCGGCAAAAGGGGGCGAGAAGACAAGTGGGGGGCGAGGCGGCAATTGTGGGGGGGCGGCATGTGGGCGGGGAGGTGAAAAGTGGGGGGGGGGGCGAGACGGGAAGTGTGGGGGGAGGAGGCATGTGGGGGGGGAGGCGGCAAGTAGGGGGGAGACGGCAAAAGGAGGGGCGGCAATTGGGGGGGGGGGGCAGGCGGCAAAGGGGGGGGCGAGGCGGCAAAGGGGGGAGGCGGCAAGTAGGGGGTGGGCGAGGCGGCAATTATGGGGGTGGCGGCATGTGGGGGGAGGCGAAAAGTAGGGGGAGGGTTAGACGGCAAGTGTGGGGGGAGGCGGCAAGTGGGGGGGGAGGCGGCAAGTGGGGGGGGCGGCAATTGGGGGGGGGCAGGCGGCAAAGGGGGGGGCGCGAGGTGGCAAAGGGGAGGGGCGCGAGGCGGCAAAGGTGGGAGGCGGCAAGTGGGGGAAGAGACGAAAAGTGAGGGGATGCGGAAAGTGGGGGGGGGGAAAAGTGGGGGGGAGGCGGCAAGTGGAGGGGGGAGGCAGCAAGTGGGGGGGGCGGCAAGTGGGGGGGGGGCGGCAATTGGGGGGGCAGCAAGTGGGGGGAAGCGGCAAGTGGGTGGGGAAGCGGCAAGTGGGGGGGGGAAAGTGAGGGGGGCGAAGCGGAAAGTGGGGGGGGGGGGCGAGGCGGCATGTAGGAGGGGCGAGGCGGAAAGGGGGGGGGGCGAGGCGGAAAGTGGGTGGGGAGGCGGAAAAGGGGGGGGCCGGAAAGTTGGGGGGGGGCGGCAAGTGGGGGGAGGTGGCATGTTAGGGAAGAAGGCGGCAAGTGGGGGGGGGGGGCGAGGCGGAAATTGGGGGGGCGGCAAGTGGGGGGAGGCGACATGTGGGGGGGGGGATTCGGCAAGTGGAGGGGGGCGGAAAATTGGGGGGTGGCCGAAAGTTGGGGGGGGGCGGCAAATGGGGGGAGGTGGCATGTGGGGGGGAGGCGGCAAGTGGGGGGAGGCGGCAAGTGGGGGGAGGCGGCAAGCGGTGAGGAGGCGGCAAGTGGGTGGGGGAGGCGGCATATGGTGGGGGTCGGCAAGTGGGGGTGGCGGCAAATGGTGGGGGGGCGGCAAGTTGGAGGGCGGCAAGTGAGGGGAGGCAAGTGGGGGGGGGGGCGGAAAGGGGGGGGGCGGCAAGTGGGGGGGGAGGCGGCAAGTGGTGGGGCGGAAATTGAGGGGGGTTGAGGAGGCATGTGGGGGGGCGGCAAGACGGGGGGGGCGGCACGTGGGGGGGGGCAAGTGGGGGGGGGGGCAAGGGGGGGGCAAGTGGGGAGGGGGCAAGAATGCCCAAGAGCTAAGCAAAAGTCAAACACGTAAAAAACAACGGGAGAGGACAGGAAAATATCACAAGTACAATAGCTGGCAACCGCGAGGAAGGGAGAGAGTAAGCGGGAGTGGGGATTTGTCTGCGCAGGTCGTCATCTACGCGTTACTGCTATAGTTGGCGCATGCTTGCTGCGAGCATCTCATCTCGCCTCGAAGAAACATTCGTTTTTCAGGTAGACGTCTCGTCATCGCCTATATCCCTTTAATTCCAAAGATTTCCGTTTTCCCACGCCTCGCGACAATTGTTTAAAACAATCCCCAAATGTCGCAATTTCAAACATTTTACACCGTCTTCATCGCGGGATACTAATGCTACGCGTTTCGGCAGAATCTTGAAGTTGTGGCACTTCTAGAAGTGATACGGTATTTTTCCAATTTTCTAAAACTTAAATAATTTTTAACGGCCGCCGCAATTGTTGTATGGCAAAATCAAAACGTTTGTTCGTGAAAGTTTACCACTGTAAATATTTTGAAAATTTCAGCTTCCTAGCTCATTCCCTAGTACCTAACCAGTTTTCTATTTTTTAACAATTTGAGAACTTTTACCTGCCGAACAAATTAATATATCGAAATCGTGGTGGTCTCTCTGGTTCTTTTTTGGAATTGTGGGGGGGGGAGGCGAAAAAGTGGGGGGAGGCAGCAAGTGGGGGGGCGATTTGGAAAGTGGGGGGGGGGCGAGGCGGCAAGTGTGGGGAGGCGGCAAGAGGGGGGGGCCGAATCGGCAAGGGGGGGGGCGGCAAGTGGGGGCGAGAAGACAAGTGGGGGGCGAGGCGGCAATTGTGGGGGGGCGGCATGTGGGCGCGAGGTGAAAAGTGGGGGGGGGGGGCGAGACGGGAAGTGTGGGGGGAGGAGGCATGTAGGGGGGGAGGCGGCAAGTGGGGGGGGAGACGGCAAGTGGGGGGGCGGCAATTGGGGGGGGGCAGGCGGCAAAGGGGGGGGGCAGGCGGCAAAGGGGCGGGGGCGAGGCGGCAAAGGGGGGAGGCGGCAAGTAGGGGGTGGGCGAGGCGGCAATTGTGGGGGTGGCGGCATGTGGGGGGGGAGGCGAAAAGTGGGGGGAGGGCGAGACGGCAAGTGTGGGGGGAGGCGGCAAATGGGGTTGGGGGGATGCGGCAAGTGGGGGGGGGGCGGAAATTGGAAAGGGGGCAGGCGGCAAAGGGGGGGGCGCGAGGCTGCAAAGGGGAGGTGCGCGAGGCGGCAAAGGGGGGAGGCGGCAAGTGGGGGAAGAGACGGAAAGTGGGGGGAGGCGGAAAGTGGGGAGAAGGAGGAAAGTGGGGGGGAGGCGTCAAGTAGAGGGGTGAGGCAGCAAGTGGGGGGGGTGGGGGCGGCAAGTGGGGGGGCGGCAATTGGGGGGGGATGCGGCAAGTGGGGGGGGGAGTGAGGGGGGCGAAGCGGAAAGTGGGGGGGGGGGCAGGCGGCATGTAGGAGGGGCGAGGCGGAAAGGGGGGGGCGAGGCGGAAAGTGGGGGGGGGCGTGGGGGAAAGTGGGTGGGGAGGCGGAAAAGGGGGGGCGGAAAGTTGGGAGGGGCGGCAAGTGGGGGGAGGTGGCATGTGAGGGAGGGAGGCGGCAAGTGGGGGGGGGGGGCAAATGGTGGGGGGGGGGGCGAGGCGGAAAATGGGGGGGGCGGCAAGTGGGGGGAGGCGACATGTAGGGGGGGGGAGGCGGCAAGTGGGGGGGGGTGGAAAATTGGGTGGTGGCCGAAAGTTGGGGGGGGGCGGCAAGTGGGGGGAGGTGGCATGTGGGTGGGGAGGCGGCAAGTGGGGCGGGGGGAGGCGGCAAGTGGGGGAAGGCGGCAAGTGGGGGGGGAGGCGGCATATGGGGGGGGCTTCGGCAAGTGGGGGGGGCGTCAAATGGTGGGGGGGCGGCAAGTTGGAGGGCGGCAAGTGAGGGGAGGTGAGTGGGGGGGGGCGGAAAGGGGGGGGAGGCGGCAAGTGGGGGGGGAGGCGGCAAGTAGAGGGGGGCGGCAAGTGGGGGGTGGGGGGCAAGTGGGGGGAAGGGGGGGGCAAGTGGGGGGGGATCAAGAATATCCAAGAGCTAAGCAAAAGTCAAACACGTAAAAAACAACGGGAGAGGACAGGAAAATATCACAAGTAGCAACAGCTGGCAACCGCGAGGAAGGGAGAGAGTAAGCGGGAGTGGGGGTTTGTCTGCGCAGGTCGTCATCTACGCGTTACTGCTATAGTTGGCGCTTGCTTGCTGCGAGCATCTCATCTCGCCTCGAAGAAACATTCGTTTTTCAGGTAGACGTCTCGTCATCGCCTATATTCCTTTAATTCCAAAAATTTCCGTTTTCCCACGCCTCGCGACAATTGTTTAAAACAATCCCCAAATGTCGCAATTTCAAACATTTTACAACGTCTTCATCGCGGGATACTAATGCTACGCGTTTCAGCAGAATTTTGAAGTTGTGGAACTTCTAGAAGTGAAACGGTATTTTTCCAATTTTTTTAAATTTAAATAATTTTTAACTGCCGCCGCAATTAATTTATGGCAAAATCAAAACGTTTGTTCGTGAAAGTTCAGCACTTTGTAAGTATTTTGAAAATTTCAGCTTCCTAGCTCATCCCCTAGTACCTAAACAGTTTTCTATTTGTTTAAACATTTTGAGAATTTTTAACTGCCGAACAAAATTATATATCGAAATCATGGTGGTCTCTCTCTGGTTCTTTTTTGGAATTCTACCAGCAAAAAAAATTTCAGCTGCGTAGCTCGAGCGAAAGTGCATAAACCATGAGAATTGGTTTGAACAATTGCCAATTTTTTGCGTCCGCGTCGTCAAACTTTTTAAAGATTTTGTTTTTTTCTGGGCGGCTCCGCAAAGAATTCTAATTAAGGAAAAAATTTCGAGTCTCCAGCTCATCCGGAAGTGCCTGAAAATCGGTATCATACTGTGTTCTATATATATTCGTCGTCAATCATTTGTTTTTGGTCGGCAAACGACGAGATTTGCGTCTTTTCCCACGACAGAAGGCACAAGAAGGCACAAAAAGCGCAATTTCTGTGAATTAATTTCGTGCACTTGCCGGTAAGCTCGGAGGTTGAAATTTTCAGTGTCCTTAGATGGACAAAATATCTATCGGGAATTGTCGTCGCTTTTGCTCACGGTGTCTTGGGTTCGACTCCAAAGACCCCGGAATATCTCCCATAAGTTAGCGTGGGGGAACGCGATCTAATAAGCTTAGGAAGCTGAAATTTTGCAAGATTATACGACTTTTCTCGGAACCGACTACAAAAATCGAAAATTTTAAAATTGTCAGTTTCTAAGAGTCGATTTAACCCCATTTGTACATTAAAGTTCGATAATTTTTATCTTGAAAACTATATGCCGCACGTTCAAGATCTCGGTATCATTATTTAGGCGATTACACGTAAAAAAAAAAGAAATTTTTAAAAAGTTAAAAAAAGTCGACCGCTAATAACAATTCGCAATTGTTTAAACAACTATTCAACGTTTTCGTATTTCCGAATGCGCTGCGGAGCTAAAAGTCCCTTTACGAGTAAAATTTCGAAACATGATCTGATAGGGACAACTCCGATTTCGATATTTCATTTTGTCCTGCAGTTAAAAATTCTTAAAATTTTAACGGAAGGGTTAATGTTCAGCTCCTACGAGGAGAGTTTGACAGCCAAAATTGGCGAGTTATTTGGAAATTATTTCGGTTTTAACATTTAACTCCCGAGAGTGTGGTGAATAACTCCAAATTCGGCAGAAATGTGTCGTGTGCACGATATTCCTAAGAATGCAAAAATTGGCGATCGTTTCGCTCCATCGCAGTTGGAGCGGCGTGGTAGGTCTCCGGGCTGATTCGAGCGGGCGTGGTAGGTCGCCGGCGGGGCACCGGCCGAATGGGGGGGAGGCGGAAAGTGGGGGGGGGGGGGTGGCAAGTATGGGCGGAATCGGCATGTGGGGGGGGGCGAGGCGGAAAGTGGGGGGCGAGGCGGAAAGTGGGGGGGGGGGGCAAGTGGGGGGGGGAGGCGGCAAGGGGGGGGGGGAAACGGCAAAGGGGGGGAGGCGGCAATTGTGGGGGGAGGCGGCAATTGTGGGGGGAGGCGGCAATTGTGGGGGGAGGCGGCAAGTGTGGGGGGCGAGGCGGAAAGTGGGGGGGGGGGGGGAAGGGAGAAAGTGATGGATGGGGGGGCGGAAAGTTGGGGGGGGGCGGCAAGTGGGGGGGAGGTGGCATGTGGGGGGGAAGGCGGCAAGTGGGTGAGGTGCGGCAAGTGGGGGGGGCGAGGCGGAAATGGGGGAGGGCGGCAAGTGAGGGGAGGCGACATGTGGGGGGGGGAGGCGGGCAAGTGGGTGGGGGAGGCGGCAAGCGGTGGGGAGGCGGTAAATGGGGGGGGAGGCGGCATATGGGGGGGCGGCATGTGGGGGTGGGGGGCGGCAAATGGTGGGGGGGGCGGCGAGTGAGGTTGGGCAAGTGGGGGGGGGGCGGAAAGTGGGGGGAGGCGGCAATTGGGGGGGGAGGCGGCAAGTGTGGGGGGGCGGCAAGTGGGGGGGGGTGAGGCGGCAAGTGGGGGGGGGGGGTCGAGGTGGCAAGTGGGGGGGGGGCGGCAAGTGGGTGGGGTCGGCAAGTGGGGGGGGGGGGCAAGTGGGGGGGGGGCAAGTTGGGGGGGCAAGTGGGCGGGGGCAAGTGGAGGGGGGGGGCAAGTGGAGGGGGGGGCAAGAATGTCCAAGAGCTTAGCAAAAGTCAAACACGTAAAAAAACAACGGGGAGAGGACAGGAAAATATCACAAGTAAGTAAGTATGTAAGTAAGTTCACCACTCTGTAAATATTTTGAAAATTTCAGCTTCCTAGCTTATTCCCTAGTACCTAAACTCTTTTCTATTTGTTTAAACATTTTTAGAATTTTTAACTGCCGAACAAATTAATATATATCGAAATCGTGGTGGTCTCTATCTGGTTCTTTTTTGGAATTCTACTTGCAAAAAAAATTTCAGCTGCGTAGCACGAGCGAAAGTGCATAAACCATGAGAATTTGTTTGAACAATTGCCATTTTTTTTTGTTCCATCGCAGTTGGAGCGGCGTGTTAGGTCTCCGGGCTTATTCGAGCGGCGTGGTAGGTCGCCGGCGGGGCACCGGCGGAAGAAGGGGGGGGGGAGGAAAGTGGGGGGGATACGGCAAGTGGAGGGGGGGAGGCAGCATTTGGGGGGGGGCGGCAAGTGGGGGGGCGGAAAGTGGGGGCCAGCAAGTGGGGGGGGAGGCGGCATGTAGGAGGTGTGAGGCGGAAAGGGGGTGGGGGCGAGGCGGAAAGTGGGGGGGCGTGGGGGAAATTGGGGGGGGAGGCGGAAAAGGGGGGGGGCGGAAATTTGGGGGGGGGCGGCAAGGGGGGGGAGGTGGAATGTAAGGGGGGGAGGCGGCAAGTGGGGGGGGGCAAATAGTGAGTGGTGGCGAGGCGGAAATTGGGGGGGGCGGCAAGTGGGGGGAGGAGACATGTGGGGGGGGGGAGGCGGCAAGTGGGGGGGGGGGCGGAAAATTGGGGGGGGCGGAAAGTTGGGGGGGGGCGGCAAGTGGGCGGATGTGTCATGTGGGGGGGAAGGCGGCAAGTGGGGGGGGGTCGACATGTGGGGGGGGCGGCAAATAGGGGGAGGCGGAAAGTGAGGGGGGGTCGAGGCGGCAGGTTGGGGGGGGGCGGCAAGTGGGGGGGTCGGCAAGTGGGGGGGCGGCAAGAGGGGGGGGGCGGCAAGTAGGGGGTGGGGCAAGTGGGGGGGCAAGTGAGGGGATCAAGTGGGGGGGGGGCAAGAATGTCCAAGAGCTAAGCAAAAGTCAATCACGTAAAAAACAACGGAAGAGGACAGGAAAATATCACAAGTAGCAACAGCTGGCAACCGCGAGGAAGGGAGAGAGTAAGCGGGAGTGGGGATTTGTCTGCGCAGGTCGTCATCTACGCGTTACTGCTATAGTTGGCGCTTGCTTGCTGCGAGCATCTCATCTCGCCTCGAAGAAACATTCGTTTTTCAGGCTGACGTCTCGTCATCGCCTATATCCCTTTAATTTTTAAAAGATTTCTGTTTTCCCACGCCTCGCGACAATTGTTTAAAACAATCCCCAAATGTCGCAATTTCAAACATTTTACACCGTCTTCATCGCGGGATACTAATGCTACGCGTTTCAGCAGAATTTTGAAGTTGTGGCACTTCTAGAAGTGATACGGTATTTTTCCAATTTTGTAAAACCTAAATAATTTTTAACGGCCGCCGCAATTGTTGTATGGCAAAATCAAAACGTTTGTTCGTGAAAGTTTACCACTGTAAATATTTTGAAAATTTCAGCTTCCTAGCTCATTCCCTAGTACCTAACCAGTTTTCTATTTTTTAACAATTTGAGAACTTTTACCTGCCGAACAAATTAATATATCGAAATCGTGGTGGTCTCTCTGTTTCTTTTTTGGAATTGTGGGGGGGGGGAGGCGAAAATGTGGGGGGAGGCAGCAAGTGGGGGGGCGAGTTGGAAAGTGGGGTGGGGGGCGAGGCGGCAAGTGTGGGGAGGCGGCAATTGGGGGGGGGGCGAAGCGGCAAGGAGGGGGGCGGCAAGTGGGGGCGAGAAGACAAGTGGGGGGCGAGGCGGCAATTGTGGGGGGGCGGCATGTGGGCGGGGAGGTGAAAAGTGGGGGGGGGGCGAGACGGGAAGTGTGGGGGGGAGGAGGCATGTAAGGGGGGAGGCGGCAAGTGGGGGGGGGAGACGGCAAGTGGGGGGCAGCAATTGGGGGGGGGGGGCAGGCGGCAAAGGGGCGGGGGGGCGAGGCGGCAAAGGGGGGAGGCGGCAAGTAGGGGGTGGGCGAGGCGGCAATTGTGGGGATGGCGGGCATGTGGGGGGGGGAGGCGAAAAGTGGGGGAGGGCGAGACGGCAAGTGTGGGGGGAAGCGGCAAGTGGGGGGGAGGCGGCAAGTGGGGGGTGGGGCGGCAATTGGGGGGGGGGCAGGCGGCAAAGGGGGGGGGCGAGAGGCTGCAAAGGGGAGGTGCGCGAGGCGGCAAAGAGGGGAGGCGGCAAGTGGGGGAAGAGACGGAAAGTGGGGGGACGCGGAAAGTGGGGGAGAGGAGGAAAGTGGGGGGGGAGGCGGCAAGTAGAGGGGGGATGCAGCAAGTGGGGGGGGGGGGTGGGGGCGGCAAGTGGGGGGGCGGCAATTGGGGGGGCAGCAAGTGGGGGGGAGCCGGCAAGTGGGGGGGGGGGGGGAGCGGCAAGTGGGGGGGGGATGCGGCAAGTGGGGGGGGAGTAGGGGGGGCGAAGCGGAAAGTGGGGGGGGGGCGAGGCGGCATATGGGGGGGGGGGGGGTCGGCAAGTGGGGGGGGGCGGCAAATGGTGGGGTGGCGGCAAGTTGGAGGGCGGCAAGTGAGTGGAGGAAAGTGGGGGGGGGGGGGCGGAAAGGGGGGGGAGGCGGCAAGTGGATGGGGAGGTGGCAAGTAGGGGGGGGCGGCAAGTGGGGGGGGGGGAGGGGGGGGGGCAAGTAGGGGGGGGGGCAAGTGGGGGGGGGCAAGAATGTCCAAGAGCTAAGCAAAAGTCAAACACGTAAAAAACAACGGGAGGAGGACAGGAAAATATCACAAGTAGCAACAGCTGGCAACCGCGAGGAAGGGAGAGAGTAAGCGGGAGTGGGGGTTTGTCTGCGCAGGTCGTCATCTACGCGATACTGCTATAGTTGGCGCTTGCTTGCTGCGAGCATCTCATCTCGCCTCGAAGAAACATTCGTTTTTCAGGTAGACGTCTCGTCATCGCCTATATCCCTTTAATTCCAAAAATTTCCGTTTTCCCACGCCTCGCGACAATTGTTTAAAACAATCCCCAAATGTCGCAATTTCAAACATTTTACACCGTCTTCATCGCGAGATACTAATGCTACGCGTATCAGCAGAATTTTGAAGTTGTGGAACTTCTAGAAGTGAAACGGTATTTTTCCAATTTTTTAAAATTTAAATAATTTTTAACTGCCGCCGCAATTAATTTATGGCAAAATCAAAACGTTTGTTCGTGAAAGGTTACCACTGCAAATATTTTGAAAATTTCAGCTTCCTAGCTCATTCCCTAGTACCTAACAAGTTTTCTTTTTTTAACAATTTGAGAACTTTTACCTGCCGAACAAATAAATATATCGAAATCATGGTGGTCTCTCTGGTTCTTTTTTGGAATTGTGGGGGAGGAGGCGAAAATGGGGGGGGAGGCAGCAAGTGGGGGGGCGAGGCGGCAAGTGTGGGGGGGCGGCAAGTGGGGGGGGGAGCGAAGCGGCAAAAGGGGGGCGGCAAAAGGGGGCGAGAAGACAAATGGGGGGCGAGGCGGCAATTGTGGGGGGGGCGGCATGTGGGCGGGGAGGTGAAAAGTGGGGGGGGGCGAGACGGGAAGTGTGGGGGGAGGAGGCATGTGGGGGGGGAGGCGGCAAGTAGGGGGGAGACGGCAAAAGGAGGGGCGGCAATTGGGGGGGGGGGGGCAGGCGGCAAAGGGGGGGGGGCGAGGCGGCAAAGGGGGGAGTCGGCAAGTAGGGGGGTGGGCGAGGCGGCAATTATGGGGGGTGGCGGCATGTGGGGGGGAGGCGAAAAGTAGGGGGAGGGTTAGACGGCAAGTGTGGGGGGAGCCGGGAAGTGGGGGGGGGAGGCGGCAAGTGGGGGGGGGCGGCAATTGGGGGGGGGGGGCAGGCGGCAAAGGGGGGGGCGCGAGGGTGGCAAAGGGGGAGGGGCGCGAGGCGGCAAAGGAGGGAGGCGGCAAGTGGGGGAAGAGACGAAAAGTGAGGGGATGCGGAAAGTGGGGGGGGGGGAGGAAAGTGGGGGGGAGGCGGCAAGTGGAGGGGGGAGGCAGCAAGTGGGGGGGGGCGGCAAGTGGGGGGGGGGGCGGCAATTGGGGGGGGGCAGCAAGTGGGGGGAAGCGGCAAGTGGGTGGGGAAGCGGCAAGTGGGGGGGATGCGGCAAGTGGGGGGGGGAGTGAAGGGGGCGAAGCGGAAAGTGGGGGGGGGGGGGGCGAGGCGGCATGTAGGAGGGGCGAGGCGGAAAGGGGGGGGCGAGGCGGAAAGTGGGTGGGGAGGCGGAAAAGGGGGGGGGGGGCGGAAAGTTGGGGGGGGCGGCAAGTGGGGGGAGGTGGCATGTAAGGGAAGAAGGCGGCAAGTGGGGGGGGGCGAGGCGGAAATTGGGGGTGCGGCAAGTGGGGGGAGGCGACATGTGGGGGGGGGGATTCGGCAAGTGGGGGGGGGGGGGGCGGAAAATTGGGGGGTGGCCGAAAGTTGGGGGGGGGGGGCGGCAAATGGGGGGAGGTGGCATGTGGGGGAGGAGGCGGCAAGTGGGGGGGGAGGGCGGCAAGTGGGGGGAGGCGGCAAGCGGTGGGGAGGCGGCAAGTGGGTGGGGGAGGCGGCATATGGGGGGGGGTCGGCAAGTGGGGGTGGCGGCAAATGGTGGGGGGGCGGCAAGTTGGAGGGCGGCAAGTGAGGGGAGGCAAGTGGGGGGGGCGGAAAGGGGGGGGGGCGGCAAGTGGGGGGGGGGAGGCGGCAAGTGGTGGGGCGGAAATTGAGGGGGGGTTGAGGAGGCAAGTGGGGGGGGCGGCAAGACGGGGGGGGGGGGGGGCGGCACGTGGGGGGGGGGCAAGTGGGGAGGGGGCAAGAATGCCCAAGAGCTAAGCAAAAGTCAAACACGTAAAAAACAACGGGGAGAGGACAGGAAAATATCACAAGTAGCAACAGCTGGCAACCGCGAGGAAGGGAGAGAGTAAGCGGGAGTGGGGGTTTGTCTGCGCAGGTCGTCATCTACGCGATACTGTTATAGTTGGCGCTTGCTTGCTGCGAGCATCTCATCTCGCCTCGAAGAAACATTCGTTTTTCAGGTAGACGTCTCGTCATCGCCTATATCCCTTTAATTCCAAAAATTTCCGTTTTCCAACGCCTCGCGACAATTGTTTAAAACAATCCTCAAATGTCGCAATTTCCAACATTTTACAACGTCTTCATCGCGGGATACTAATGCTACGCGTTTCAGCAGAATTTTGAAGTTGTGGAACTTCTAGAAGTGAAACGGTATTTTTCCAATTCTTTTAAATTTAAATAATTTTTAACTGCCGCCGCAATTAATTTATGGCAAAATCATCAAAGTTTACCACTGCAAATATTTTGAAAATTTCAGCTTCCTAGCTCATTCCCTAGTACCTAACAAGTTTTCTATTTTTTAACAATTTGAGAACATTTACCTGACGAACAAATTAATATATCGAAATCATGGTGGTCTCTCTGGTTCTTTTTTGGAATTGTGGGGGGGGGGAGGCGAAAATGGGGGGGGAGGCAGCAAGTGGGGTGGCGAGTTGGAAAGTGGGGGGGGGGGGGCGAGGCGGCAAGTGTGGGGGGGCGGCAAGTGGGGGGGGGGCGAAGCGGCAAGGGGGGGGGGGCGGCAAAAGGGGGCGAGAAGACAAGTGGGGGGCGAGGCGGCAACTGTGGGGGGGCGGCATGTGGGCGGGGAGGTGAAAAGTGGGGGGGGGGGGGCGAGACGGGAAGTGTGAGGGGAGGAGGCATGTGGGGGGGAGGCGGCAAGTAGGGGGGAGACGGCAAAAGGAGGGGCGGCAATTGGGGGGGGGGCAGGCGGCAAAGGGGGGGTGGGGGCGAGGCGGCAAAGGGGGGAGGCGGCAAGTAGGGGGTGGGCGAGGCGGCAATTATGGGGGGTGGCGGCATGTGGGGGGGAGGCGAAAAGTAGGGGAAGGGTTAGACGGCAAGTGTGGGGGGAGGCGGCAAGTGGGGGGGGGGAGGCGGCAAGTGGGGGGGGCGGCAATTGGGGGGGGGGGCAGGCGGCAAAGGGGGGGGGCGCGAGGTGGCAAAGAGGAGGGGCGCGAGGCGGCAAAGGGGGGAGGCGGCAAGTGGGGGAAGAGACGAAAAGTGAGGGGATGCGGAAAGTGGGGGGGGGGAGGAAAGTGGGGGGGAGGCGGCAAGTGGAGGGGGGGAGGCAGCAAGTGGGGGGGGGGCGGCAAGTGGGGGGGGGCGGCAATTGGGGGGGCAGCAAGTGGGGGGAAGCGGCAAGTGGGTGGGGAAGCGGCAAGTGGGGGGGATGCTGCAAGTGGGGGGGGGGAGTGAGGGGGGCAAAGCGGAAAGTGGGGGGGGGGGCGAGGCGGCATGTAGGAGGGGCGAGGCGGAAAGGGGGGGGGGCGAGGCGAAAAAGTGGGTGGGGAGGCGGAAAAGGGGGGTCGGCAAGTGGGGGGAGGCGACATGTGGGGGGGGGGATTCGGCAAGTGGGGGGGGCGGAAAATTGGGGGGTGGCCGAAAGTTGGGGGGGGCGGCAAATGGGGGGAGGGTGGCATGTGGGGGGGGAGGCGGCAAGTGGGGGGGAGGCGGCAAGTGGGGGGAGGCGGCAAGCGGTGGGGAGGCGGCAAGTGGGTGGGGGAGGCGGCATATGGGGGGGGGTCGGCAAGTGGGGGTGGCGGCAAATGGTGGGGGGGCGGCAAGTTGGAGGGCGGCAAGTGAGGGAAGGCAAGTGGGGGGGGGCGGAAAGGGGGGGGGCGGAAAGGGGGGGGGGCGGAAAGGGGGGGGGGCGGCAAGTGGGGGGGGAGGCGGCAAGTGGTGGGGCGGAAATTGAGGGGGGGTTGAGGAGGCAAGTGGGGGGGCGGCAAGACGGGGGGGGCGGCACGTGGGGGGGGGGGCAAGTGGGGGGGGGCAAGGGGGGGGGGCAAGTGGGGGAGGGGGGCAAGAATGCCCAAGAGCTAAGCAAAAGTCAAACACGTAAAAAACAACGGGACGAGGACAGGAAAATATCACAAGTAGCAACAGCTGGCAACCGCGAGGAAGGGAGAGAGTAAGCGGGAGTGGGGATTTGTCTGCGCAGGTCGTCATCTACGCGTTACTGCTATAGATGGCGCTTGCTTGCTGCGAGCATCTCATCTCGCCTCGAAGAAACATTCGTTTTTCAGGTAGACGTCTCGTCATCGCCTATATCCCTTTAATTCCAAAGATTTCTGTTTTCCCACGCCCTCGCGACAATTGTTTAAAACAATCCCCAAATGTCGCAATTTCAAACATTTTACACCGTCTTCATCGCGGGATACTAATGCTACGCGTTTCAGCAGAATTTTGAAGTTGTGGAACTTCTAGAAGTGAAACGGTATTTTTCCAATTTTTTTAAATTTAAATAATTTTTAACTGCCGCCGCAATTAATTTATGGCAAAATCAAAACGTTTGTTCGTGAAAGTTCAGCACTTTGTAAGTATTTTGAAAATTTTCAGCTTCCTAGCTCATCCCCTAGTACCTAAACAGTTTTCTATTTGTTTAAACATTTTGAGAATTTTTAACTGCCGAACAAAATTATATATCGAAATCATGGTGGTCTCTCTCTAATTCTTTTTTGGAATTCTACCAGCAAAATAATTTCAGCTGCGTAGCACGAGCGAAAGTGCATAAACTATGAGAATTGGTTTGAACAATTGACAATTTTTTGCGTCCGCGTCGTCGAACTTTTTAAAGATTTTGTTTTTTTTCTGGGCGGCTCCGCAAAGAATTCTACTTAAGGAAAAAATTTCGAGTCTCCAGCTCATCCGGAAGTGCCTGAAAATCGGTATCATACTGTGTTCTATATATATTCGTCGTCAATCATTTGTTTTTGGTCGGCAAACGACGAGATTCGCGTCTTTTCCCACGACAGAAGGCACAAAAAGCGCAATTTCTGTGAATTAATTTCGTGCACTTGCCGGTAAGCTCGGAAGTTGAAATTTTCAGTGTCGCTAGATGGACAAAATATCTATCGGGAATTGTCGTCGCTTTTGCTTACGGTGTCTTGGGTTCGACTCCAAAGACCCCGGAATATCTCCTATAAGTTAGCGTGGGGGAACGCGATCTAATAAGCTTAGGAAGCTGAAATTTTGCAAGATTATACGACTTTTCTCGGAACCGACTACAAAAATCGAAAATTTTAAAATTGTCAGTTTCTAAGAGTCGATTTAACCCCATTTGTACATTAATGTTCGATAATTTTTATCTTGAAAACTATATGCCGCACGTTCAAGATCTCGGTATCATTATTTAGGCGATTACACGTAAAAAAAAATAAAATTTTTAAAAAGTTAAAAAAAGTCGAACGCTAATAACAATTCGCAATTGTTTAAAACAACTATTCAACGTTTTCGTATTTACGAATGCGCTGCGGCGCTAAAAGTCCCTTTACGAGTAAAATTTCGAAACATGATCTGATAGGGACAACTCCGATTTCGATATTTCATTTTGTCCTGCAGTTAAAAATTCTTAAAATATTAACGGAAGGGTTAATGTTCAGCTCCTACGATGAGAGTTTGACAGCCAAAATTGGCGAGTTATTTGGAAATTATTTCGGTTTTAACATTTAACTTCCGAGAGTGTGGTGAAAAGCTCCAAATTCGGCAGAAATGTGTCGTGTGCACGATATTCCTAAGAATGCAAAAATTGGCGATCGTTTCGCTCCATCGCAGTTGGAGCGGCGTGGTAGGTCTCCGGGCTGATTCGAGCGGCGTGGTAGGTCGCCGGCGGGGCACCGGCCGAATGGGGGGGAGGCGGAAAGTGGGGGGGGGGTGGCAAGTGGGGGGGGAATCGGCATGTGGGGGGGGGCGAGGCGGAAAGTGGGGGCGAGGCGGAAAGTGGGGGGGGGGCAAGTGGGGGGGGGGGGCGAGGCGGGAAAAGGGGGGGAAGCAGCAAGTGGGGGGGCAAGGCGGCAATTGTGGGGGGAGGCGGCAAATGTGGGGGGAGGCGGCAAGTGTGGGGGGCGAGGCGGAAAGTGGGGGTGGGGGGGGCAAGGGGGAAAGTGATGGAGGGGGGGGCGGAAAGTTGGGGGGGTGGCGGCAAGTGGGGGGAGGTGGCATGTGGGGGGGAAGGCGGCAAGTGGGTGAGGTGCGGCAAGTGGGGGGGGCGAGGCGTAAATGGGGGAGGGCGGCAAGTGAGGGGAGGCGACATGTGGGGGGGGGGGGGGAGGCGGCAAGTGGGTGGGGGAGGCTGCAAGCGGTGGGGAGGCGGCAAGTGGGGGGGAGGCGGCATATGAGGGGGCGGCAAGTGGGGGTGGGGGGCGGCAAATGGTGGGGGGGCGGCAAGTGAGGTTGGGCAAGTGGGGGGGGGCGGAAAGTGGGGGGAGGCGGCAATTGGGGGGGGAGGCGGCAAGTGGGGGGGGGGCGGCAAGTGGGGGGGGGGTGAGGCGGCAAGTGGGGGGGGGGGTCGAGGTGGCAAGTGGGGGGGGGGCGGCAAGTGGGTGGGGTCGGCTAGTGGGGGGGGGGGCAAGTGGGGGGGGGCAAGTGGGGGGGGGGCAAGTGGAGGGGGGGGGCAAGTGGAGGGGGGGGCAAGAATGTCTAAGAGCTTAGCAAAAGTCAAACACGTAAAAAACAACGGGAGAGGACAGGAAAATATCACAAGTAAGTAAGTAAGTAAGTAAGTTCACCACTCTGTAAATATTTTGAAAATTTCAGCTTCCTAGCTTATTCCCTAGTACCTAAACTCTTTTCTATTTGTTTAAACATTATTAGAATTTTTAACTGCCGAACAAATTAATATATATCGAAATCGTGGTGGTCTCTATCTGGTTCTTTTTTGGAATTCTACTTGCAAAAAAAATTTCAGCTGCGTAGCACGAGCGAAAGTGCATAAACCATGAGAATTTGTTTGAACAATTGCCATTTTTTTTGGTTCCATCGCAGTTGGAGCGGCGTGTTAGGTCTCCGGGCTGATTCGAGCGGCGTGGTAGGTCGCCGGCGGGGCACCGGCGGAAGAAGGGGGGGGGAGGAAAGTGGGGGGGATACGGCAAGTGGAGGGGGGAGGCAGCATGTGGGGGGGGGCGGCAAGTGGGGGGGCGGAAAGTGGGGGGCAGCAAGTGGGGGGGAGGCGGCAAGTGGGGGGGGGAAGCGGCAAGTGGGGGGGGGAGGCGGCATGTAGGAGGTGTGAGGCGCAAAGGGGGTGGGGGCGAGGCGGAAAATGGGGGGGCGTGGGGGAAATTGGGGGGGGAGGCGGAAAGGGGGGGGGGCGGAAATTTGGGGGGGGCGGCAAGGGGGGGGAGGTGGCATGTGAGGGGGGAGACGGCAAGTGGGGGGGGGGCAAATAGTGAGTAGGGGCGAGGCGGAAATTGGGGGGGGCGGCAAGTGGGGGGAGGAGACATGTGAAGGGGGAGGCGGCAAGTGGGGGGGGGGGCGGGAAATTGGGGGGGGGGGGCGGAAAGTTGGGGGGGGCGGCAAGTGGGGGGATGTGGCATGTGGGGGGGAAGGCGGCAAGTGGGGGGGGTCGACCTGTGGGGGGGCGGCAAATAGGGGGAGGCGGAAAGTGAGGGGGGGTCGAGGCGGCAGGTTGGGGGGGGCGGCAAGTGTTGGGGGTCGGCAAGTGGGGGGGCGGCAAGAGGGGGGGGCGGCAAGTAGGGGGTGGGGCAAGTGGGGGGGCAAGTGGGGGGGATCAAGTGGGGGGGGGGCAAGAATGTCCAAGAGCTAAGCAAAAGTCAAACACGTAAAAAACAACGGAAGAGGACAGGAAAATATCACAAGTAGCAACAGCTGGCAACCGCGAGGAAGGGGGAGAGAGTAAGCGGGAGTTGGGATTTGTCTGCGCAGGTCGTCATCTACGCGTTACTGCTATAGTTGGCGCTTGCTTGCTGCGAGCATCTCATCTCGCCTCGAAGAAACATTCGTTTTTCAGGCAGACGTCTCGTCATCGCCTATATCCCTTTAATTCCAATGATTTCCGTTTTCCCACGCCTCGCGACAATTGTTTAAAACAATCCCCAAATGTCGCAATTTCAAACATTTTACACCGTCTTCATCGCGGGATACTAATGCCACGCGTTTCAGCAGAATTTTGAAGTTGTGGCACTTCTAGAAGTGAAACGGTATTTTTCCAATTGTTTAAAACTTAAATAATTTTTAACGGCCGCCGCAATTAATGTATGGCAAAATCAAAACGTTTGTTCGTGAAAGTTTACCACTGCAAATATTTTGAAAATTTCAGCTTCCTAGCTCATTCCCTAGTACCTAACCAGTTTTCTATATTTAACAATTTGAGAACTTTTACCTGCCGAACAAATTAATATATCGAAATCGTGGTGGTCTCTCTGGTTCTTTTTTGGAATTGTGGGGGGGGGGAGGCGAAAATGGGGGGGGAGGCAGCAAGTGGGGGGGCGAGTTGGAAAGTGGGGGGGGGGCGAGGCGGCAAGTGTGGGGGGGCGGCAAACATGGGGGGCGGCAAGTGGGGGGGGGGGCGAAGCGGCAAGGGGGGGGGGCGGCATGTGGGCGGGGAGGTGAAAAGTGGGGGGGGGGGGGCGAGACGGGAAGTGTGGGGGGCGGAGGCATGTGGGGGCGGAGGCGGCAAGTAGGGGGGAGACGGCAAAAGGAGGGGCGGCAATTGGGGGGGGGGGGGGGGGGCAGGCGGCAAAGGGGGGGGGGGGCGAGGCGGCAAAGGGGGGAGGCGGCAAGTAGGGGGTGGGCGAGGCGGCAATTATGGGGGTGGCGGCATGTGGGGGGGAGGCGAAAAGTAGGGGTAGGGTTAGACGGCAAGTGTGGGGGGAGGCGGCAAGTGGGGGGGGGGGGAGGCGGTGTGTGGGGGGGGCGGCAATTGGGGAGTGGGGCAGGCGGCAAGGGGGGGGGCGCGAGGTGGCAAAGGGGAGGGGCGCGAGGCGGCAAAGGGGGGAGGCGGCAAGTGGGGGAAGAGAGGAAAAGTGAGGGGATGCGGAAAGTGGGAGGGGGGGAGGAAAGTGGGGGGGAGGCGGCAAGTGGAGGAGGGAGGCAGCAAGTGGGGGGGGGGGGGCGGCAAGTGGGGGGGGCGGCAATTGGGGGGGCAGCAAGTGGGGGGAAGCGGCAAGTGGGTGGGGAAGCGGCAAGTGGGGGGGATGCGGCAAGTTGGGGGGGGGAAGTGAGTGGGGCGAAGCGGAAAGTGGGGGGGGGAGGCGGCATGTAGGAGGGGCGAGGCGGAAAGGGAGGGGGGGCGAGGCGGAAAGTGGGTGGGGAGGCGTAAAAGGGGGGGGGCGGAAAGTTGGGGGGGGCGGCAAGTGGGGGGAGGTGGCATGTAAGGGAAGAAGGCGGCAAGTGGGGGGGGCGAGGCGGAAATTGGGAGGGGCGGCATTTGGGGGGAAGCGACATGTGGGGGGGGGGATTCGGCAAGTGGGGGGGGCGGAAAATTGGGGGGTGGCCGAAAGTTGGGGGGGCGGCAAATGGGGGGAGGTGGCATGTGGGGGGGGAGGCGGCAATTGGGGGGGAGGCGGCAAGTGGGGGGAGGCGGCAAGCGGTGGGGAGGCGGCAAGTGGGTGGGGGAGGCGGCATATGGGGGGGGGTCGGCAAGTGGGGGTGGCGGCAAATGGTGGGGGGGCTGCAAGTTGGAGGGCGGCAAGTGAGGGGAGGCAAGTGGGGGGGGGGCGGAAAGGGGGGGGGCGGCAAGTGGGGGGGGGGAGGCGGCAAGTGGTGGGGCGGAATTTGAGGGGGGGTTGAGGAGGCAAGTGGGGGGGCGGCAAGACGGGGGGGGAGGCGGCACGTGGGGGGGGCAAGTGGGGGGGGGGCAAGGGGGGGGGCAAGTGGGGAGGGGGCAAGAATGCCCAAGAGCTAAGCAAAAGTCAAACACGTAAAAAACAACGGGAGAGGACAGGAAAATATCACAAGTAGCAACAGCTGGCAACCGCGAGGAAGGGAGAGAGTAAGCGGGAGTGTGGATTTGTCTGCGCAGGTCGTCATCTACGCGTTACTGCTATAGTTGGCGCTTGCTCGCTTGCTTGCTGCGAGCATCTCATCTCGCCTCGAAGAAACATTCGTTTTTCAGGCAGACGTCTCGTCATCGCCTATATCCCTTTAATTCCAAAGATTTCTGTTTTCCCACGCCTCGCGACAATTGTTTAAGACAATCCCCAAATGTCGCAATTTCAAACATTTTACACCGTCTTCATCGCGGGATACTAATGCTACGCGTTTCAGCAGAATTTTGAAGTTGTGGCACTTCTAGAAGTGAAACGGTATTTTTCCAATTGTTTAAAACTTAAATAATTTTTAACAACCGCCGCAATTAATGTATGGCAAAATCAAAACGTTTGTTCGTGAAAGTTTACCACTGCAAATATTTTGAAAATTTCAGCTTCCTAGCTCATTCCCTAGTACCTAACCAGTTTTCTATTTTTTAACAATTTGAGAACTTTTACCTGCCGAACAAATTAATATATCGAAATCGTGGTGGTCTCTCTGGTTCTTTTTTGGAATTGTGGGGGGGGAGGCGAAAAATGGGGGGGGAGGCAGCAAGTGGGGGGGCGAGTTGGAAAGTGGGGGGTGGGGCGAGGCGGCAAGTGTGGGGGGGCGGCAAGTGGGGGGGGGGGGGCGAAGCGGCAAGGGGGGGGGGGGGGGCGGCAAAAGGGGGCGAGAAGACAAGTGGGGGGCGAGGCGGCAATTGTGGGGGGGCGGCATGTGGGCAGGGAGGTGAAAAGTGGGGGGGGGGCGAGACGGGAAGTGTGGGGGGAGGAGGCATGTGGGGGGGGGAGGCGGCAAGTAGGGGGGAGACGGCAAAAGGAGGGGCGGCAATTGGGGGGGGCAAGCGGCAAAGGGGGGGGCGAGGCGGCAAAGGGGGGAGGCGGCAAGTAGGGGGTGGGCGAGGCGGCAATTATGGGGGTGGCGGCATGTGGGGGGGAGGCGAAAAGTAGGGGGAGGGTTAGACGGCAAGTGTGGGGGGAGGCGGCAAGTGGGGGGGGGGGGAGGCGGCAAGTGGGGTGGGGCGGCAATTGGGGGGGGGGCAGGCGGCAAAGGGGGGGGGCGCGAGGTGGCAAAGGGGAGGGGCGCGAGGCGGCAAAGGGGGGAGGCGGCAAGTGGGGGAAGAGACGAAAAGTGAGGGGAGGCAGCAAGTGGGGGGGGGGCGGCAAGTGGGGGGGGGGCGGCAATTGGGGGGGCAGCAAGTGGGGGGAAGCGGCAAGTGGGTGGGGAAGCGGCAAGTGGGGGAAGAAGTGAGGGGGGCGAAACGGAAAGTGGGGGGGGGGCGAGGCGGCATGTAGGAGGGGCGAGGCGGAAAGGGGGGGGGGCGAGGCGGAAAGTGGGTGGGGAGGCGGAAAAGGGGGGGGGCGGAAAGTTGGGGGGGGGCGGCAAGTGGGGGGAGGTGGCATGTTAGGGAAGAAGGCGGCAAGTGGGGGGGGGGCGAGGCGGAAATTGGGGGGGCGGCAAGTGGGGGGAGGCGACATGTGGGGGGGGGGGATTCGGCAAGTGGAGGGGGGCGGAAAATTGGGGGGTGGCCGAAAGTTGGGGGGGGCGGCAAATGGGGGGAGGTGGCATGTGGGGGGGAGGCGGCAAGTGGGGGGGAGGCGGCAAGTGGGGGGAGGCGGCAAGCGGTGAGGAGGCGGCAAGTGGGTGGGGGAGGCGGCATATGGTGGGGGTCGGCAAGTGGGGGTGGCGGCAAATGGTGGGGGGGCGGCAAGTTGGAGGGCGGCAAGTGAGGGGAGGCAAGTGGGGGGGGGGCGGAAAGGGGGGGGGCGGCAAGTGGGGGGGGAGGCGGCAAGTGGTGGGGCGGAAATTGAGGGGGGGTTGAGGACGCAAGTGGGGGGGCGGCAAGACGGGGGGGGCGGCACGTGGGGGGGGCAAGTGGGGGGGGGGGGGCAAGGGGGGGGCAAGTGGGGAGGGGGCAATAATGCCCAAGAGCTAAGCAAAAGTCAAACACGTAAAAAACAACGGGAGAGGACAGGAAAATATCACAAGTAGCAATAGCTGGCAACCGCGAGGAAGGGAGAGAGTAAGCGGGAGTGGGGATTTGTCTGCGCAGGTCGTCATCTACGCGTTACTGCTATAGTTGGCGCATGCTTGCTGCGAGCATCTCATCTCGCCTCGAAGAAACATTCGTTTTTCAGGTAGACGTCTCGTCATCGCCTATATCCCTTTAATTCCAAAGATTTCCGTTTTCCCACGCCTCGCGACAATTGTTTAAAACAATCCCCAAATGTCGCAATTTCAAACATTTTACACCGTCTTCATCGCGGGATACTAATGCTACGCGTTTCGGCAGAATCTTGAAGTTGTGGCACTTCTAGAAGTGATACGGTATTTTTCCAATTTTCTAAAACTTAAATAATTTTTAACGGCCGCCGCAATTGTTGTATGGCAAAATCAAAACGTTTGTTCGTGAAAGTTTACCACTGTAAATATTTTGAAAATTTCAGCTTCCTAGCTCATTCCCTAGTACCTAACCAGTTTTCTATTTTTTAACAATTTGAGAACTTTTACCTGCCGAACAAATTAATATATCGAAATCGTGGTGGTCTCTCTGGTTCTTTTTTGGAATTGTGGGGGGGGGGGAGGCGAAAAAGTGGGGGGAGGCAGCAAGTGGGGGGGCGATTTGGAAAGTGGGGGGGGGAGCGAGGCGGCAAGTGTGGGGAGGCGGCAAGAGGGGGGGGCGAATCGGCAAGGGGGGGGGCGGCAAGTGGGGGCGAGAAGACAAGTGGGGGGCGAGGCGGCAATTGTGGGGGGGCGGCATGTGGGCGCGAGGTGAAAAGTGGGGGGGGGGGGCGAGACGGGAAGTGTGGGGGGAGGAGGCATGTAGGGGGGGAGGCGGCAAGTGGGGGGGGGAGACGGCAAGTGGGGGGGCGGCAATTGGGGGGGGGCAGGCGGCAAAGGGGGGGGCAGGCGGCAAAGGGGGGGGGCGAGGCGGCAAAGGGGGGAGGCGGCAAGTAGGGGGTGGGCGAGGCGGCAATTGTGGGGGGTGGCGGCATGTGGGGGGGAGGCGAAAAGTGGGGGGAGGGCGAGACGGCAAGTGTGGGGGGAGGCGGCAAATGGGGTTGGGGGGATGCGGCAAGTGGGGGGGGCGGAAATTGAAAAGGGGGCAGGCGGCAAAGGGGGGGGGCGCGAGGCTGCAAAGGGGAGGTGCGCGAGACGGCAAAGGGGGGAGGCGGCAAGTGGGGGAAGAGACGGAAAGTGGGGGGAGGCGGAAAGTGGGGAGAAGGAGGAAAGTGGGAGGGAGGCGTCAAGTAGAGGGGTGAGGCAGCAAGTGGGGGGGGTGGGGGCGGCAAGTGGGGGGGCGGCAATTGGGGGGGGATGCGGCAAGTGGGGGGGGAGTGAGGGGGGCGAAGCGGAAAGTGGGGGGGGGCCAGGCGGCATGTAGGAGGGGGCGAGGCGGAAAGGGGGGGGCGAGGCGGAAAGTGGGGGGGGGCGTGGGGGGAAAGTGGGTGGGGAGGCGGAAAAGGGGGGGCGGAAAGTTGGGAGGGGCGGCAAGTGGGGGGGAGGTGGCATGTGAGGGAGGGAGGCGGCAAGTGGGGGGGGGGGCAAATGGTGGGGGGGGGGGGCGAGGCGGAAAATGGGGGGGGCGGCAAGTGGGGGGAGGCGACATGTAGGGGGGGGAGGCGGCAAGTGGGGGGGGGGTGGAAAATTGGGTGGTGGCCGAAAGTTGGGGGGGGGGCGGCAAGTGGGGGGAGGTGGCATGTGGGTGGGGAGGCGGCAAGTGGGGCGGGGGGAGGCGGCAAGTGGGGGAAGGCGGCAAGTGGGGGGGGGAGGCGGCATATGGGGGGGGCTTCGGCAAGTGGGGGGGCGTCAAATGGTGGGGGGGCGGCAAGTTGGAGGGCGGCAAGTGAGGGGAGGTGAGTGGGGGGGGCGGAAAGGGGGGGGGAGGCGGCAAGTGGGGGGGGGAGGCGGCAAGTAGAGGGGGGCGGCAAGTGGGGGGGGGGCAAGTGGGGGGAAGGGGGGGGGCAAGTGGGGGGGGGGATCAAGAATATCCAAGAGCTAAGCAAAAGTCAAACACGTAAAAAACAACGGGATGAGGACAGGAAAATATCACAAGTAGCAACAGCTGGCAACCGCGAGGAAGGGAGAGAGTAAGCGGGAGTGGGGGTTCGTCTGCGCAGGTCGTCATCTACCCGTTACTGCTATAGTTGGCGCTTGCTTGCTGCGAGCATCTCATCTCGCCTCGAAGAAACATTCGTTTTTCAGGTAGACGTCTCGTCATCGCCTATATCCCTTTAATTCCAAAAATTTCCGTTTTCCCACGCCTCGCGACAATTGTTTAAAACAATCCCCAAATGTCGCAATTTCAAACATTTTACAACGTCTTCATCGCGGGATACTAATGCTACGCGTTTCAGCAGAATTTTGAAGTTGTGGAACTTCTAGAAGTGAAATGGTATTTTTCCAATTTTTTTAAATTTAAATAATTTTTAACTGCCGCCGCAATTAATTTATGGCAAAATCAAAACGTTTGTTCGTGAAAGTTCAGCACTTTGTAAGTATTTTGAAAATTTCAGCTTCCTAGCTCATCCCCTAGTACCTAAACAGTTTTCTATTTGTTTAAACATTTTGAGAATTTTTAACTGCCGAACAAAATTATATATCGAAATCATGGTGGTCTCTCTCTGGTTCTTTTTTGGAATTCTACCAGCAAAAAAAATTTCAGCTGCGTAGCTCGAGCAAAAGTGCATAAACCATGAGAATTGGTTTGAACAATTGCCAATTTTTTGCGTCCGCGTCGTCAAACTTTTTAAGATTTTGTTTTTTTCTGGGCGGCTCCGCAAAGAATTCTAATTAAGGAAAAAATTTCGAGTCTCCAGCTCATCCGGAAGTGCCTGAAAATCGGTATCATACTGTGTTCTATATATATTCGTCGTCAATCATTTGTTTTTGGTCGGCAAACGACGAGATTTGCGTCTTTTCCCACGACAGAAGGCACAAAAAGCGCAATTTCTGTGAATTAATTTCGTGCACTTGCCGGTAAGCTCGGAGGTTGAAATTTTCAGTGTCGCTAGATGGACAAAATATCTATCGGGAATTGTCGTCGCTTTTGCTCACGGTGTCTTGGGTTCGACTCCAAAGACCCCGGAATATCTCCCATAAGTTAGCGTGGGGGAACGCGATCTAATAAGCTTAGGAAGCTGAAATTTTGCAAGATTATACGACTTTTCTCGGAACCGACTACAAAAATCGAAAATTTTAAAATTGTCAATTTCTAAGAGTCGATTTAACCCCATTTGTACATTAAAGTTCGATAATTTTTATCTTGAAAACTATATGCCGCACGTTCAAGATCTCGGTATCATTATTTAGGCGATTACACGTAAAAAAAAAGAAATTTTTAAAAATTTAAAAAAAGTCGACCGCTAATAACAATTCGCAATTGTTTAAACAACTATTCAACGTTTTCGTATTTCCGAATGCGCTGCGGAGCTAAAAGTCCCTTTACGAGTAAAATTTCGAAACATGATCTGATAGGGACAACTCCGATTTCGATATTTCATTTTGTCCTGCAGTTAAAAATTCTTAAAATTTTAACGGAAGGGTTAATGTTCAGCTCCTACGAGGAGAGTTTGACAGCCAAAATTGGCGAGTTATTTGGAAATTATTTCGGTTTTAACATTTAACTTCCGAGAGTGTGGTGAATAACTCCAAATTCGGCAGAAATGTGTCGTGTGCACGATATTCCTAAGAATGCAAAAATTGGCGATCGTTTCGCTCCATCGCAGTTGGAGCGGCGTGGTAGGTCTCCGGGCTGATTCGAGCGGCGTGGTAGGTCGCCGGCGGGGCACCGGCCGAATGGGGGGGAGGCGGAAAGTGGGGGGGGGGGGGGGGGGTGGCAAGTATGGGCGGAATCGGCATGTGGGGGGGGCGAGGCGGAAAGTGGGGGCGAGGCGGAAAGTGGGGGGGGGGCAAGTGGGGGGGGGAGGCGGCAAGGGGGGGGGGAAACGGCAAAGGGGGGGAGGAGGCAATTGTGGGGGGAGGCGGCAATTGTGGGGGGAGGCGGCAAGTGTGGGGGGCGAGGCGGAAAGTGGGGGGGGGGGGGAAGGGAGAAAGTGATGGATGGGGGGGCGGAAAGTTGGGGGGGGGGCGGCAAGTGGGGGGAGGTGGCATGTGGGGGGGAAGGCGGCAAGTGGGTGAGGTGCGGCAAGTGGGGGGGGCGAGGCGGAAATGGGGGAGGGCGGCAAGTGAGGGGAGGCGACATGTGGGGGGGGAGGCGGCAAGTGGGTGGGGGGAGGCGGCAAGCGGTGGGGAGGCGGTAAATGGGGGGGAGGCGGCATATGGGGGGGCGGCATGTGGGGGTGGGGGGCGGCAAATGGTGGGGGGGCGGCGAGTGAGGTTGGGCAAGTGGGGGGGGCGGAAAGTGGGGGGAGGCGGCAATTGGGGGGGGAGGCGGCAAGTGGGGGGGGGGCGGCAAGTGGGGGGGGGGGTGAGGCGGCAAGTGGGGGGGGGGTCGAGGTGGCAAGTGGGGGGGGGGGGCGGCAAGTGGGTGGGGTCGGCAAAGTGGGGGGGGGGGCAAGTGGGGGGGGGCAAGTTGGGGGGGCAAGTGGGCGGGGGCAAGTGGAGGGAGGGGCAAGTGGAGGGGGGGGCAAGAATGTCCAAGAGCTTAGCAAAAGTCAAACACGTAAAAAAACAACGGGAGAGGACAGGAAAATATCACAAGTAAGTAAGTATGTAAGTAAGTTCACCACTCTGTAAATATTTTGAAAATTTCAGCTTCCTAGCTTATTCCCTAGTACCTAAACTCTTTTCTATTTGTTTAAACATTTTTAGAATTTTTAACTGCCGAACAAATTAATATATATCGAAATCGTGGTGGTCTCTATCTGGTTCTTTTTTGGAATTCTACTTGCAAAAAAAATTTCAGCTGCGTAGCACGAGCGAAAGTGCATAAACCATGAGAATTTGTTTGAACAATTGCCATTTTTTTTTTGTTCCATCGCAGTTGGAGCGGCGTGTTAGGTCTCCGGGCTTATTCGAGCGGCGTGGTAGGTCGCCGGCGGGGGCACCGGCGGAAGAAGGGGGGGGGGAGGAAAGTGGGGGGGATACGGCAAGTGGAGGGGGGAGGCAGCATTTGGGGGGGGGCGGCAAGTGGGGGGGCGGAAAGTGGGGGCCAGCAAGTGGGGGGGGAGGCGGCATGTAGGAGGTGTGAGGCGGAAAGGGGGTGGGGGCGAGGCGGAAAGTGGGGGGGCGTGGGGGAAATTGGGGGGGGAGGCGGAAAAGGGGGGGGGGCGGAAATTTGGGGGGGGCGGCAAGGGGGGGGAGGTGGAATGTAAGGGGGGGAGGCGGCAAGTGGGGGGGGGGGGCAAATAGTGAGTGGGGGCGAGGCGGAAATTGGGGGGGCGGCAAGTGGGGGGAGGAGACATGTGGGGGGGGGAGGCGGCAAGTGGGGGGGGGGGCGGAAAATTGGGGGGGGCGGAAAGTTGGGGGGGGCGGCAAGTGGGCGGATGTGTCATGTGGGGGGGAAGGCGGCAAGTGGGGGGGGGGTCGACATGTGGGGGGGGGCGGCAAATAGGGGGAGGCGGAAAGTGAGGGGGGGTCGAGGCGTCAGGTTGGGGGGGGGCGGCAAGTGGGGGGGTCGGCAAGTGGGGGGGCGGCAAGAGGGGGGGGGCGGCAAGTAGGGGGTGGGGCAAGTGGGGGGGCAAGTGAGGGGATCAAGTGGGGGGGGGCAAGAATGTCCAAGAGCTAAGCAAAAGTCAATCACGTAAAAAACAACGGAAGAGGACAGGAAAATATCACAAGTAGCAACAGCTGGCAACCGCGAGGAAGGGAGAGAGTAAGCGGGAGTGGGGATTTGTCTGCGCGAGGCGGCAAAGAGGGGAGGCGGCAAGTGGGGGAAGAGACGGAAAGTGGGGGGAGGCGGAAAGTGGGGGAGAGGAGGAAAGTGGGGGAGAGGCGGCAAGTAGAGGGGGGATGCAGCAAGTGGGGGGGGGTGGGGGCGGCAAGTGGGGGGGCGGCAATTGGGGGGGCAGCAAGTGGGGGGGAGCCGGCAAGTGGGGGGGGGAGCGGCAAGTGGGGGGGGGATGCGGCAAGTGGGGGGGGAGTAGGGGGGCGAAGTGGGGGGGGGGGCGAGGCGGCATATGGGGGGGGGGGGTCGGCAAGTGGGGGGGGGGGCAAATGGTGGGGTGGCGGCATGTGGGCGGGGAGGTGAAAAGTGGGGGGGGGCGAGACGGGAAGTGTGGGGGGAGGAGGCATGTGGGGGGGGAGGCGGCAAGTAGGGGGGAGACGGCAAAAGGAGGGGCGGCAATTGGGGGGGGGGGGGGCAGGCGGCAAAGGGGGGGGGCGAGGCGGCAAAGGGGGGAGTCGGCAAGTAGGGGGTGGGCGAGGCGGCAATTATGGGGGTGGCGGCATGTGGGGGGGAGGCGAAAAGTAGGGGGAGGGTTAGACGGCAAGTGTGGGGGGAGGCGGGAAGTGGGGGGGGGAGGCGGCAAGTGGGGGGGGGCGGCAATTGGGGGGGGGGCAGGCGGCAAAGGGGGGGGCGCGAGGTGGCAAAGGGGAGGGGCGCGAGGCGGCAAAGGGGGGAGGCGGCAAGTGGGGGAAGAGACGAAAAGTGAGGGGATGCGGAAAGTGGGGGGGGGGGAGGAAAGTGGGGGGGAGGCGGCAAGTGGAGGGGGAAGGCAGCAAGTGGGGGGGGGCGGCAAGTGGGGGGGGGCGGCAATTGGGGGGGCAGCAAGTGGGGGGAAGCGGCAAGTGGGTGGGGAAGCGGCAAGTGGGGGGGATGCGGCAAGTGGGGGGGGAGTGAAGGGGGCGAAGCGGAAAGTGGGGGGGGGGGGCGAGGCGGCATGTAGGAGGGGCGAGGCGGAAAGGGGGGGGGCGAGGCGGAAAGTGGGTGGGGAGGCGGAAAAGGGGGGGGGGGGGCGGAAAGTTGGGGGGGGCGGCAAGTGGGGGGAGGTGGCATGTAAGGGAAGAAGGCGGCAAGTGGGGGGGGGCGAGGCGGAAATTGGGGGGGCGGCAAGTGGGGGGAGGCGACATGTGGGGGGGGGGATTCGGCAAGTGGGGGGGGGGGCGGAAAATTGGGGGGTGGCCGAAAGTTGGGGGGGGGGCGGCAAATGGGGGGAGGTGGCATGTGGGGGAGGAGGCGGCAAGTGGGGGGGAGGCGGCAAGTGGGGGGAGGCGGCAAGCGGTGGGGAGGCGGCAAGTGGGTGGGGGAGGCGGCATATGGGGGGGGGTCGGCAAGTGGGGGTGGCGGCAAATGGTGGAGGGGCGGCAAGTTGGAGGGCGGCAAGTGAGGGGAGGCAAGTGGGGGGGGCGGAAAGGGGGAAGGCGGCAAGTGGGGGGGGGAGGCGGCAAGTGGTGTGGCGGAAATTGAGGGGGGGTTGAGGAGGCAAGTGGGGGGGGGCGGCAAGACGGGGGGGGGGGGGGGGCGGCACGTGGGGGGGGGGCAAGTGGGGAGGGGGCAAGAATGCCCAAGAGCTAAGCAAAAGTCAAACACGTAAAAAACCAAGTCAAACACGTAAAAAACAACGGGAGAGGACAGGAAAATATCACAAGTAGCAACAGCTGGCAACCGCGAGGAAGGGAGAGAGTAAGCGGGAGTGGGGATTTGTCTGCGCAGGTCGTCATCTACGCGTTACTGCTATAGTTGGCGCTTGCTTGCTGCGAGCATCTCATCTCGCCTCGAAGAAACATTCGTTTTTCAGGTATACGTCTCGTCATCGCCTATATCCCTTTAATTCCAAAGATTTCTGTTTTCCCACGCCTCGCGACAATTGTTTAAAACAATCCCCAAATGTCGCAATTTCAAACATTTTACACCGTCTTCATCGCGGGATACTAATGCTACGCGTTTCAGCAGAATTTTGAAGTTGTGGCACTTCTAGAAGTGATACGGTATTTTTCCAATTTTGTAAAACCTAAATAATTTTTAACGGCCGGCGCAATTGTTGTATGGCAAAATCAAAACGTTTGTTCGTGAAAGTTTAACACTGTAAATATTTTGAAAATTTCAGCTTCCTAGCTCATTCCCTAGTACCTAACCAGTTTTCTATTTTTTAACAATTTGAGAACTTTTACCTGCCGAACAAATTAATATATCGAAATCGTGGTGGTCTCTCTGTTTCTTTTTTGGAATTGTGGGGGGGGGGAGGCGAAAATGTGGGGGGGAGGCAGCAAGTGGGGGGGCGAGTTGGAAAGTGGGGGGGGGGGGGGCGAGGCGGCAAGTGTGGGGGGGCGGCAATTGGGGGGGGGGCGAAGCGGCAAGGAGGGGGCGGCAAGTGGGGGCGAGAAGACAAGTGGGGGGCGAGGGCGGCAATTGTGGGGGGGCGGCATGTGGGCGGGGAGGTGAAAAGTGGGGGGGGGGCGAGACGGGAAGTGTGGGTGGAGGAGGCATGTAAGAGGGGAGGCGGCAAGTGGGGGGGGGAGACGGCAAGTGGGGGGCAGCAATTGGGGGGGGGGCAGGCGGCAAAGGGGGGGGGGGGCGAGGCGGCAAAGGGGGGAGGCGGCAAGTAGGGGGTGGTCGAGGCGGCAATTGTGGGGGTGGCGGCATGTGGGGGGGGAGGCAAAAAGTGGGGGGAGGTCGAGACGGAAAGTGTGGGGGGAAGCGGCAAGTGGGGGGTGGGGCGGCAATTGGGGGGGGGCAGGCGGCAAAGGGGGGGCGCGAGGCTGCAAAGGGGAGGTGCGCGAGGCGGCAAAGGGGGGAGGCGGCAAGTGGGGGAAGAGACGGATAGTGGGGGGAGGCGGAAAGTGGGGGGGAGGAGGAAAGTGGGGGGGGAGGCGGCAAGTAGAGGGGGGAGGCAGCAAGTGGGGGGGGTGGGGGCGGCAAGTGGGGGGCGGCAATTGGGGGGGCAGCAAGTGGGGGGGAGGCGGCAAGTGGGGGGGGGAGCGGCAAGTGTGGGGGGGGTGCGGCAAGTGGGGGGGAGTAGGGGGGCGAAGCGGAAAGTGGGGGGGGGGGGCGAGGCGGCATATGGGGGGGGGGGTCGGCAAGTGGGGGGGGCGGCAAATGGTGTGGTGGCGGCAAGTTGGAGGGCGGCAAGTGAGGGGAGGAAAGTGGGGGGGGGCGGAAAGGGGGGGGAGGCGGCAAGTGGGGGGGGGAGGCGGCAAGTAGGGGAAGGGCGGCAAGTGGGGGGGGGGGTAAGTGGGGGGGGAAGGGGGGGGGGCAAGTGGGGGGGGTCAAGAATATCCAAGAGCTAAGCAAAAGTCAAACACGTAAAAAACAACGGGAGAGGACAGGAAAATATCACAAGTAGCAACAGCTGGCAACCGCGAGGAAGGGAGAGAGTAAGCGGGAGTGGGGGTTTGTCTGCGCAGGTCGTCATCTACGCGATACTGCTATAGTTGGCGCTTGCTTGCTGCGAGCATCTCATCTCGCCTCGAAGAAACATTCGTTTTTCAGGTAGACGTCTCGTCATCGCCTATATCCCTTTAATTCCAAAAATTTCCGTTTTCCAACGCCTCGCGACAATTGTTTAAAACAATCCTCAAATGTCGCAATTTCCAACATTTTACAACGTCTTCATCGCGGGATACTAATGCTACGCGTTTCAGCAGAATTTTGAAGTTGTGGAACTTCTAGAAGTGAAACGGTATTTTTCCAATTCTTTTAAATTTAAATAATTTTTAACTGCCGCCGCAATTAATTTATGGCAAAATCAAAACGTTTGTTCGTGAAAGTTTACCACTGCAAATATTTTGAAAATTTCAGCTTCCTAGCTCATTCCCTAGTACCTAACAAGTTTTCTATTTTTTAACAATTTGAGAACATTTACCTGACGAACAAATTAATATATCGAAATCATGTTGGTCTCTCTGGTTCTTTTTTGGAATTGTGGGGGGGGGAGGCGAAAATGGGGGGGGGAGGCAGCAAGTGGGGTGGCGAGTTGGAAAGTGGGGGGGGGGGGCGAGGCGGCAAGTGTGGGGGGGCGGCAAGTGGGGGGGGGGGGCGAAGCGGCAAGGGGGGGGGGGGCGGCAAAAGGGGGCGAGAAGACAAGTGGGGGGCGAGGCGGCAATTGTGGGGGGGCAGCATGTGGGCGGGGAGGTGAAAAGTGGGGGGGGGGGGCGAGACGGGAAGTGTGAGGGGAGGAGGCATGTGGGGGGGAGGCGGCAAGTAGGGGGGAGACGGCAAAAGGAGGGGCGGCAATTGGGGGGGGGGCAGGCGGCAAAGGGGGGTGGGTGCGAGGCGGCAAAGGGGGGGAGGCGGCAAGTAGGGGGTGGGCGAGGCGGCAATTATGGGGGTGGCGGCATGTGGGGGGGAGGCGAAAAGTAGGGGAAGGGTTAGACGGCAAGTGTGGGGGGGAGGCGGCAAGTGGGGGGGGGGGAGGCGGCAAGTGGGGGGGGCGGCAATGGGGGGGGGGGGGGGCAGGCGGCAAAGGGGGGGGGCGCGAGGTGGCAAAGAGGAGGGGCGCGAGGCGGCAAAGGGGGGAGGCGGCAAGTGGGGGAAGAGACGAAAAGTGAGGGGATGCGGAAAGTGGGGGGGGGGAGGAAAGTGGGGGGGAGGCGGCAAGTGGAGGGGGGAGGCAGCAAGTGGGGGGGGGGCGGCAAGTGGGGGGGGGCGGCAATTGGGGGGGGCAGCAAGTGGGGGGAAGCGGCAAGTGGGTGGGGAAGCGGCAAGTGGGGGGGATGCTGCAAGTGGGGGGGGGGGGAGTGAGGGGGGCAAAGCGGAAAGTGGGGGGGGGGCGAGGCGGCATGTAGGAGGGGCGAGGCGGAAAGGGGGGGGGGCGAGGCGAAAAGTGGGTGGGGAGGCGGAAAAGGGGGGGCGGCAAGTGGGGGGGAGGCGACATGTGGGGGGGGGATTCGGCAAGTGGGGGGGGCGGAAAATTGGGGGGTGGCCGAAAGTTGGGGGGGGCGGCAAATGGGGGGAGGTGGCATGTGGGGGGGGAGGCGGCAAGTGGGGGGGAGGCGGCAATTGGGGGGAGGCGGCAAGCGGTGGGGAGGCGGCAAGTGGGTGGGGGAGGCGGCATATGGGGGGGGGTCGGCAAGTGGGGGTGGCGGCAAATGGTGGGGGGGCGGCAAGTTGGAGGGCGGCAAGTGAGGGAAGGCAAGTGGGGGGGGGCGGAAAGGGGGGGGGCGGAGAGGGGGGGGGTTGAGGAGGCAAGTGGGGGGGCGGCAAGACGGGGGGGGCGGCACGTGGGGGGGGGGGGCAAGTGGGGGGGGGGGGCAAGGGGGGGGGGCAAAGTGGGGAGGGGGGCAAGAATGCCCAAGAGCTAAGCAAAAGTCAAACACGTAAAAAACAACGGGAGAGGACAGGAAAATATCACAAGTAGCAACAGCTGGCAACCGCGAGGAAGGGAGAGAGTAAGCGGGAGTGGGGATTTGTCTGCGCAGGTCGTCATCTACGCGTTACTGCTATAGATGGCGCTTGCTTGCTGCGAGCATCTCATCTCGCCTCGAAGAAACATTCGTTTTTTCAGGTAGACGTCTCGTCATCGCCTATATCCCTTTAATTCCAAAGATTTCTGTTTTCCCACGCCTCGCGACAATTGTTTAAAACAATCCCCAAATGTCGCAATTTCAAACATTTTACACCGTCTTCATCGCGGGATACTAATGCTACGCGTTTCAGCAGAATTTTGAAGTTGTGGAACTTCTAGAAGTGAAACGGTATTTTTCCAATTTTTTTAAATTTAAATAATTTTTAACTGCCGCCGCAATTAATTTATGGCAAAATCAAAACGTTTGTTCGTGAAAGTTCAGCACTTTGTAAGTATTTTGAAAATTTCAGCTTCCTAGCTCATCCCCTAGTACCTAAACAGTTTTCTATTTGTTTAAACATTTTGAGAATTTTTAACTGCCGAACAAAATTATATATCGAAATCATGGTGGTCTCTCTCTGGTTCTTTTTTCGAATTCTACCAGCAAAAAAAATTTCAGCTGCGTAGCACGAGCGAAAGTGCATAAACCATGAGAATTGGTTTGAACAATTGACAATTTTTTGCGTCCGCGTCGTCGAACTTTTTAAAGATTTTGTTTTTTTCTGGGCGGCTCCGCAAAGAATTCTACTTAAGGAAAAAATTTCGAGTCTCCAGCTTATCCGGAAGTGCCTGAAAATCGGTATCATACTGTGTTCTATATATATTCGTCGTCAATCATTTGTTTTTGGTCGGCAAACGACGAGATTCGCGTCTTTTCCCACGACAGAAGGCACAAAAAGCGCAATTTCTGTAAATAATTTCGTTGCACTTGCCGGTAAGCTCGGAAGTTGAAATTTTCAGTGTCGCTAGATGGACAAAATATCTATCGGGAATTGTCGTCGCTTTTGCTTAGGGTGTCTTGGGTTCGACTCTAAAGACCCCGGAATATCTCCTATAAGTTAGCGTGGGGGAACGCGATCTAATAAGCTTAGGAAGCTGAAATTTTGCAAGATTATACGACTTTTCTCGGAACCGACTACAAAAATCGAAAATTTTAAAATTGTCAGTTTCTAAGAGTCGATTTAACCCCATTTGTACATTAATGTTCGATAATTTTTATCTTGAAAACTATATGCCGCACGTTCAAGATCTCGGTATCATTATTTAGGCGATTACACGTAAAAAAAAAGAAAATTTTTAAAAAGTTAAAAAAAGTCGACCGCTAATAACAATTCGCAATTGTTTAAACAACTATTCAACGTTTTCGTATTTCCGAATGCGCTGCGGCGCTAAAAGTCCCTTTACGAGTAAAATTTCGAAACATGATCTGATAGGGACAACTCCGATTTCGATATTTCATTTTGTCCTGCAGTTAAAAATTCTTAAAATATTAACGGAAGGGTTAATGTTCAGCTCCTACGATGAGAGTTTGACAGCCGAAATTGGCGAGTTATTTGGAAATTATTTCGGTTTTAACATTTAACTTCCGAGAGTGTGGTGAAAAACTCCAAATTCGGCAGAAATGTGTCGTGTGCACGATATTCCTAAGAATGCAAAAATTGGCGATCGTTTCGCTCCATCGCAGTTGGAGCGGCGTGGTAGGTCTCCGGGCTGATTCGAGCGGCGTGGTAGGTCGCCGGCGGGGCACCGGCCGAATGGGGGGGAGGCGGAAAGTGGGGGGGGGGGTGGCAAGTGGGGGGGGAATCGGCATGTGGGGGGGGCGAGGCGGAAAGTGGGGGCGAGGCGGAAAGTGGGGGGGGGGGCAAGTGGGGGGGGGGGGCGAGGCGGGAAAAGGGGGGGAAGCAGCAAGTGGGGGGGCAAGGCGGCAATTGTGGGGGGAGGCGGCAAATGTGGGGGGAGGCGGCAAGTGTGGGGGGGCGAGGCGGAAAGTGGGGGTGGGGGGGCAAGGGGGAAAGTGATGGAGGGGGGGGCGGAAAGTTGGGGGGTGGCGGCAAGTGGGGGGAGGTGGCATGTGGGGGGGAAGGCGGCAAGTGGGTGAGGTGCGGCAAGTGGGGGGGGCGAGGCGTAAATTGGGGAGGGCGGCAAGTGAGGGGAGGCGACATGTGGGGGGGGGGGGGGGGAGGCGGCAAGTGGGTGGGGGAGGCTGCAAGCGGTGGGGAGGCGGCAAGTGGGGGGGAGGCGGCATATGAGGGGCGGCAAGTGGGGGTGGGGGGCGGCAAATGGTGGGGGGGCGGCAAGTGAGGTTGGGCAAGTGGGGGGGGCGGAAAGTGGGGGGAGGCGGCAATTGGGGGGGGAGGCGGCAAGTGGGGGGGGGGCGGCAAGTGGGGGGGGGGTGAGGCGGCAAGTGGGGGGGGGGTCGAGGTGGCAAGTGGGGGGGGGCGGCAAGTGGGTGGGGTCGGCTAGTGGGGGGGGGGGGGCAAGTGGGGGGGGCAAGTGGGGGGGGGCAAGTGGAGGGGGGGGCAAGTGGAGGGGGGGGCAAGAATGTCTAAGAGCTTAGCAAAAGTCAAACACGTAAAAAACAACGGGAGAGGACAGGAAAATATCACAAGTAAGTAAGTAAGTAAGTAAGTTCACCACTCTGTAAATATTTTGAAAATTTCAGCTTCCTAGCTTATTCCCTAGTACCTAAACTCTTTTCTATTTGTTTAAACATTATTAGAATTTTTAACTGCCGAACAAATTAATATATATCGAAATCGTGGTGGTCTCTATCTGGTTCTTTTTTGGAATTCTACTTGCAAAAAAAATTTCAGCTGCGTAGCACGAGCGAAAGTGCATAAACCATGAGAATTTGTTTGAACAATTGCCATTTTTTTTGGTTCCATCGCAGTTGGAGCGGCGTGTTAGGTCTCCGGGCTGATTCGAGCGGCGTGGTAGGTCGCCGGCGGGGCACCGGCGGAAGAAGGGGGGGGGAGGAAAGTGGGGGGGATACGGCAAGTGGAGGGGGGAGGCAGCATGTGGGGGGGGGCGGCAAGTGGGGGGGGCGGAAAGTGGGGGGCAGCAAGTGGGGGGGAGGCGGCAAGTGGGGGGGGGAAGCGGCAAGTGGGGGGGGGAGGCGGCATGTAGGAGGTGTGAGGCGCAAAGGGGGTGGGGGCGAGGCGGAAAATGGGGGGGCGTGGGGGAAATTGGGGGGGGAGGCGGAAAGGGGGGGGGGGCGGAAATTTGGGGGGGGCGGCAAGGGGGGGGAGGGTGGCATGTGAGGGGGTAGACAGCAAGTGGGGGGGGGGCAAATAGTGAGTAGGGGCGAGGCGGAAATTGGGGGGGGCGGCAAGTGGGGGGAGGAGACATGTGAAGGGGGAGGCGGCAAGGTGGGGGGGGGGGCGGAATATTGGGGGGGGGGCGGAAAGTTGGGGGGGGCGGCAAGTGGGGGGATGTGGCATGTGGGGGGGAAGGCGGCAAGTGGGGGGGGTCGACCTGTGGGGGGGCGGCAAATAGGGGGGAGGCGGAAAGTGAGGGGGGGTCGAGGCGGCAGGTTGGGGGGGGCGGCAAGTGTTGGGGGTCGGCAAGTGGGGGGGCGGCAAGAGGGGGGGGCGGCAAGTAGGGGGTGGGGCAAGTGGGGGGGCAAGTGGGGGGGATCAAGTGGGGGGGGGGGCAAGAATGTCCAAGAGCTAAGCAAAAGTCAAACACGTAAAAAACAACGGAAGAGGACAGGAAAATATCACAAGTAGCAACAGCTGGCAACCGCGAGGAAGGGGGAGAGAGTAAGCGGGAGTTGGGATTTGTCTGCGCAGGTCGTCATCTACGCGTTACTGCTATAGTTGGCGCTTGCTTGCTGCGAGCATCTCATCTCGCCTCGAAGAAACATTCGTTTTTCAGGCAGACGTCTCGTCATCGCCTATATCCCTTTAATTCCAATGATTTCCGTTTTCCCACGCCTCGCGACAATTGTTTAAAACAATCCCCAAATGTCGCAATTTCAAACATTTTACACCGTCTTCATCGCGGGATACTAATGCCACGCGTTTCAGCAGAATTTTGAAGTTGTGGCACTTCTAGAAGTGAAACGGTATTTTTCCAATTGTTTAAAACTTAAATAATTTTTAACGGCCGCCGCAATTAATGTATGGCAAAATCAAAACGTTTGTTCGTGAAAGTTTACCACTGCAAATATTTTGAAAATTTCAGCTTCCTAGCTCATTCCCTAGTACCTAACCAGTTTTCTATATTTAACAATTTGAGAACATTTACCTGCCGAACAAATTAATATATCGAAATCGTGGTGGTCTCTCTGGTTCTTTTTTGGAATTGTGGGGGGGGGAGGCGAAAATGGGGGGGGAGGCAGCAAGTGGGGGGGGCGAGTTGGAAAGTGGGGGGGGGGGGCGAGGCGGCAAGTGTGGGGGGGCGGCAAGTGTGGGGGGGGCGGCAAGTGGGGGGGGGGGCGAAGCGGCAAGGGGGGGGGGCGGCATGTGGGCGGGGAGGTGAAAAGTGGGGGGGGGGGCGAGACGGGAAGTGTGGGGGGCGGAGGCATGTGGGGGCGGAGGCGGCAAGTAGGGGGGAGACGGCAAAAGGAGGGGCGGCAATTGGGGGGGGGGGGGCAGGCGGCAAAGGGGGGGGGGGGGAGGCGGCAAAGGGGGGAGGCGGCAAGTAGGGGGTGGGCGAGGCGGCAATTATGGGGGTGGCGGCATGTGGGGGGGAGGCGAAAAGTAGGGGTAGGGTTAGACGGCAAGTGTGGGGGGAGGCGGCAAGTGGGGGGGGGGAGGCGGTGTGTGGGGGGGGCGGCAATTGGGGAGTGGGGCAGGCGGCAAAGGGGGGGGCGCGAGGTGGCAAAGGGGAGGGGCGCGAGGCGGCAAAGGGGGGAGGCGGCAAGTGGGGGAAGAGAGGAAAAGTGAGGGGATGCGGAAAGTGGGAGGGGGGGAGGAAAGTGGGGGGGGAGGCGGCAAGTGGAGGAGGGAGGCAGCAAGTGGGGGGGGGGGGGCGGCAAGTGGGGGGGGGCGGCAATTGGGGGGGCAGCAAGTGGGGGGAAGCGGCAAGTGGGTGGGGAAGCGGCAAGTGGGGGGGATGCGGCAAGTTGGGGGGGGAAGTGAGTGGGGCGAAGCGGAAAGTGGGGGGGGGGGAGGCGGCATGTAGGAGGGGCGAGGCGGAAAGGGAGGGGGGGCGAGGCGGAAAGTGGGTGGGGAGGCGTAAAAGGGGGGGGGCGGAAAGTTGGGGGGGGGCGGCAAGTGGGGGGAGGTGGCATGTAAGGGAAGAAGGCGGCAAGTGGGGGGGGCGAGGCGGAAATTGGGAGGGGCGGCATTTGGGGGGAAGCGACATGTGGGGGGGGGGATTCGGCAAGTGGGGGGGGGCGGAAAATTGGGGGGTGGCCGAAAGTTGGGGGGGCGGCAAATGGGGGGAGGTGGCATGTGGGGGGGGAGGCGGCAATTGGGGGGGAGGCGGCAAGTGGGGGGAGGCGGCAAGCGGTGGGGAGGCGGCAAGTGGGTGGGGGAGGCGGCATATGGGGGGGGGTCGGCAAGTGGGGGTGGCGGCAAATGGTGGGGGGGGCTGCAAGTTGGAGGGCGGCAAGTGAGGGGAGGCAAGTGGGGGGGGGGGCGGAAAGGGGGGGGGCGGCAAGTGGGGGGGGGAGGCGGCAAGTGGTGGGGCGGAATTTGAGGGGGGGTTGAGGAGGCAAGTGGGGGGGCGGCAAGACGGGGGGGGAGGCGGCACGTGGGGGGGGCAAGTGGGGGGGGGGAAAGGGGGGGGGGGGCAAGTGGGGAGGGGGGCAAGAATGCCCAAGAGCTAAGCAAAAGTCAAACACGTAAAAAACAACGGGAGAGGACAGGAAAATATCACAAGTAGCAACAGCTGGCAACCGCGAGGAAGGGAGAGAGTAAGCGGGAGTGTGGATTTGTCTGCGCAGGTCGTCATCTACGCGTTACTGCTATAGTTGGCGCTTGCTTGCTGCGAGCATCTCATCTCGCCTCGAAGAAACATTCGTTTTTCAGGCAGACGTCTCGTCATCGCCTATATCCCTTTAATTCCAAAGATTTCTGTTTTCCCACGCCTCGCGACAATTGTTTAAGACAATCCCCAAATGTCGCAATTTCAAACATTTTACACCGTCTTCATCGCGGGATACTAATGCTACGCGTTTCAGCAGAATTTTGAAGTTGTGGCACTTCTAGAAGTGAAACGGTATTTTTCCAATTGTTTAAAACTTAAATAATTTTTAACAACCGCCGCAATTAATGTATGGCAAAATCAAAACGTTTGTTCGTGAAAGTTTACCACTGCAAATATTTTGAAAATTTCAGCTTCCTAGCTCATTCCCTAGTACCTAACCAGTTTTCTATTTTTTAACAATTTGAGAACTTTTACCTGCCGAACAAATTAATATATCGAAATCGTGGTGGTCTCTCTGGTTCTTTTTTGGAATTGTGGGGGGGGAGGCGAAAATGGGGGGGGAGGCAGCAAGTGGGGGGGCGAGTTGGAAAGTGGGGGGGGGGGGGCGAGGCGGCAAGTGTGGGGGGGCGGCAAGTGGGGGGGGGGGGCGAAGCGGCAAGGGGGGGGGGGCGGCAAAGGGGGCGAGAAGACAAGTGGGGGGCGAGGCGGCAATTGTGGGGGGGCGGCATGTGGGCAGGGAGGTGAAAAGTGGGGGGGGGGCGAGACGGGAAGTGTGGGGGGAGGAGGCATGTGGGGGGGGAGGCGGCAAGTAGGGGGGAGACGGCAAAAGGAGGGGCGGCAATTGGGGGGGGGCAAGCGGCAAAGGGGGGGGGGGCGAGGCGGCAAAGGGGGGAGGCGGCAAGTAGGGGGTGGGCGAGGCGGCAATTATGGGGGTGGCGGCATGTGGGGGGGAGGCGAAAAGTAGGGGGAGGGTTAGACGGCAAGTGTGGGGGGAGGCGGCAAGTGGGGGGGGGGGGGAGGCGGCAAGTGGGGTGGGGCGGCAATTGGGGGGGGGGCAGGCGGCAAAGGGGGGGGCGCGAGGTGGCAAAGGGGAGGGGCGCGAGGCGGCAAAGGGGGGAGGCGGCAAGTGGGGGAAGAGACGAAAAGTGAGGGGATGCGGAAAGTGGGAGGGGGGGAGGAAAGTGGGGGGGAGGCGGCAAGTGGAGGAGGGAGGCAGCAAGTGGGGGGGGGCGGCAAGTGGGGGGGGCGGCAATTGGGGGGGCAGCAAGTGGGGGGAAGCGGCAAGTGGGTGGGAAAGCGGCAAGTGGGGGGAATGCGGCAAGTGGGGGGGGGGAAATGAGGGGGGCGAAGCGGAAAGTGGGGGGGGGGAGGCGGCATGCAGGAGGGGCGAGAAGGAAAGGGGGGGGGCGAGGCGGAAAGTGGGTGGGGAGGCGTAAAAGGGGGGGGGGGGCGGAAAGTTGGGGGGGGCGGCAAGTGGGGGGAGGTGGCATGTAAGGGAAGAAGGCGGCAAGTGGGGGGGGCGAGGCGGAAATTGGGAGGGGCGGCATGTGGGGGGAGGCGACATGTGGGGGGGGATTCGGCAAGTGGGGGGGGCGGAAAATTGGGGGGTGGCCGAAAGTTGGGGGGGCGGCAAATGGGGGGAGGTGGCATGTGGGGGGGGAGGCGGCAACTGGGGGGGAGGCGGCAAGTGGGGGGAGGCGGCAAGCGGTGGGGAGGCGACAAGTGGGTGGGGGAGGCGGCATATGGGGGGGGTGTCGGCAAGTGGGGGTGGCGGCAAATGGTGGGGGGGCGGCAAGTTGGAGGGCGGCAAGTGAGGGGAGGCAAGTGGGGGGGGGGCGGCAAGTGGGGGGGAGGCGGCAAGTGGTGGGGCGGAAATTGAGGGGGGGTTGAGGAGGCAAGTGGGGGGGCGGCAAGACGGGGGGGCGGCACGTGGGGGGGCAAGTGGGGGGGGGGGGCAAGGGGGGGGGCAAGTGGGGAGGGGGCAAGAATGCCCAAGAGCTAAGCAAAAGTCAAACACGTAAAAAACAACGGGAGAGGACAGGAAAATATCACAAGTAGCAACAGCTGGCAACCGCGAGGAAGGGAGAGAGTAAGCAGGAGTGGGGATTTGTCTGCGCAGGTCGTCATCTACGCGTTACTGCTATAGTTGGCGCTTGCTTGCTGCGAGCATCTCATCTCGCCTCGAAGAAACATTCGTTTTTCAGGTAGACGTCTCGTCATCGCCTATATCCCTTTAATTCCAAAGATTTCTGTTTTCCCACGCCTCGCGATAATTATTTAAAACAATCCCCAAATGTCGCAATTTCAAACATTTTACACCGTCTTCATCGCGGGATACTAATGCTACGCGTTTCAGCAGAATTTTTTAAGTTGTGGCACTTCTAGAAGTGATACGGTATTTTTCCAATTTTTTAAAACCTAAATAATTTTTAACGGCCGCCGCAATTGTTGTATGGCAAAATCAAAACGTTTGTTCGTGAAAGTTTACCACTGTAAATATTTTGAAAATTTCAGCTTCCTAGCTCATTCCCTAGTACCTAACCAGTTTTCTATTTTTTAACAATTTGAGAACTTTTACCTGCCGAACAAATTAATATATCGAAATCGTGGTGGTCTCTCTGTTTCTTTTTTGGAATTGTGGGGGGGGGGGAGGCGAAAATGTGGGGGGAGGCAGCAAGTGGGGGGGGCGAGTTGGAAAGTGGGGGGGGGGGCGAGGCGGCAAGTGTGGGGGGCGGCAATTGGGGGGGGGCGAAGCGGCAAGGAGGGGGGCGGCATGTGGGGGGGGAGGCGAAAAGTGGGGGGAGGGCGAGACGGCAAGTGTGGGGGGAAGCGGCAAGTGGGGGGGAGGCGGCAAGTGTGGGGTGGGGCGGCAATTGGGGGGGGGGGGGGCAGGCGGCAAAGGGGGGGGCGCGAGGCTGCAAAGGGGAGGTGCGCGAGGCGGGGGAGGCGGCAAGTGGGGGAAGAGACGGAAAGTGGGGGGAGGCGAAAAGTGGGGGGGAGGCGGCAAGTAGAGGGGGGAGGCAGCAAGTGGGGGGGGTGGGGGCGGCAAGTGGGGGGGGTGGCAATTGGGGGGGCAGCAAGTGGGGGGGAGGCGGCAAGTGGGGGGGGGGGAGCGGCAAGTGGGGGGGGGATGCGGCAAGTGGGGGGGAGTAGGGGGGCGAAGCGGAAAGTGGGGGGGGCGAGGCGGCATATGGGGGGGGGTCGGCAAGTGGGGGGGGCGGCAAATGGTGGGGTGGCGGCAAGTTGGAGGGCGGCAAGTGAGGGGAGGCAAGTGGGGGGGGGGGGCGGAAAGGGGGGGGAGGCGGCAAGTGGGGGGGGAGGCGGCAAGTAGGGGGGGGCGGCAAGTGTGGGGGGGGCAAGTGGGGGGGAAGGGGGGAGGCAAGTGGGGGGGGGGGGGGGGTCAAGAATATCCAAGAGCTAAGCAAAAGGCAAACACGTAAAAAACAACGGGAGAGGACAGGAAAATATCACAAGTAGCAACAGCTGGCAACCGCGAGGAAGGGAGAGAGTAAGCGGGAGTGGGGGTTTGTCTGCGCAGGTCGTCATCTACGCGATACTGCTATAGTTGGCGCTTGCTTGCTGCGAGCATCTCATCTCGCCTCGAAGAAACATTCGTTTTTCAGGTAGACGTCTCGTCATCGCCTATATCCCTTTAATTCCAAAAATTTCCGTTTTCCCACGCCTCGCGACAATTGTTTAAAACAATCCCCAAATGTCGCAATTTCAAACATTTTACAACGTCTTCATCGCGGGATACTAATGCTACGCGTTTCAGCAGAATTTTGAAGTTGTGGCACTTCTAGAAGTGAAACGGTATTTTTCCAATTGTTTAAAACTTAAATAATTTTTAACGGCCGCCGCAATTAATGTATGGCAAAATCAAAACGTTTGTTCGTGAAAGTTTACCACTGCAAATATTTTGAAAATTTCAGCTTCCTAGCTCATTCCCTAGTACCTAACCAGTTTTCTATTTTTTAACAATTTGAGAACTTTTACCTGCCGAACAAATTAATATATCGAAATCGTGGTGGTCTCTCTGGTTCTTTTTTGGAATTGTGGGGGGCGGAGGCATGTGGGGGCGGAGGCGGCAAGTAGGGGGGAGACGGCAAAAGGAGGGGCGGCAATTGGGGGGGGGGGGGGGCAGGCGGCAAAAGGGGGGGGGGGCGAGGCGGCAAAGGGGGGAGGCGGCAAGTAGGGGGTGGGCGAGGCGGCAATTATGGGGGTGGCGGCATGTGGGGGGGAGGCGAAAAGTAGGGGGAGGGTTAGACGGCAAGTGTGGGGGGAGGCGGCAAGTGGGGGGGGGAGGCGGCATGTGGGGGGGGCGGCAATTGGGGAGGGGGGCAGGCGGCAAGGGGGGGGGGCGCGAGGTGGCAAAGGGGAGGGGCGCGAGGCGGCAAAGGGGGGAGGCGGCAAGTGGGGGAAGAGACGAAAAGTGAGGGGATGCGGAAAGTGGGAGGGGGGGAGGAAAGTGGGGGGGAGGCGGCAAGTGGAGGAGGGAGGCAGCAAGTGGGGGGGGGCGGCAAGTGGGGGGGCGGCAATTGGGGGGCAGCAAGTGGGGGGAAGCGGCAAGTGGGTGGGGAAGCGGCAAGTGGGGGGGATGCGGCAAGTGGGGGGGGGAAGTCAGTGGGGCGAAGCGGAAAGTGGGGGGGGGGGAGGCGGCATGCAGGAGGGGCGAGAAGGAAAGGGGGGGGGCGAGGCGGAAAGTGGGTGGGGAGGCGTAAAAGGGGGGGGGGGCGGAAAGTTGGGGGGGGCGGCAAGTGGGGGGAGGTGGCATGTAAGGGAAGAAGGCGGCAAGTGGGGGGGGCGAGGCGGAAATTGGGAGGGGCGGCATGTGGGGGGAGGCGACATGTGGGGGGGGATTCGGCAAGTGGGGGGGGCGGAAAATTGGGGGGTGGCCGAAAGTTGGGGGGGCGGCAAATGGGGGGAGGTGGCATGTGGGGGGGGAGGCGGCAACTGGGGGGGAGGCGGCAAGTGGGGGGAGGCGGCAAGCGGTGGGGAGGCGGCAAGTGGGTGGGGGAGGCGGCATATGGGGGGGGTGTCGGCAAGTGGGGGTGGCGGCAAATGGTGGGGGGGCGGCAAGTTGGAGGGCGGCAAGTGAGGGGAGGCAAGTGGGGGGGGGCGGCAAGTGGGGGGGAGGCGGCAAGTGGTGGGGCGGAAATTGAGGGGGGGTTGAGGAGGCAAGTGGGGGGGCGGCAAGACGGGGGGGCGGAACGTGGGGGGGCAAGTGGGGGGGGGGGCAAGGGGGGGGGGCAAGTGGGGAGGGGGCAAGAATGCCCAAGAGCTAAGCAAAAGTCAAACACGTAAAAAACAACGGGAGAGGACAGGAAAATATCACAAGTAGCAACAGCTGGCAACCGCGAGGAAGGGAGAGAGTAAGCAGGAGTGGGGATTTGTCTGCGCAGGTCGTCATCTACGCGTTACTGCTATAGTTGGCGCTTGCTTGCTGCGAGCATCTCATCTCGCCTCGAAGAAACATTCGTTTTTCAGGTAGACGTCTCGTCATCGCCTATATCCCTTTAATTCCAAAGATTTCTGTTTTCCCACGCCTCGCGATAATTGTTTAAAACAATCCCCAAATGTCGCAATTTCAAACATTTTACACCGTCTTCATCGCGGGATACTAATGCTACGCGTTTCAGCAGAATTTTTTAAGTTGTGGCACTTCTAGAAGTGATACGGTATTTTTCCAATTTTTTAAAACCTAAATAATTTTTAACGGCCGCCGCAATTGTTGTATGGCAAAATCAAAACGTTTGTTCGTGAAAGTTTACCACTGTAAATATTTTGAAAATTTCAGCTTCCTAGCTCATTCCCTAGTACCTAACCAGTTTTCTATTTTTTAACAATTTGAGAACTTTTACCTGCCGAACAAATTAATATATCGAAATCGTGGTGGTCTCTCTGTTTCTTTTTTGGAATTGTGGGGGGGGGGGAGGCGAAAATGTGGGGGGAGGCAGCAAGTGGGGGGGGCGAGTTGGAAAGTGGGGGGGGGGGCGAGGCGGCAAGTGTGGGGGGCGGCAATTGGGGGGGGGCGAAGCGGCAAGGAGGGGGGCGGCATGTGGGGGGGGAGGCGAAAAGTGGGGGGAGGGCGAGACGGCAAGTGTGGGGGGAAGCGGCAAGTGGGGGGGAGGCGGCAAGTGTGGGGTGGGGCGGCAATTGGGGGGGGGGGGGCAGGCGGCAAAGGGGGGGGCGCGAGGCTGCAAAGGGGAGGTGCGCGAGGCGGGGGAGGCGGCAAGTGGGGGAAGAGACGGAAAGTGGGGGGAGGCGAAAAGTGGGGGGGAGGCGGCAAGTAGAGGGGGGAGGCAGCAAGTGGGGGGGGTGGGGGCGGCAAGTGGGGGGGGTGGCAATTGGGGGGGGCAGCAAGTGGGGGGGAGGCGGCAAGTGGGGGGGGGGGAGCGGCAAGTGGGGGGGGGGATGCGGCAAGTGGGGGGGAGTAGGGGGGCGAAGCGGAAAGTGGGGGGGGGGCGAGGCGGCATATGGGGGGGGGGGTCGGCAAGTGGGGGGGGCGGCAAATGGTGGGGTGGCGGCAAGTTGGAGGGCGGCAAGTGAGGGGAGGCAAGTGGGGGGGGGGGGCGGAAAGGGGGGGGAGGCGGCAAGTGGGGGGGGGAGGCGGCAAGTAGGGGGGGGCGGCAAGTGTGGGGGGGGGCAAGTGGGGGGGAAGGGGGGAGGCAAGTGGGGGGGGGGGGGGTCAAGAATATCCAAGAGCTAAGCAAAAGGCAAACACGTAAAAAACAACGGGAGAGGACAGGAAAATATCACAAGTAGCAACAGCTGGCAACCGCGAGGAAGGGAGAGAGTAAGCGGGAGTGGGGGTTTGTCTGCGCAGGTCGTCATCTACGCGATACTGCTATAGTTGGCGCTTGCTTGCTGCGAGCATCTCATCTCGCCTCGAAGAAACATTCGTTTTTCAGGTAGACGTCTCGTCATCGCCTATATCCCTTTAATTCCAAAAATTTCCGTTTTCCCACGCCTCGCGACAATTGTTTAAAACAATCCCCAAATGTCGCAATTTCAAACATTTTACAACGTCTTCATCGCGGGATACTAATGCTACGCGTTTCAGCAGAATTTTGAAGTTGTGGCACTTCTAGAAGTGAAACGGTATTTTTCCAATTGTTTAAAACTTAAATAATTTTTAACGGCCGCCGCAATTAATGTATGGCAAAATCAAAACGTTTGTTCGTGAAAGTTTACCACTGCAAATATTTTGAAAATTTCAGCTTCCTAGCTCATTCCCTAGTACCTAACCAGTTTTCTATATTTAACAATTTGAGAACTTTTACCTGCCGAACAAATTAATATATCGAAATCGTGGTGGTCTCTCTGGTTCTTTTTTGGAATTGTGGGGGGGGGAGGCGAAAATGGGGGGGAGGCAGAAAGTGGGGGGCGAGTTGGAAAGTAAGGGGGGGGGGCGAGGCGGCAAGTGTGGGGGGGGGCAAGTGGGGGGGGGCGAAGCGGCAAGGGGGGGGGGGGGGGGCGGCAAAAGGGGGCGAGAAGACAAGTGGGGGGCGAGGCGGCAATTGTGGGGGGGCGGCATGTGGGCGGGGAGGTGAAAAGTGGGGGGGGGGGGGCGAGACGGGAAGTGTGGGGGGCGGAGGCATGTTGGGGCGGAGGCGGCAAGTAGGGGGGAGACGGCAAAAGGAGGGGCGGCAATTGGGGGGGGGGGGGGGCAGGCGGCAAAAGGGAGGGGGGGGCGAGGCGGCAAAGGGGGGAGGCGGCAAGTAGGGGGTGGGCGAGGCGGCAATTATGGGGGTGGCGCCATGTGGGGGGGAGGCGAAAAGTAGGGGGAGGGTTAGACGGCAAGTGTGGGGGGAGGCGGCAAGTGGGGGGGGGAGGCGGCATGTGGGGGGGGCGGCAATTGGGGAGGGGGGCAGGCGGCAAGGGGGGGGGCGCGAGGTGGCAAAGGGGAGGGGCGCGAGGCGGCAAAGGGGGGAGGCGGCAAGTGGGGGAAGAGACGAAAAGTGAGGGGATGCGGAAAGTGGGAGGGGGGGAGGAAAGTGGGGGGGAGGCGGCAAGTGGAGGAGGGAGGCAGCAAGTGGGGGGGGGGGGCCGGCAAGTGGGGGGGGCGGCAATTGGGGGGCAGCAAGTGGGGGGAAGCGGCAAGTGGGTGGGGAAGCGGCAAGTGGGGGGGATGCGGCAAGTGGGGGGGGGAAGTCAGTGGGGCGAAGCGGAAAGTGGGGGGGGGGAGGCGGCATGTAGGAGGGGCGAGGCGGAAAGGGGGGGGGGGGCGAGGCGGAAAGTGGGTGGGGAGGCGTAAAAGGGGGGGGGCGGAAAGTTGGGGGCGGCGGCAAGTGGGGGGAGGTGGCATGTAAGGGAAGAAGGCGGCAAGTGGGGGGGGCGAGGCGGAAATTGGGAGGGGCGGCATGTGGGGGGAGGCGACATGTGGGGGGGGGGGATTCGGCAAGTGGGGGGGGCGGAAAATTGGGGGGTGGCCGAAAGTTGGGGGGGCGGCAAATGGGGGGAGGTGGCATGTGGGGGGGGAGGCGGCAATTGGGGGGGAGACGGCAAAAGGAGGGGCGGCAATTGGGGGGGGGGGCAGGCGGCAAAGGGGGGGGGGGCGAGGCGGCAAAGGGGGGAGGCGGCAAGTAGGGGGTGGGCGAGGCGGCAATTATGGGGGTGGCGGCATGTGGGGGGGAGGCGAAAAGTAGGGGGAGGGTTAGACGGCAAGTGTGGGGGGAGGCGGCAAGTGGGGGGGGGGGAGGCGGCAAGTGGGGGGGGGGGCGGCAATTGGGGGGGGGGCAGGCGGCAAAGGGGGGGGGCGCGAGGTGGCAAAGGGGAGGGGCGCGAGGCGGCAAAGGGGGGAGGCGGCAAGTGGGGGAAGAGACGAAAAGTGAGGGGATGCGGAAAGTGGGGGGGGGAGGAAAGTGGGGGGGAGGCGGCAAGTGGAGGAGGGAGGCAGCAAGTGGGGGGGGGCGGCAAGTGGGGGGGGCGGCAATTGGGGGGGCAGCAAGTGGGGGGATGCGGCAAGTGGGTGGGGAAGCGGCAAGTGGGGGGGATGCGGCAAGTGGGGGGGGGGGGGAAATGAGGGGGGCGAAGCGGAAAGTGGGGGGGGGAGGCGGCATGTAGGAGGGGCGAGGCGGAAATTGGGAGGGGCGGCATGTGGGGGGAGGCGACATGTGGGGGGGGATTCGGCAAGTGGGGGGGGGGCGGAAAATTGGGGGGTGGCCGAAAGTTGGGGGGGCGGCAAGTGGGGGAAGAGACGAAAAGTGAGGGGATGCGGAAAGTGGGGGGGGAGGAAAGTGGGGGGGAGGCGGCAAGTGGAGGAGGGAGGCAGCAAGTGGGGAGGGGCGGCAAGTGGGGGGGGCGGCAATTGGGGGGGCAGCAAGTGGGGGGAAGCGGCAAGTGGGTAGGGAAGCGGCAAGTGGGGGGGGGATGCGGCAAGTGGGGGGGGGGAAATGAGGGGGGCGAAGCGGAAAGTGGGGGGGGGAGGCGGCATGTAGGAGGGGCGAGAAGGAAAGGGGGGGGCGAGGCGGAAAGTGGGTAGGGAGGCGTAGAAGGGGGGGGGCGGAAAGTTGGGGGGGGGCGGCAAGTGGGGGGAGGTGGCATGTAAGGGAAGAAGGCGGCAAGTGGGGGGGGCGAGGCGGAAATTGGGAGGGGCGGCATGTGGGGGGAGGCGACATGTGGGGGGGGATTCGGCAAGTAGGGGGGGCGGAAAATTGGGGGGTGGCCGAAAGTTGGGGGGGCGGCAAATGGGGGGAGGTGGCATGTGGGGTGGGAGGCGGCAATTGGGGGGGAGGCGGCAAGTGGGGGGAGGCGGCAAGCGGTGGGGAGGCGGCAAGTGGGTGGGGGAGGCGGCATATGGGGGGGGGGTCGGCAAGTGGGGGTGGCGGCAAATGGTGGGGGGGCGGCAAGTTGGAGGGCGGCAAGTGAGGGGAGGCAAGTGTGGGGGGGCGGAAAGGGGGGGGGGCGGCAAGTGGGGGGGAGGCGGCAAGTGGTGGGGCGGAAATTGAGGGGGGGTTGAGGAGGCAAGTGGGGGGGCGGCAAGACCGGGGGGGGGCGGCACGTGGGGGGGCAAGTGGGGGGGGGGGGGGGAAGGGGGGGGGCAAGTGGGGAGGGGGCAAGAATGCCTAACCAGTTTTCTATTTTTTAACAATTTGAGAACTTTTACCTGCCGAACAAATTAATATATCGAAATCGTGGTGGTCTCTCTGTTTCTTTTTTGGAATTGTGGGGGGGGGGAGGCGAAAATGTGGGGGGAGGCAGCAAGTGGGGGGGCGAGTTGGAAAGTGGGGGGGGCGAGGCGGCAAGTGTGGGGGGCGGCAATTGGGGGGGGGGGGCGAAGCGGCAAGGAGGGGGGCGGCAAGTGGGGGCAAGAAGACAAGTGGGGGGGGGGGATGCGGCAAGTGGGGGGGAGTAGGGGGGCGAAGCGGAAAGTGGGGGGGGCGAGGCGGCATATGGGGGGGGGGTCGGCAAGTGGGGGGGGCGGCAAATGGTGGGGTGGCGGCAAGTTGGAGGGCGGCAAGTGAGGGGAGGCAAGTGGGGGGGGGGCGGAAAGGGGGGGGAGGCGGCAAGTGGGGGGGGAGGCGGCAAGTAGGGGGGGGCGGCAAGTGTGGGGGGGGGGGCAAGTGGGGGGGAAGGGGGGGGGGCAAGTGGGGGGGGGGTCAAGAATATCCAAGAGCTAAGCAAAAGTCAAACACGTAAAAAACAACGGGTGAGGACAGGAAAATATCACAATTAGCAACAGCTGGCAACCGCGAGGAAGGGAGAGAGTAAGCGGGAGTGGGGGTTTGTCTGCGCAGGTCGTCATCTACGCGATACTGCTATAGTTGGCACTTGCTTGCTGCGAGCATCTCATCTCGCCTCGAAGAAACATTCGTTTTTCAGGTAGACGTCTCGTCATCGCCTATATCCCTTTAATTCCAAAAATTTCCGTTTTCCCACGCCTCGCGACAATTGTTTAAAACAATCCCCAAATGTCGCAATTTCAAACATTTTACAACGTCTTCATCGCGGGATACTAATGCTACGCGTTTCAGCAGAATTTTGAAGTTGTGGCACTTCTAGAAGTGAAACGGTATTTTTCCAATTGTTTAAAACTTAAATAATTTTTAACGGCCGCCGCAATTAATGTATGGCAAAATCAAAACGTTTGTTCGTGAAAGTTTACCACTGCAAATATTTTGAAAATTTCAGCTTCCTAGCTCATTCCCTAGTACCTAACCAGTTTTCTATTTTTTAACAATTTGAGAACTTTTACCTGCCGAACAAATTAATATATCGAAATCGTGGTGGTCTCTCTGGTTCTTTTTTGGAATTGTGGGGGGCGGAGGCATGTGGGGGCGGAGGCGGCAAGTAGGGGGGAGACGGCAAAAGGAGGGGGCGGCAATTGGGGGGGGGGGGGCAGGCGGCAAAAGGGGGGGGGCGAGGCGGCAAAGGGGGGAGGCGGCAAGTAGGGGGTGGGCGAGGCGGCAATTATGGGGGTGGCGGCATGTGGGGGGGAGGCGAAAAGTAGGGGGAGGGTTAGACGGCAAGTGTGGGGGGAGGCGGCAAGTGGGGGGGGGAGGCGGCATGTGGGGGGGGCGGCAATTGGGGAGGGGGGCAGGCGGCAAGGGGGGGGGGCGCGAGGTGGCAAAGGGGAGGGGCGCGAGGCGGCAAAGGGGGGAGGCGGCAAGTAGGGGGGTGGGCGAGGCGGCAATTATGGGGGTGGCGGCATGTGGGGGGGAGGCGAAAAGTAGGGGAGGGTTAGACGGCAAGTGTGGGGGGAGGCGGCAAGTGGGGGGGGGAGGCGGCATGTGGGGGGGGCGGCAATTGGGGAGGGGGGCAGGCGGCAAGGGGGGGGGCGCGAAGGTGGCAAAGGGGAGGGGCGCGAGGCGGCAAAGGGGGGGAGGCGGCAAGTGGGGGGAAGAGACGAAAAGTGAGGGATGCGGAAAGTGGGAGGGGGGGAGGAAAGTGGGGGGGAGGCGGCAAGTGGAGGAGGGGAGGCAGCAAGTGGGGGGGGGCGGCAAGTGGGGGGGCGGCAATTGGGGGGCAGCAAGTGGGGGGAAGCGGCAAGTGGGTGGGGAAGCGGCAAGTGGGGGGGGATTGCGGCAAGTGGGGGGGGGGAAGTCAGTGGGGCGAAGCGGAAAGTGGGGGGGGGAGGCGGCATGTAGGAGGGGCGAGGCGGAAAGGGGGGGGGCGAGGCGGAAAGTGGGTGGGGAGGCGTAAAAGGGGGGGGGGTGCGGAAAGTTGGGGGCGGCGGCAAGTGGGGGAGGTGGCATGTAAGGGAAGAAGGCGGCAAGTGGGGGGGGCGAGGCGGAAATTGGGAGGGGCGGCATGTGGGGGGAGGCGACATGTGGGGGGGGGATTCGGCAAGTGGGGGGGGGCGGAAAATTGGGGGTGGCCGAAAGTTGGGGGGGGCGGCAAATGGTGGGAGGTGGCATTTGGGGGGGGGGAGGCGGCAATTGGGGGGGAGGCGGCAAGTAGGGGGAGGCGGCAAGCGGTGGGGAGGCGGCAAGTGGGTGGGGGAGGCGGCATATGGGGGGGGGGTCGGCAAGTGGGGGTGGCGGCAAATGGTGGGGGGGCTGCAAGTTGGAGGGCGGCAAGTGAGGGGAGGCAAGTGGGGGGGGGGCGGAAAGGGGGGGGGGCGGCAAGTGGGGGGGGGAGGCGGCAAGTGGTGGGGGCGGAATTTGAGGGGGGGTTGAGGAGGCAAGTGGGGGGGCGGGCAAGACGGGGGGGGGGGGCACGTGGGGGGGGCAAGTGGGGGGGGGGCAAGGGGGGGGGGGCAAGTGGGGAGGGGGCAAGAATGCCCCAAGAGCTAAGCAAAAGTCAAACACGTAAAAAACAACGGGAGAGGACAGGAAAATATCACAAGTAGCAACAGCTGCAACCGCGAGGAAGGGAGAGAGTAAGCGGGAGTGTGGATTTGTCTGCGCAGGTCGTCATCTACGCGTTACTGCTATAGTTGGCGCTTGCTTGCTGCGAGCATCTCATCTCGCCTCGAAGAAACATTCGTTTTTTCAGGCAGACGTCTCGTCATCGCCTATATCCCTTTAATTCCAAAGATTTCTGTTTTCCCACGCCTCGCGACAATTGTTTAAAACAATCCCCAAATGTCGCAATTTTCAAACATTTTACACCGTCTTCATCGCGGGATACTAATGCTACGCGTTTCAGCAGAATTTTGAAGTTGTGGCACTTCTAGAAGTGAAACGGTATTTTTCCAATTGTTTAAAACTTAAATAATTTTTAACGGCCGCCGCAATTAATGTATGGCAAAATCAAAACGTTTGTTCGTGAAAGTTTACCACTGCAAATATTTTGAAAATTTCAGCTTCCTAGCTCATTCCCTAGTACCTAACCAGTTTTCTATTTTTTAACAATTTGAGAACTTTTACCTGCCGAACAAATTAATATATCGAAATCGTGGTGGTCTCTCTGGTTCTTTTTTGGAATTGTGGGGGGGGGAGGCGAAAATGGGGGGGGAGGCAGCAAGTGGGGGGGCGAGGTGGAAAGTGGGGGGGGGGCGAGGCGCAAGTGTGGGGGGGCGGCAAGTGGGGGGGGGGGCGAAGCGGCAAGGGGGGGGGGGGCGGCAAAAGGGGGCGAGAAGACAAGTGGGGGGCGAGGCGGCAATTGTGGGGGGGCGGCATGTGGGCGGGGAGGTGAAAAGTGGGGGGGGGGGCGAGACGGGAAGTGTGGGGGGAGGAGGCATGTGGGGGGGGGGGAGGCGGCAAGTAGGGGGGAGACGGCAAAAGGAGGGGCGGCAATTGGGGGGGGGGGGCAGGCGGCAAAGGGGGGGGGGGGCGAGGCGGCAAAGGGGGGAGGCGGCAAGTAGGGGGTGGGCGAGGCGGCAATTATGGGGGTGGCGGCATGTGGGGGGGAGGCGAAAAGTAGGGGGAGGGTTAGACGGCAAGTGTGGGGGGGAGGCGGCAAGTGGGGGGGGGGGAGGCGGCATGTAGGAGGGGCGAGAAGGAAAGGGGGGGGGGGCGAGGCGGAAAGTGGGTGGGGAGGCGTAAAAGGGGGGGGGCGGAAAGTTGGGGGGGGCGGCAAGTGGGGGGAGGTGGCATGTAAGGGAAGAAGGCGGCAAGGGGGGGGGCGAGGCGGAAATTGGGAGGGGCGGCATGTGGGGGGAGGCGACATGTGGGGGGGGATTCGGCAAGTGGGGGGGGCGGAAAATTGGGGGGTGGCCGAAAGTTGGGGGGGCGGCAAGTGGGGGAAGAGACAAAAAGTGAGGGGATGCGGAAAGTGGGGGGGGAGGAAAGTGGGGGGGAGGCGGCAAGTGGAGGAGGGAGGCAGCAAGTGGGGGGGGGGGGCGGCAAGTGGGGGGGCGGCAATTGGGGGGCAGCAAGTGGGGGGAAGCGGCAAGTGGGTGGGGAAGCGGCAAGTGGGGGGGATGCGGCAAGTGGGGGGGGGGAAGTCAGTGGGGCGAAGCGGAAAGTGGGGGGGGGGGGAGGCGGCATGTAGGAGGGGCGAGGCGGAAAGGGGGGGGGGCGAGGCGGAAAGTGGGTGGGGAGGCGTAAAAGGGGGGGGGGCGGAAAGTTGGGGGCGGCGGCAAGTGGGGGGAGGTGGCATGTAAGGGAAGAAGGCGGCAAGTGGGGGGGGCGAGGCGGAAATTGGGAGGGGCGGCATGTGGGGGGAGGCGACATGTGGGGGGGGGGATTCGGCAAGTGGGGGGGGGCGGAAAATTGGGGGGGTGGCCGAAAGTTGGGGGGCGGCAAATGGGGGGAGGTGGCATTTGGGGGGGGGAGGCGGCAATTGGGGGGGAGGCGGCAAGTGGGGGGAGGCGGCAAGCGGTGGGGAGGCGGCAAGTGGGTGGGGGGAGGCGGCATATGGGGGGGGGTCGGCAAGTGGGGGTGGCGGCAAATGGTGGGGGGGCTGCAAGTTGGAGGGCGGCAAGTGAGAGGAGGCAAGTGGGGGGGGGGGCGGAAAGGGGGGGGGCGGCAAGTGGGGGGGGAGGCGGCAAGTGGTGGGGCGGAATTTGAGGGGGGGGTTGAGGAGGCAAGTGGGGGGGGCGGCAAGACGGGGGGGGGGGCGGCACGTGGGGGGGGCAAGGGGGGGGGGGGGGGCAAGGGGGGGGGCAAGTGGGGAGGGGGCAAGAATGCCCAAGAGCTAAGCAAAAGTCCAACACGTAAAAAACAACGGGAGAGGACAGGAAAATATCACAAGTAGCAACAGCTGGCAACCGCGAGGAAGGGAGAGAGTAAGCGGGAGTGTGGATTTGTCTGCGCAGGTCGTCATCTACGCGTTACTGCTATAGTTGGCGCTTGCTTGCTGCGAGCATCTCATCTCGCCTCGAAGAAACATTCGTTTTTCAGGCAGACGTCTCGTCATCGCCTATATCCCTTTAATTCCAAAGATTTCTGTTTTCCCACGCCTCGCGACAATTGTTTAAAACAATCCCCAAATGTCGCAATTTCAAACATTTTACACCGTCTTCATCGCGGGATACTAATGCTACGCGTTTCAGCAGAATTTTGAAGTTGTGGCACTTCTAGAAGTGAAACGGTATTTTTCCAATTGTTTAAAATTTAAATAATTTTTAACGGCCGCCGCAATTAATGTATGGCAAAATCAAAACGTTTGTTCGTGAAAGTTTACCACTGCAAATATTTTGAAAATTTCAGCTTCCTAGCTCATTCCCTAGTACCTAACCAGTTTTCTATTTTTTAACAATTTGAGAACTTTTACCTGCCGAACAAATTAATATATCGAAATCGTGGTGGTCTCTCTGGTTCTTTTTTGGAATTGTGGGGGGGGGGAGGCGAAAATGGGGGGGGGAGGCAGCAAGTGGGGGGGCGAGGTGGAAAGTGGGGGGGGGGGGCGAGGCGGCAAGTGTGGGGGGGGCGGCAAGTGGGGGGGGGGGGCGAAGCGGCAAGGGGGGGGGGGGCGGCAAAAGGGGGCGAGAAGACAAGTGGGGGGCGAGGCGGCAATTGTGGGGGGGCGGCATGTGGGCGGGGAGGTGAAAAGTGGGGGAGGGGGGGGGGCGAGACGGGAAGTGTGGGGGGAGGAGGCATGTGGGGGGGGGGAGGCGGCAAGTAGGGGGGAGACGGCAAAAGGAGGGGCGGCAATGGGGGGGGGGGGGGGGCAGGCGGCAAAGGGGGGGGGGGCGAAGCGGCAAAGGGGGGAGGCGGCAAGTAGGGGGTGGGCGAGGCGACAATTATGGGGGTGGCGGCATGTGGGGGGGAGGCGAAAAGTAGGGGGAGGGTTAGACGGCAAGTGTGGGGGGAGGCGGCAAGTGGGGGGGGGGAGGCGGCATGTAGGAGGGGCGAGAAGGAAAGGGGGGGGGGGCGAGGCGGAAAGTGGGTGGGGAGGCGTAAAAGGGGGGGGGCGGAAAGTTGGGGGGGGGGCGGCAAGTGGGGGGAGGTGGCATGTAAGGGAAGAAGGCGGCAAGGGGGGGGGGGGCGAGGCGGAAATTGGGAGGGGCGGCATGTGGGGGGAGGCGACATGTGGGGGGGGATTCGGCAAGTGGGGGGGGCGGAAAATTGGGGGGTGGCCGAAAGTTGGGGGGGCGGCAAGTGGGGGAAGAGACAAAAAGTGAGGGGATGTGGAAAGTGGGGGGGGGAGGAAAGTGGGGGGGAGGCGGCAAGTGGAGGAGGGAGGCAGCAAGTGGGGGGGGGGCGGCAAGTGGGGGGGGCGGCAATTGGGGGGGCAGCAAGTGGGGGGAAGCGGCAAGTGGGTGGGGAAGCGGCAAGTGGGGGGGATGCGGCAAGTAGGGGGGGGGGAAATTAGGGGGGCGAAGCGGAAAGTGGGGGGGGGGGAGGCGGCATGTAGGAGGGGCGAGAAGGAAAGGGGGGGGGGGGCGAGGCGGAAAGTGGGTGGGGAGGCGTAGAAGGGGGGGGGCGGAAAGTTGGGGGGGGGCGGCAAGTGGGGGGAGGTGGCATGTAAGGGAAGAAGGCGGCAAGTGGGGGGGGCGAGGCGCAAATTGGGAGGGGCGGCATGTGGGGGGAGGCGACATGTGGGGGGGGATTCGGCAAGTAGGGGGGGCGGAAAATTGGGGGGTGGCCGAAAGTTGGGGGGGCGGCAAATGGGGGGAGGTGGCATGTGGGGGGGGAGGCGGCAATTGGGGGGGAGGCGGCAAGTGGGGGGAGGCGGCAAGCGGTGGGGAGGCGGCAAGTGGGTGGGGGAGGCGGCATATGGGGGGGGGGTCGGCAAGTGGGGGTGGCGGCAAATGGTGGGGGGCGGCAAGTTGGAGGGCGGCAAGTGAGGGGAGGCAAGTGGGGGGGGGGCGGAAAGGGGGGGGGGCGGCAAGTGGGGGGGAGGCGGCAAGTGGTGGGGCGGAAATTGAGGGGGGGTTGAGGAGGCAAGTGGGGGGGCGGCAAGACGGGGGGGGGCGGCACGTGGGGGGGCAAGTGGGGGGGGGGGGGGCAAGGGGGGGGGGCAAGTGGGGAGGGGGCAAGAATGCCCAAGAGCTAAGCAAAAGTCAAACACTTAAAAAACAACGTGAGAGGACAGGAAAATATCACAAGTAGCAACAGCTGGCAACCGCGAGGAAGGGAGAGAGTAAGCGGGAGTGGGGATTTGTCTGCGCAGGTCGTCATCTACGCGTTACTGCTATAGTTGGCGCTTGCTTGCTGCGAGCATCTCATCTCGCCTCGAAGAAACATTCGTTTTTCAGGTAGACGTCTCGTCATCGCCTATATCCCTTTAATTCCAAAGATTTCTGTTTTCCCACGCCTCGCGACAATTGTTTAAAACAATCCCCAAATGTCGCAATTTCAAACATTTTACACCGTCTTCATCGCGGGATACTAATGCTACGCGTTTCAGCAGAATTTTTTAAGTTGTGGCACTTCTAGAAGTGATACGGTATTTTTCCAATTTTTTAAAACCTAAATAATTTTTAACGGCCGCCGCAATTGTTGTATGGCAAAATCAAAACGTTTGTTCGTGAAAGTTTACCACTGTAAATATTTTGAAAATTTCAGCTTCCTAGCTCATTCCCTAGTACCTAACCAGTTTTCTATTTTTTAACAATTTGAGAACTTTTACCTGCCGAACAAATTAATATATCGAAATCGTGGTGGTCTCTCTGTTTCTTTTTTGGAATTGTGGGGGGGGGGAGGCGAAAATGTGGGAGAGGCAGCAAGTGGGGGGGCGAGTTGGAAAGTGGGGGGGGGCGAGGCGGCAAGTGTGGGGGGCGGCAATTGGGGGGGGGCGAAGCGGCAAGGAGGGGGGCGGCAAGTGGGGGCGAGAAGACAAGTGGGGGGGCGAGGCGGCAATTGTGGGGAGGCGGCATATGGGCGGGGAGGTGAAAAGTGGGGGGGGGGCGAGACGGGAAGTGTGGGGGGAGGAGGCATGTGGGGGGGGGGAGGCGGCAAGTGGGGGGGGAGACGGCAAGTGGGGGGCAGCAATTGGGGGGGGGGGCAGGCGGCAAAGGGGGGGGGGGGGCGAGGCGGCAAAGGGGGGAGGCGGCAAGTAGGGGGTGGGCGAGGCGGCAATTGTGGGGGTGGCGGCATGTGGGGGGGGAGGCGAAAAGTGGGGGGAGGGCGAGACGGCAAGTGTGGGGGGAAGCGGCAAGTGGGGGGGAGGCGGCAAGTGTGGGGTGGGGCGGCAATTGGGGGGGGGGGGGCAGGCGGCAAAGGGGGGGGCGCGAGGCTGCAAAGGGGAGGTGCGCGAGGCGGGGGAGGCGGCAAGTGGGGGAAGAGACGGAAAGTGGGGGGAGGCGGAAAGTGGGGGGGAGGCGGCAAGTAGAGGGGGGAGGCAGCAAGTGGGGGGGGTGGGGGCGGCAAGTGGGGGGGCGGCAATTGGGGGGGGCAGCAAGTGGGGGGGAGGCGGCAAGTGGGGGGGGGGAGCGGCAAGTGGGGGGGGGATGCGGCAAGTGGGGGGGAGTAGGGGGGCGAAGCGGAATGTGGGGGGGGCGAGGCGGCATATAGGGGGGGGGGGGTCGGCAAGTGGGGGGGGCGGCAAATGGTGGGGTGGCGGCAAGTTGGAGGGCGGCAAGTGAGGGGAGGCAAGTGGGGGGGGGGCGGAAAGGGGGGGGAGGCGGCAAGTGGGGGGGGGGAGGCGGCAAGTAGGGGGGGGCGGCAAGTGGGGGGGGGGGGCAAGTGGGGGGGGAAGGGGGGGGGGCAAGTGGGGGGGGGGTCAAGAATATCCAAGAGCTAAGCAAAAGTCAAACACGTAAAAAACAACGGGAGAGGACAGGAAAATATCACAAGTAGCAACAGCTGGCAACCGCGAGGAAGGGAGAGAGTAAGCGGGAGTGGGGGTTTGTCTGCGCAGGTCGTCATCTACGCGATACTGCTATAGTTGGCGCTTGCTTGCTGCGAGCATCTCATCTCGCCTCGAAGAAACATTCGTTTTTCAGATAGACGTCTCGTCATCGCCTATATCCCTTTAATTCCAAAAATTTCCGTTTTCCCACGCCTCGCGACAATTGTTTAAAACAATCCCCAAATGTCGCAATTTCAAACATTTTACAACGTCTTCATCGCGGGATACTAATGCTACGCGTTTCAGCAGAATTTTGAAGTTGTGGAACTTCTAGAAGTGAAACGGTATTTTTCCATTTTTTTTAAATTTAAATAATTTTTAACTGCCGCCGCAATTAATTTATGGCAAAATCAAAACGTTTGTTCGTGAAAGTTCAGCACTTTGTAAGTATTTTGAAAATTTCAGCTTCCTAGCTCATCCCCTAGTACCTAAACAGTTTTCTATTTGTTTAAATATTTTGAGAATTTTTAACTGCCGAACAAAATTATATATCGAAATCATGGTGGTCTCCCTCTGGTTCTTTTTTGGAATTCTACCAGCAAAAAAAATTTCAGCTGCGTAGCACGAGCGAAAGTGCATAAACCATGAGAATTGGTTTGAACAATTGCCAATTTTTTGCGTCCGCGTCGTCGAACTTTTTAAAGATTTTGTTTTTTTCTGGGCGGCTCCGCAAAGAATTCTACTTAAGGAAAAAATTTCGAGTCTGCAGCTCATCCGGAAGTGCCTGAAAATCGGTATCATACTGTGTTCTATATATATTCGTCGTCAATCGTTTGTTTATGGTCGGCAAACGACGAGATTCGCGTCTTTTCCCACGACAGAAGGCACAAAAAGCGCAATTTCTGTGAATTAATTTCGTGCACTTGCCGGTAAGCTCGGATGTTGAAATTTTCAGTGTCGCTAGATGGACAAAATATCTATCGGGAATTGTCGTCGCTTTTGCTCACGGTGTCTTGGGTTCGACTCCAAAGACCCCGGAATATCTCCCATAAGTTAGCGTGAGGGAACGCGATCTAATAAGCTTAGGAAGCTGAAATTTTGCAAGATTATACGACTTTTCTCGGAACCGACTACAAAAATCGAAAATTTTAAAATTGTCAGTTTATAAGAGTCGATTTAACCCCATTTGTACATTAATGTCCGATAATTTTTATCTTGAAAACTATATGCCGCACGTTCAAGATCTCGGTATCATTATTTAGGCGATTACACGTAAAAAAAAAGAAAATTTTTAAAATGTTAAAAAAAGTCGACCGCTAATAACAATTCGCAATTGTTTAAACAACTATTCAACGTTTTCGTATTTCCGAATGCGCTGCGGAGCTAAAAGTCCCTTTACGTGTAAAATTTCGAAACATGATCTGATAGGGACAACTCCGATTTCGATATTTCATTTTGTCCTGCAGTTAAAAATTCTTAAAATTTTAACGGAAGGGTTAATGTTCAGCTCCTACGAGGAGAGTTTGACAGCCGAAATTGGCGAGTTATTTGGAAATTATTTCGGTTTTAACATTTAACTTCCGAGAGTGTGGTGAAAAACTCCAAATTCGGCAGAAATGTGTCGTGTGCACGATATTCCTAAGAATGCAAAAATTGGCGATCGTTTCGCTCCATCGCAGTTGGAGCGGCGTGGTAGGTCTCCGGGCTGATTCGAGCGGCGTGGTAGGTCGCCGGCGGGGCACCGGCCGAATGGGGGGGAGGCGGAAAGTGGGGGGGGGGGGGGGTGGCAAGTGGGGGGGGAATCGGCATGTGGGGGGGGCGAGGCGGAAAGTGGGGGCAAGGCGGAAAGTGGGGGGGGGGCAAGTGGGGGAGGGGGCGAGGCGGGAAAAGGGGGGGAACCAGCAAGTGGGGGGGGGCAAGGCGGCAATTGTGGGGGGAGGCGGCAATTGTGGGGGGAGGCGGCAAGTGTGGGGGGCGAGGCGGAAAGTGGGGGTGGTGGGGCAAGGGGGAAAGTGATGGAGGGGGGGGGCGGAAAGTTGGGGGGGGCGGCAAGTGGGGGGAGGTGGCATGTGGGGGGGAAGGCGGCAAGTGGGTGAGGTGCGGCAAGTGGGGGGGGAGGCGTAAATGGGGGAGGGCGGCAAGTGAGGGGAGGCGACATGTGGGGAGGGGAGGCGGCAAGTGGGTGGGGGAGGCGGCAAGCGGTGGAAAGGCGGCAAGTGGGGGGGGGTGGTGGCGGCAATTGGGGGGGCAGCAAGTGGGGGGGAGGCGGCAAGTGGGGGGGGGGAGCGGCAAGTGGGGGGGGGATGCGGCAAGTGGGGGGGAGTAGGGAGGCGAAGCGGAAAGTGGGGGGGGGCGAGGCGGCATATGGGGGGGGGGGGTCGGCAAGTGGGAGGGGCGGCAAATGGTGGGGTGGCGGCAAGTTGGAGGGCGGCAAGTGAGGGGAGGCAAGTGGGTGGGGGGCGGAAAGGGGGGGGAGGCGGCAAGTGGGGGGGGAGGCGGCAAATAGGGGGGGGCGGAAAGTGGGGGGGGGGGGCAAGTGGGGGGGAAGGGGGGGGGCAAGTGGGGGGGGGTCAAGAATATCCAAGAGCTAAGCAAAAGTCAAACACGTAAAAAACAACGGGAGAGGACAGGAAAATATCACAAGTAGCAACAGCTGGCAACCGCGAGGAAGGGAGAGAGTAAGCGGGAGTGGGGGTTTGTCTGCGCAGGTCGTCATCTACGCGATACTGCTATAGTTGGCGCTTGCTTGCTGCGAGCATCTCATCTCGCCTCGAAGAATCATTCGTTTTTCAGGTAGACGTCTCGTCATCGCCTATATCCCTTTAATTCCAAAAATTTCCGTTTTCCCACGCCTCGCGACAATTGTTTAAAACAATCCCCAAATGTCGCAATTTCAAACATTTTACAACGTCTTCATCGCGGGATACTAATGCTACGCGTTTCAGCAGAATTTTGAAGTTGTGGAACTTCTAGAAGTGAAACGGTATTTTTCCAATTTTTTTAAATTTAAATAATTTTTAACTGCCGCCGCAATTAATTTATGGCAAAATCAAAACGTTTGTTCGTGAAAGTTCAGCACTTTGTAAGTATTTTGAAAATTTCAGCTTCCTAGCTCATCCCCTAGTACCTAAACAGTTTTCTATTTGTTTAAACATTTTGAGAATTTTTAACTGCCGAACAAAATTATATATCGAAATCATGGTGGTCTCTCTCTAATTCTTTTTTGGAATTCTACCAGCAAAAAAAATTTCAGCTGCGTAGCACGAGCGAAAGTGCATAAACCATGAGATTTGGTTTGAACAATTGCCAATTTTTTGCGTCCGCGTCGTCGAACTTTTTAAAGATTTTGTTTTTTTTTCTGGGCGGCTCCGCAAAGAATTCTACTTAAGGAAAAAATTTCGAGTCTCCAGCTCATCCGGAAGTGTCTGAAAATCGGTATCATACTGTGTTCTATATATATTCGTCGTCAATCGTTTGTTTTTGGTCGGCAAACGACGAGATTCGCGTCTTTTCCCACGACAGAAGGCACAAAAAGCGCAATTTCTGTGAATTAATTTCGTGCACTTGCCGGTAAGCTCGGATGTTGAAATTTTCAGTGTCGCTAGATGGACAAAATATCTATCGGGAATTGTCGTCGCTTTTGCTCACGGTGTCTTGGGTTCGACTCCAAAGACCCCGGAATATCTCCCATAAGTTAGCGTGAGGGAACGCGATCTAATAAGCTTAGGAAGCTGAAATTTTGCAAGATTATACGACTTTTCTCGGAACCGACTACAAAAATCGAAAATTTTAAAATTGTCAGTTTATAAGAGTCGATTTAACCCCATTTGTACATTAATGTTCGATAATTTTATCTTGAAAACTATATGCCGCACGTTCAAGATCTCGGTATCATTATTAAGGCGATTACACGTAAAAAAAAAGAAAATTTTTAAAAAGTTAAAAAAAGTCGACCGCTAATAACAATTCGCAATTGTTTTAAACAACTATTCAACGTTTTCGTATTTCCGAATGCGCTGCGGAGCTAAAAGTCCCTTTACGAGTAAAATTTCGAAACATGATCTGATAGGGACAACTCCGATTTCGATATTTCATTTTGTCCTGCAGTTAAAAATTCTTAAAATTTTAACGGAAGGGTTAATGTTCAGCTCCTACGAGGAGAGTTTGACAGCCGAAATTGGCGAGTTATTTGGAAATTATTTCGGTTTTAACATTTAACTTCCGAGAGTGTGGTGAAAAACTCCAAATTCGGCAGAAATGTGTCGTGTGCACGATATTCCTAAGAATGCAAAAATTGGCGATCGTTTCGCTCCATCGCAGTTGGAGCGGCGTGGTAGGTCTCCGGGCTGATTCGAGCGGCGTGGTAGGTCGGCGGCGGGGCACCGGCCGAATGGGGGGGAGGCGGAAAGTGGGGGGGGGGGTTGGCAAAAGGGGGGGGAATCGGCATGTGGGGGGGGCGAGGCGGAAAGTGGGGGCGAGGCGGAAAGTGGGGGGGCAAGTGGGGGGGGGGGGGGGCGAGGCGGGAAAAGGGGGGGAACCAGCAAGTGGGGGGGGCAAGGCGGCAATTGTGGGGGGAGGCGGCAATTGTGGGGGGAGGCGGCAAGTATGGGGGGCGAGGCGGAAAGTGGGGGTGGGGGGGCAAGGGGGAAAGTGATGGAGGGGGGGGGCGGAAAGTTGGGGGGGGCGGCAAGTGGGGGGAGGTGGCATGTGGGGGGGAAGGCGGCAAGTGGGTGAGGTGCGGCAAGTGGGGGGGGGGAGGCGTAAATGGGGGAGGGCGGCAAGTGAGGGGAGGCGACATGTGGGGGGGGGAGGCGGCAAGTGGGTGGGGGAGGCGGCAAGCGGTGGAAAGGCGGCAAGTGGGGGGGAGGCGGCATATGAGGGGGCGGCAAGTGGGGGTGGGGGGCGGCAAATGGTGGGGGGGCGGCAAGAGGTATTGGGCAAGTGGGGGGGGCGGAAAGTGGGGAGGAGGCGGCAATTGGGGGGGGAGGCGGCAAGTGGGGGGGGGGGCGGCAAGTAAGGGGGGGGTGAGGCGGCAAGTGGGGGGGGGGGTCGAGGTGGCAAGTGGGGGGGGGGCGGCAAGTGGGTGGGGTTGGCAAGTGGGGGGTTGCAAGTGGGGGGGGGCAAGTGGGGGGGGGCAAGTGGGGGGGGGCAAGTGGAGGGGGGGGCAAGTGGAGGGGGGGGCAAGTGGAGGGGGGGGGCAAGTGGAGGGGGGGGCAAGAATGTCCAAGAGCTTAGCAAAAGTCAAACACGTAAAAAACAACGGGAGAGGACAGGAAAATATCACAAGTAAGTAAGTAAGTAAGTAAGTTCACCACTCTGTAAATATTTTGAAAATTTCAGCTTCCTAGCTAGTACCTAAACTCTTTTCTATTTGTTTAAACATTATTAGAATTTTTAACTGCCGAACAAATTAATATATATCGAAATCGTGGTGGTCTCTATCTGGTTCTTTTTTGGAATTCTACTTGCAAAAAAAATTTCAGCTGCGTAGTACGAGCGAAAGTGGATAAACCATGAGAATTTGTTTGAACAATTGCCATTTTTTTTGGTTCCATCGCAGTTGGAGCGGCGTGTTAGGTCTCCGGGCTGATTCGAGCGGCGTGGTAGGTCGCCGGCGGGGCACCGGCGGAAGAAGGGGGGGGAGGAAAGTGGGGGGGGATACGGCAAGTGGAGGGGGGAGGCAGCATGTGGGGGGGGGGGCGGCAAGTGGGGGGGCGGAAAGTGGGGGGCAGCAAGTGGGGGGGAGGCGGCAAGTGGGGGGGGGAAGCGGCAAGTCGGGGGGGGGAGGCGGCATGTAGGAGGTGTGAGGCGCAAAGTGGGTGGGGGCGAGGCGGAAAGTGGGGGGGCGTGGGGGAAATTGGGGGGGGAGGCGGAAAAGGGGGGGGCGGAAATTTGGGGGGGGCGGCAAGGGGGGGGAGGTGGCATGTGAGGGGGGGAGGCGGCAAGTGGGGGGGGGGCAAATAGTGAGTGGGGGCGAGGCGGAAATTGGGGGGGGCGGCAAGTGAGGGGAGGAGACATGTGGGGGGGGAGGCGGCAAGTGGGGGGGAGCGGAAAATTGGGGGGGGGGGCGGAAAGTTGGGGGGGGGCGGCAAGTGGGGGGATGTGGCATGTGGGGGAGAAGGCGGCAAGTGGGGGGGGGTCGACATGTGGGGGGGCGGCAAATAGGGGGAGGCGGAAAGTGAGGGGGGGTCGAGGCGGCAGGTTGGGGGGGGCGGCAAGTGTTGGGGGTCGGCGAGTGGGGGGGCGGCAAGAGGGGGGGGCGGCAAGTAGGGGGTGGGGCAAGTGAAGGGGCAAGTGGGGGGGATCAAGTGGGGGGGGGCAAGAATGTCCAAGAGCTAAGCAAAAGTCAAACACGTAAAAAACAACGGAAGAGGACAGGAAAATATCACAAGTAGCAACAGCTGGCAACCGCGAGGAAGGGGGAGAGAGTAAGCGGGAGTTGGGATTTGTCTGCGCAGGTCGTCATCTACGCGTTACTGCTATAGTTGGCGCTTGCTTGCTGCGAGCATCTCATCTCGCCTCGAAGAAACATTCGTTTTTCAGGCAGACGTCTCGTCATCGCCTATATCCCTTTAATTCCAATGATTTCCGTTTTCCCACGCCTCGCGACAATTGTTTAAAACAATCCCCAAATGTCGCAATTTCAAACATTTTACACCGTCTTCATCGCGGGATACTAATGCTACGCGTTTCAGCAGAATTTTGAAGTTGTGGCACTTCTAGAAGTGAAACGGTATTTTTCCAATTGTTTAAAACTTAAATAATTTTTAACGGCCGCCGCAATTAATGTATGGCAAAATCAAAACGTTTGTTCGTGAAAGTTTACCACTGCAAATATTTTGAAAATTTCAGCTTCCTAGCTCATTCCCTAGTACCTAACCAGTTTTCTATTTTTTAACAATTTGAGAACTTTTACCTGCCGAACAAATTAATATATCGAAATCTTGGTGGTCTCTCTGGTTCTTTTTTGGAATTGTGGGGGGGGGGAGGCGAAAATGGGGGGGGAGGCAGCAAGTGGGGGGGGCGAGTTGGAAAGTGGGGGGGGGGGGGGCGAGGCGGCAAGTGTGGGGGGCGGCAAGTGGGGGGGGGGGGCGGCAAAAGGGCGTGAGAAGACAAGTGGGGGGCGAGGCGGCAATTGTGGGGGGGCGGCATGTGGGCGGGGGAGGTGAAAAGTGGGGGGGGGGGCGAGACGGGAAGTGTGGGGGGAGGAGGCATGTGGGGGGGGGAGGCGGCAAGTAGGGGGGAGACGGCAAAAGGAGGGGCGGCAATTGGGGGGGGGGTGCAGGCGGCAAAGGGGGGGGGGGCGAGGCGGCAAAGGGGGGAGGCGGCAAGTAGGGGGTGGGCGAGGCGGCAATTATGGGGGTTGCGGCATGTGGGGGGGAGGCGAAAAGTAGGGGGAGGGTTAGACGGCAAGTGTGGGGGGAGGCGGCAAGTGGAGGGGGGGGAGGCGGCAAGTGGGGGGGGCGGCAATTGGGGGGGGGGGCAGGCGGCAAAGGGGGGGGGCGCGAGGTGGCAAAGGGGAGGGGCGCGAGGCGGCAAAGGGGGGAGGCGGCAAGTGGGGGAAGAGACAAAGTGAGGGGATGCGGATAGTGGGGGGGGTTAGGAAAGTGGGGGGGAGGCGGCAAGTGGAGGAGGGAGGCAGCAAGTGGGGGGGGGCGGCAAGTGGGGGGGGCGGCAATTGGGGGGGCAGCAAGTGGGGGGAAGCGGCAAGTGGGTGGGGAAGCGGCAAGTGGGGGGGGATGCGGCAAGTGGGGGGGGGGGAAGTGAGGGGGGCGAAGCGGAAAGTGGGGGGGGAGGCGGCATGTAGGAGGGGCGAGGCGGAAAGGGGGGGAAGGCGAGGCGGAAAGTGGTTGGGGAGGCGTAAAAGGGGGGGGGCGGAAAGTTGGGGGGGCGGCAAGTGGGGGGAGGTGGCATGTAAGGGAAGAAGGCGGCAAGTGGGGGGGGGCGAGGCGGAAATTGGGAGGGGCGGCATGTGGGGGGAGGCGACATGTGGGGGGGGGGATTCGGCAAGTGGGGGGGCGGAAAATTGGGGGGTGGCCGAAAGTTGGGGGGGCGGCAAATGGGGGGAGGTGGCATGTGGGGGGGGAGGCGGCAATTGGGGGGGAGGCGGCAAGTGGGGGGAGGCGGCAAGCGGTGGGGAGGCGGCAAGTGGGTGGGGGAGGCGGCATATGGGGGGGGGTCGGCAAGTGGGGGTGGCGGCAAATGGTGGGGGGGCGGCAAGTTGGAGGGCGGCAAGTGAGGGGAGGCAAGTGGGGGGGGCGGAAAGGGGGGGGGGCGGCAAGTGGGGGGGGAGGCGGCAAGTGGTGGGGCGGAAATTGAGGGGGGGTTGAGGAGGCAAGTGGGGGGGCGGCAGGACGGGGGGGGGGGGCGGCACGTGGGGGGGGCAAGTGGGGGGGGGGGCAAGGGGGGGGGGCAAGTGGGGAGGGGGCAAGAATGCCCAAGAGCTAATCAAAAGTCAAACACGTAAAAAACAACGGGAGAGGACAGGAAAATATCACAAGTAGCAACAGCTGGCAACCGCGAGGAAGGGAGAGAGTAAGCGGGAGTGGGGGTTTGTCTGCGCAGGTCGTCATCTACGCGATACTGCTATAGTTGGCGCTTGCTTGCTGCGAGCATCTCATCTCGCCTCGAAGAAACATTCGTTTTTCATGTAGACGTCTCCACATCGCCTATATCCCTTTAATTCCAAAAATTTCCGTTTTCCCACGCCTCGCGACAATTGTTTAAAACAATCCTGAAATGTCGCAATTTCAAACATTTTACAACGTCTTCATCGCGGGATACTAATGCTACGCGTTTCAGAAAAATTTTGAAGTTGTGGAACTTCTAGAAGTGAAACGGTATTTTTCCAATTTTTTTAAATTTAAATAATTTTTAACTGCCGCCGCAATTAATTTATGGCAAAATCAAAACGTTTGTTCGTGAAAGTTCAGCACTTTGTAAGTATTTTGAAAATTTCAGCTTCCTAGCTCATCCCCTAGTACCTAAACAGTTTTCTATTTGTTTAAACATTTTGAGAATTTTTAACTGCCGAACAAAATTATATATCGAAATCATGGTGGTCTCTCTCTAGTTCTTTTTTGGAATTCTACCAGCAAAAAAAATTTCAGCTGCGTAGCACAAGCGAAAGTGCATAAACCATGAGAATTGGTTTGAACAATTGCCAATTTTTTGCGTCCGCGTCGTCGAACTTTTTAAAGATTTTGTTTTTTTCTGGGCGGCTCCGCAAAGAATTCTACTTAAGGAAAAAATTTCGAGTCTCCAGCTCATCCGGAAGTGCCTGAAAATCGGTATCATACTGTGTTCTATATATATTCGTCGTCAATCATTTGTTTTTGGTCGGCAAACGACGAGATTCGCGTCTTTTCCCACGACAGAAGGCACAAAAAGCGCAATTTCTGTGAATTAATTTCGTGCACTTGCCGGTAAGCTCGGAGGTTGAAATTTTCAGTGTCGCTAGATGGCCGCAATATCTATCGGGAATTGTCGTCGCTTTTGCTCACGGTGTCTTGGGTTCGACTCCAAAGACCCCGGAATATCTCCCATAAGTTAGCGTGGGGGAACGCGATCTAATAAGCTTAGGAAGCTGAAATTTTGCATGATTATACGACTTTTCTCGGAACCGACTACAAAAATCGAAAATTTTAAAATTGTCAGTTTCTAAGAGTCGATTTAACCCCATTTGTACATTAATGTTCGATAATTTTTATCTTGAAAACTATATGCCGCACGTTCAAGATTTCGGTATCATTATTTAGGCGATTACACGTAAAAAAAAAGAAAATTTTTAAAAAGTTAAAAATAGTCGACCGCTAATAACAATTCGCAATTGTTTAAACAACTATTCAACGTTTTCGTATTTCCGAATGCGCTGCGGAGCTAAAAGTCCCTTTACGAGTAAAATTTCGAAACATGATCTGATAGGGACAACTCCGATTTCGATATTTCATTTTGTCCTGCAGTTAAAAATTCTTAAAATTTTAACGGAAGGGTTAATGTTCAGCTCCTACGAGGAGAGTTTGACAGCCGAAATTGGCGAGTTATTTGGAAATTATTTCGGTTTTAACATTTAACTTCCGAGAGTGTGGTGAAAAACTCCAAATTCGGCAGAAATGTGTCGTGTGCACGATATTCCTAAGAATGCAAAAATTGGCGATCGTTTCGCTCCATCGCAGTTGGAGCGGCGTGGTAGGTCTCCGGGCTGATTCGAGCGGCGTGGTAGGTCGGCGGCGGGGCACCGGCCGAATGGGGGGGAGGCGGAAAGTGGGGGGGGGGTGGCAAGTGGGGGGGGAATCGGCATGTGGGGGGGGCGAGGCGGAAAGTGGGGGCGAGGCAGAAAGTGGGGGTGGGGGCAAGTGGGGGGAGGGGGGCGAGGCGGGAAAAGGGGGGGAACCAGCAAGTGGGGGGGCAAGGCGGCAATTGTGGGGGGAGGCGGCAATTGTGGGGGGAGGCGGCAAGTGTGGGGGGCGAGGCGGAAAGTGGGGGTGGGGGGGCAAGGGGGAAAGTGATGGAGGGGGGGGCGGAAAGTTGGGGGGTGGCGGCAAGTGGGGGGAGGTGGCATGTGGGGGGGAAGGCGGCAAGTGGGTGAGGTGCGGCAAGTGGGGGGGGCGAGGCGTAAATGGGGGAGGGCGGCAAGTGAGGGGAGGCGACATGTGGGGGGGGGAGGCGGCAAGTGGGTGGGGGAGGCGGCAAGCGGTGGGTAGGCGGCAAGTGGGGGGGAGGCGGCATATGAGGGGGCGGCAAGTGGGGGTGGGGGGCGGCAAATGGTGGGGGGGGCGGCAAGTGAGGTTGGGCAAGTTGGGGGGGGCGGAAAGTGGGGGGGAGGCGGCAATTGGGGGGGGAGGCGGCAAGTGGGGGGGGGCGGCAAGTGGAGGGGGGGCTGAGGCGGCAAGTGGGGGGGGGGGGTCGAGGTGGCAAGTGGGGGGGGGGGCGGCAAGTGGGTGGGGTCGGCAATTGGGGGGAGGCAAGTGGGGGGGGGGGCAAGTGGGGGGGGGCAAGTGGGGTGGGCAAGTGGGGTGGGCAAGTGGAGGGGGGGCAAGTGGTGGGGGGGGCAAGAATGTCCAAGAGCTTAGCAAAAGTCAAACACGTAAAAAACAACGGAAGAGGACAGGAAAATATCACAAGTAGCAACAGCTGGCAACCGCGAGGAAGGGGGAGAGAGTAAGCGGGAGTTGGGATTTGTCTGCGCAGGTCGTCATCTACGCGTTACTGCTATAGTTGGCGCTTGCTTGCTGCGAGCATCTCATCTCGCCTCGAAGAAACATTCGTTTTTCAGGCAGACGTCTCGTCATCGCCTATATCCCTTTAATTCCAAAGATTTCCGTTTTCCCACAAGATTTCCGTTTTCCCACGCCTCGCGACAATTGTTTAAAATAATCCCCAAATGTCGCAATTTCAAACATTTTACACAGTCTTCATCGCGGGATACTAATGCTACGCGTTTCAGCAGAATTTTGAAGTTGTGGCACTTCTAGAAGTGAAACGGTATTTTTCCAATTGTTTAAAACTTAAATAATTTTTAACGGCCGCCGCAATTAATGTATGGCAAAATCAAAACGTTTGTTCGTGAAAGTTTACCACTGCAAATATTTTGAAAATTTCAGCTTCCTAGCTCATTCCCTAGTACCTAACCAGTTTTCTATTTTTTAACAATTTGAGAACTTTTACCTGCCGAACAAATTAATATATCGAAATCGTGGTGGTCTCTCTGGTTCTTTTTTGGAATTGTGGGGGGGGGGGAGGCGAAAATGGGGGGGGAGGCAGCAAGTGGGGGGGCGAGTTGGAAAGTGGGGGGGGGGGGGGCGAGGCGGCAAGTGTGGGGGGGGGCGGCAAGTGGGGGGGGGGGGCGAAGCGGCAAGGGGGGGGGCGGCAAAAGGGGGCGAGAAGACAAGTGGGGGGCGAGGCGGCAATTGTGGGGGGGCGGCATGTGGGCGGGGAGGTGAAAAGTGGGGGGGGGGCGAGACGGGAAGTGTGGGGGGAGGAGGCATGTGGGGGGGGGGGGGAGGCGGCAAGTAGGGGGGGAGACGGCAAAAGGAGGGGCGGCAATTGGGGGGGGGGCAGGCGGCAAAGGGGGGGGGGGCGAGGCGGCAAAGGGGGGAGGCGGCAAGTAGGGGGTGGGCGAGGCGGCAATTATGGGGGTGGCGGCATGTGGGGGGGAGGCGAAAAGTAGGGGGAGGGTTAGACGGCAAGTGTGGGGGGAGGCGGCAAGTGGGGGGGGGAGGCGGCAAGTGGGGGGGGGGCGGCAATTGGGGGGGGGGGGGGGCAGGCGGCAAAGGGGTGGGTGCGAGGGTGGCAAAGGGGAGGGGCGCGAGGCGGCAAAGGGGGGAGGCGGCAAGTGGGGGAAGAGACGAAAAGTGAGGGGATGCGGAAAGTGGGGGGGGGAGGAAAGTGGGGGGGAGGCGGCAAGTGGAGGAGGGAGGGCAGCAAGTGGGGGGGGGGGCGGCAAGTGGGGGGGGCGGCAATTGGGGGGGGCAGCAAATGGGGGGAAGCGGCAAGTGGGTGGGGGAAGCGGCAAGTGGGGGGGATGCGGCAAGTGGGGGGGGGGAAATGAGGGGGGCGAAGCGGAAAGTGGGGGGGGGAGGCGGCATGTAGGAGGGGCGAGGCGGAGAAAGGGGGGGGGCGAGGCGGAAAGTGGGTGGGGGAGGCGTAAAAGGGGGGGGGGCGGAAAGTTGGGGGGGGGCGGCAAGTGGGGGGAGGTGGCATGTAAGGGAAGAAGGCGGCAAGTGGGGGGGGCGAGGCGGAAATTGGGAGGGGCGGCCATGTGGGGGGAGGCGGCATGTGGGGGGGGGGATTCGGCAAGTGGGGGGGGCGGAATATTGGGGGGGTGGCCGAAAGATAGGGGGGCGGCAAATGGGGGGAGGTGGCATGTGGGGGGGGGGAGGCGGCAATTGGGGGGGAGGCGGCAAGTGGGGGGAGGCGGCAAGCGGTGGGGAGGCGGCAAGTGGGTGGGGGGAGGCGGCATATGGGGGGGGGGTCGGCAAGTGGGGGGTGGCGGCAAATGGTGGGGGGGGCGGCAAGTTGGAGGGCGGCAAGTGAGGGGAGGCAAGTGGGGGGGGGGGCGGAAAGGGGGGGGGGGCGGCAAGTGGGGGGGGAGGCGGCAAGTGGTGGGGCGGAAATTGAGGGGGGGTTGAGGAGGCAAGTGGGGGGGCGGCAAGACGGGGGGGGGCGGCACGTGGGGGGGGCAAGTGGGGGGGGGGCAAGGGGGGGGGCAAGTGGGGAGGGGGCAAGAATGCCCAAGAGCTAAGCAAAAGTCAAACACGTAAAAAACAACGGGAGAGGACAGGAAAAATATCACAAGTAGCAACAGCTGGCAACCGCGAGGAAGGGAGAGAGTAAGCGGGAGTGGGGATTTGTCTGCGCAGGTCGTCATCTACGCGTTACTGCTATAGTTGGCGCTTGCTTGCTGCGAGCATCTCATCTCGCCTCGAAGAAACATTCGTTTTTCAGGTAGACGTCTCGTCATCGCCTATATCCCTTTAATTCCAAAGATTTCTGTTTTCCCACGCCTCGCGACAATTGTTTAAAACAATCCCCAAATGTCGCAATTTCAAACATTTTACACCGGCTTCATCGCGGGATACTAATGCTACGCGTTTCAGCAGAATTTTGAAGTTGTGGCACTTCTAGAAGTGATACGGTATTTTTCCAATTTTTTAAAACCTAAATAATTTTTAACGGCCGCCGCAATTGTTGTATGGCAAAATCAAAACGTTTGTTCGTGAAAGTTTACCACTGTAAATATTTTGAAAATTTCAGCTTCCTAGCTCATTCCCTAGTACCTAACCAGTTTTCTATTTTTTAACAATTTGAGAACTTTTACCTGCCGAACAAATTATTATATCGAAATCGTGGTGGTCTCTCTGTTTCTTTTTTGGAATTGTGGGGGGGGGGAGGCGAAAATGTGGGGGGAGGCAGCAAGTGGGGGGGGCGAGTTGGAAAGTGGGGGGGGGGTTGAGGCGGCAAGTGTGGGGGGCGGCAATTGGGGGGGGGCGAAGCGGCAAGGAGGGGGGCGGCAAGTGGGGGCGAGAAGACAAGTGGGGGGCGAGGCGGCAATTGTGGGGGGGCGGCATGTGGGCGGGGAGGTGAAAAGTGGGGGGGGCGAGACGGGAAGTGTGGGGGGAGGAGGCATGTGGGGGGGGGGAGGCGGCAAGTGGGGGGGGAGACGGCAAGTGGGGGGCAGCAATTGGGGGGGGGCAGGCGGCAAAGGGGGGGGGGGGCGAGGCGGCAAAGGGGGGAGGCGGCAAGTAGGGGGTGGGCGAGGCGGCAAGTAGGGGGTGGGCGAGGCGGCAATTGTGGGGGTGGCGGCATGTGGGGGGGAGGCGAAAAGTGGGGGGAGGGCGAGACGGCAAGTGTGGGGGGAAGCGGCAAGTGGGGGGAGGCGGCAAGTGTGGGGTGGGGCGGCAATTGGGGGGGGGGGGGCAGGCGGCAAAGGGGGGGGCGCGAGGCTGCAAAGGGGAGGTGCGCGAGGCGGGGGAGGCGGCAAGTGGGGGAAGAGACGGAAAGTGGGGGGAGGCGGAAAGTGGGGGGGAGGAGGAAAGTGGGGAGGAGGCGGCAAGTAGAGGGGGGAGGCAGCAAGTGGGGGGGGGTGGGGGCGGCAATTGGGGGGGGCAGCAAGTTGGGGGGAGGCGGCAAGTGGGGGGGGGGGAGCGGCAAGTGGGGGGGGGGGATGCGGCAAGTGGGGGGGAGTAGGAAGGCGAAGCGGAAAGTGGGGGGGGCGAGGCGGCATATGGGGGGGGGGGGGGGTCGGCAAGTGGGGGGGGCGGCAAATGGTGGGGTGGCGGCAAGTTGGAGGGCGGCAAGTGAGGGGAGGCAAGTGGGGGGGGGGGGCGGAAAGGGGGGGGAGGCGGCAAGTGGGGGGGGAGGCGGCAAGTAGGGGGGGGCGGCAAGTGGGGGTGGGGGCAAGTGGGGGGGAAGGGGGGGGGCAAGTGGGGGGGGGGTCAAGAATATCCAAGAGCTAAGCAAAAGTCAAACACGTAAAAAACAACGGGAGAGGACAGGAAAATATCACAAGTAGCAACAGCTGGCAACCGCGAGGAAGGGAGAGAGTAAGCGGGAGTGGGGGGTTTGTCTGCGCAGGTCGTCATCTACGCGATACTGCTATAGTTGGCGCTTGCTTGCTGCGAGCATCTCATCTCGCCTCGAAGAAACATTCGTTTTTCAGGTAGACGTCTCGTCATCGCCTATATCCCTTTAATTCCAAAAATTTCCGTTTTCCCACGCCTCGCGACAATTGTTTAAAACAATCCTCAAATGTCGCAATTTCAAACATTTTACAACGTCTTCATCGCGGGATACTAATGCTACGCGTTTCAGCAGAATTTTGAAGTTGTGGAACTTCTAGAAGTGAAACGGTATTTTTCCAATTTTTTTAAATTTAAATAATTTTTAACTGCCGCCGCAATTAATTTATGGCAAAATCAAAACGTTTGTTCGTGAAAGTTCAGCACTTTGTAAGTATTTTGAAAATTTCAGCTTCCTAGCTCATCCCCTAGTACCTAAACAGTTTTCTATTTGTTTAAACATTTTGAGAATTTTTAACTGCCGAACAAAATTATATATCGAAATCATGGTGGTCTCTCTCTAGTTCTTTTTTGGAATTCTACCAGCAAAAAAAATTTCAGCTGCGTAGCACGAGCGAAAGTGCATAAACCATGAGAATTGGTTTGAACAATTGCCAATTTTTTGCGTCCGCGTCGTCGAACTTTTTAAAGATTTTGTTTTTTTCTGGGCGGCTCCGCAAAGAATTCTACTTAAGGAAAAAATTTCGAGTTTCCAGCTCATCCGGAAGTGCCTGAAAATCGGTATCATACTGTGTTCTATATATATTCGTCGTCAATCATTTGTTTTTGGTCGGCAAACGACGAGATTCGCGTCTTTTCCCACGACAGAAGGCACAAAAAGCGCAATTTCTGTAAATTAATTTCGGAGGTTGAAATTTTCAGTGTCGCTAGATGGACAAAATATCTATCGGGAATTGTCGTCGCTTTTGCTCACGGTGTCTTGGGTTCGACTCCAAAGACCCCGGAATATCTCCCATAAGTTAGCGTGGGGGAACGCGATCTAATAAGCTTAGGAAGCTGAAATTTTGCAAGATTATACGACTTTTCTCGGAACCGACTACAAAAATCGAAAATTTTAAAATTGTCAGTTTCTAAGAGTCGATTTAACCCCATTTGTACATTAATGTTCGATAATTTTTATCTTGAAAACTATATGCCGCACGTTCAAGATCTCGGTATCATTATTTAGGCGATTACACGTAAAAAAAAAGAAAATTTTTAAAAAGTTAAAAGAAGTCGACCGCTAATAACAATTCGCAATTGTTTAAACAACTATTCAACGTTTTCGTATTTCCGAATGCGCTGCGGAGCTAAAAGTCCCTTTACGAGTAAAATTTCGAAACATGATCTGATAGGGACAACTCCGATTTCGATATTTCATTTTGTCCTGCAGTTAAAAATTCTTAAAATTTTAACGGAAGGGTTAATGTTCAGCTCCTACGAGGAGAGTTTGACAGCCGAAATTGGCGAGTTATTTGGAAATTATTTCGGTTTTTAACATTTAACTTCCGAGAGTGTGGTGAAAAACTCCAAATTCGGCAGAAATGTGTCGTGTGCACGATATTCCTAAGAATGCAAAAATTGGCGATCGTTTCGCTCCATCGCAGTTGGAGCGGCGTGGTAGGTCTCCGGGCTGATTCGAGCGGCGTAGTAGGTCGCCGGCGGGGCACCGGCCGAATGGGGGGGAGGCGGAAAGTGGGGGGGGGTGGCAAGTGGGGGGGGAATCGGCATGTGGGGGGGGCGAGGCGGAAAGTGGGGGGGGGGCAAGTGGGGGAGGGGGCGAGGCGGGAAAAGGGGGGGAAACCAGCAAGTGGGGGGGGGCAAGGCGGCAATTGTGGGGGGAGGCGGCAATTGTGGGGGGAGGCGGCAAGTGTGGGGGGCGAGGCGGAAAGTGGGGGTGGGGGGGCAAGGGGGAAAGTGATGGAGGGGGGGGGGCGGAAAGTTGGGGGGGGCGGCAAGTGGGGGGAGGTGGCATGTGGGGGGGAAGGCGGCAAGTGGGTGAGGTGCGGCAAGTGGGGGGGGAGGCGTAAATGTGGGAGGGCGGCAAGTGAGGGGAGGCGACATGTGGGGGGGGGAGGCGGCAAGTGGGTGGGGGAGGCGGCAAGCGGTGGAAAGGCGGCAAGTGGGGGGGGAGGCGGCATATGAGGGGGCGGCAAGTGGGGGTGGGGGGCGGCAAATGGTGGGGGGGCGGCAAGTGAGGTTGGGCAAGTGGGGGGGGGCGGAAAGTGGGGGGGAGGCGGCAATTGGGGGGGGAGGCGGCAAGTGGGGGGGGGCGGCAAGTGGGGGGGGGGGTGAGGCGGCAAGTAGGGGGGGGTCGAGGTGGCAAGTGGGGGGGGGGGCGGCAAGTGGGTGGGGTCGGCAATTGGGGGGGGGCAAGTGGGGGGGGGGCAAGTGGGGGGGGGCAAGTGGGGTGGGCAAGTGGAGGGGAGGGCAAGTGGAGGGGGGGGCAAGACTGTCCAAGAGCTTAGCAAAAGTCAAACACGTAAAAAACAACGGAAGAGGACAGGAAAATATCACAAGTAGCAACAGATGGCAACCGCGAGGAAGGGGGGAGAGAGTAAGCGGGAGTTGGGATTTGTCTGCGCAGGTCGTCATCTACGCGTTACTGCTATAGTTGGCGCTTGCTTGCTGCGAGCATCTCATCTCGCCTCGAAGAAACATTCGTTTTTCAGGCAGACGTCTCGTCATCGCCTATATCCCTTTAATTCCAAAGATTTCCGTTTTTCCCACGCCTCGCGACAATTGTTTAAAACGATCCCCAAATGTCGGCAATTTCAAACATTTTACACCGTCTTCATCGCGGGATACTAATGCTACGCGTTTCAGCAGAATTTTGAAGTTGTGGTACTTCTAGAAGTGAAACGGTATTTTTCCAATTGTTTAAAACTTAAATAATTTTTAACGGCCGCCGCAATTAATGTATGGCAAAATCAAAACGTTTGTTCGTGAAAGTTTACCACTGCAAATATTTTGAAAATTTCAGCTTCCTAGCTCATTCCCTAGTACCTAACCAGTTTTCTATTTTTTAACAATTTGAGAACTTTTACCTGCCGAACAAATTAATATATCGAAATCGTGGTGGTCTCTCTGGTTCTTTTTTGGAATTTTGGGGGGGGGAGGCGAAAATGGGGGGGGATGGCAGCAAGTGGGGGGGGGGCGGCAATTGGGGGGGGGGGGGGGGCAGGCGGCAAAGGGGGGGGCGCGAGGTGGCAAATGGGAGGGGGCGCGTGGCGGCAAAGGGGGGAGGCGGCAAGTGGGGGAAGAGACGAAAAGTGAGGGGATGCGGAAAGTGGGGGGGGGAGGAAAGTGGGGGGGAGGCGGCAAGTGGAGGAGGGAGTCAGCAAGTGGGGGGGGGGGCGGCAAGTGGGGGGGGCGGCAATTGGGGGGGGCAGCAAGTGGGGGGAAGCGGCAAGTGTGGGTGGGGAAGCGGCAAGTGGGGGGGGATGCGGCAAGTGGGGGGGGGGAAATGAGGGGGGCGAAGCGGAAAGTGGGGGGGGGGAGGCGGCATGTAGGAGGGGCGAGGCGGAAAGGGGGGGGGGGCGAGGCGGAAAGTGGGTGGGGAGGCGTAAAAGGGGGGGGGGGCGGAAAGTTGGGGGGGGGCGGCAAGTGGGGGGAGGTGGCATGTAAGGGAAGAAGGCGGCAAGTGGGGGGGGCGAGGCGGAAATTGGGAGGAGCGGCATGTGGGGGGAGGCGACATGTGGGGGGGGGATTCGGCAAGTGGGGGGGGGCGGAAAATTGGGGGGTGGCCGAAAGTTGGGGGGGGCGGCTAATGGGGGGAGGTGGCATGTGGGGGGGGGAGGCGGCAATTGGGGGGGAGGCGGCAAGTGGGGGGAGGCGGCAAGCGGTGGGGAGGCGGCAAGTGGGTGGGGGAGGCGGCATATGGGGGGGGGGTCGGCAAGTGGGGGTGGCGGCAAATGGTGGGGGGGCGGCAAGTTAGAGGGCGGCAAGTGAGGGGAGGCAAGTGGGGGGGGGGGCGGAAAGGGGGGGGGCGGCAAGTGGGGGGGGAGGCGGCAAGTGGTGGGGCGGAAATTGAGGGGGGGTTGAGGAGGCAAGTGGGGGGGCGGCAAGACGGGGGGGGGCGGCACGTGGGGGGGGGCAAGTGGGGGGGGGCAAGGGGGGGGGCAAGTGGGGAGGGGGCAAGAATGCCCAAGAGCTAAGCAAAAGTCAAACACGTAAAAAACAACGGGAGGAGGACAGGAAAATATCACAAGTAGCAACAGCTGGCAACCGCGAGGAAGGGAGAGAGTAAGCGGGAGTGGGGATTTGTCTGCGCAGGTCGTCATCTACGCGTTACTGCTATAGTTGGCGCTTGCTTGCTGCGAGCATCTCATCTCGCCTCGAAGAAACATTCGTTTTTCAGGTAGACGTCTCGTCATCGCCTATATCCCTTTAATTCCAAAGATTTCTGTTTTCCCACGCCTCGCGACAATTGTTTAAAACAATCCCCAAATGTCGCAATTTCAAACATTTTACACCGTCTTCATCGCGGGATACTAATGCTACGCGTTTCAGCAGAATTTTGAAGTTGTGGCACTTCTAGAAGTGATACGGTATTTTTCCAATTTTTTAAAACCTAAATAATTTTTAACGGCCGCCGCAATTGTTGTATGGCAAAATCAAAACGTTTGTTCGTGAAAGTTTACCACTGTAAATATTTTGAAAATTTCAGCTTCCTAGCTCATTCCCTAGTACCTAACCAGTTTTCTATTTTTTAACAATTTGAGAACTTTTACCTGCCGAACAAATTAATATATCGAAATCGTGGTGGTCCTCTCTGTTTCTTTTTTGGAATTGTGGGGGGGGGGGAGGCGAAAATATGGGGGGAGGCAGCAAGTTGGGGGGGCGAGTTGGAAAGTGGGGGGGGGGGGGGGGCGAGGCGGCAAGTGTGGGGGGCGGCAATTGGGGGGGGGCGAAGCGGCAAGGAGGGGGGCGGCAAGTGGGGGCGAGAAGACAAGTGGGGGGGCGAGGCGGCAATTGTGGGGGGGCGGCATGTGGGCGGGGAGGTGAAAAGTGGTGGGGGGGGGGCGAGACGGGAAGTGTGGGGGGAGGAGGCATGTGGGGGGGGGAGGCGGCAAGTGGGGGGGGAGACGGCAAGTGGGGGGCGGCAATTGGGGGGGGGGCAGGCGGCAAAGGGGGGGGGGGCGAGGCGGCAAAGGGGGGAGGCGGGCAAGTAGGGGGTGGGCGAGGCGGCAATTGTGGGGGTGGCGGCATGTGGGGGGGGAGGCGAAAAGTGGGGGGAGGGCGAGACGGCAAGTGTGGGGGGAAGCGGCAAGTGGGGGGGAGGCGGCAAGTGTGGGGTGGGGCGGCAATTGGGGGGGGGCAGGCGGCAAAGGGGGGGGGCGCGAGGCTGCAAAGGGGAGGTGCCTGAGGCGGGGGAGGCTGGCAAGTGGGGGAAGAGACGGAAAGTGGGGGGAGGCGGAAAGTGGGGGGGAGGAGGAATGTGGGGGGGGTGGCGGCAAGTAGAGGGGGGAGGCAGCAAGTGGGGGGGCGAGTTGGAAAGTGGGGGGGGGGGCGAGGCGGCAAGTGTGGGGGGCGGCAAGTGGGGGGGGGGCAAAAGGGGGCGAGAAGACAAGTGGGGGGCGAGGCGGCAATTGTGGGGGGGCGGCATGTGGGCGGGGAGGCGGCAAGTAGGGGGGAGACGGCAAAAGGAGGGGCGGCAATTGGGGGGGGGGCAGGCGGCAAAGGGGGGGGGCGAGGCGGCAAAGGGGGGGAGGCGGCAAGTAGGGGGTGGGCGAGGCGGCAATTATGGGGGTTGCGGCATGTGGGGGGGGAGGCGAAAAGTAGGGGGAGGGTTAGACGGCAAGTGTGGGGGGAGGCGGCAAGTGGGGGGGGGGAGGCGGCAAGTGGGGGGGGGGGAGGCGGCAAGTGGGGGGGGCGGCAATTTGGGGGGGGGCAGGCGGCAAAGGGGGGGGCGCGAGGTGGCAAAGGGGAGGGGCGCGAGGCGGCAAAGGGGGGAGGCGGCAAGTGGGGGAAGAGACGAAAAGTGAGGGGATGCGGATAGTGGGGGGGGAGGAAAGTGGGGGGGAGGCGGCAAGTGGAGGAGGGAGGCAGCAAGTGGGGGGGGGGCGGCAAGTGGGGGGGGCGGCAATTGGGGGGGCAGCAAGTGGGGGGAAGCAGCAAGTGGGTGGGGGAAGCGGCAAGTGGGGGGGATGCGGCAAGTGGGGGGGGGGGGAAGTGAGGGGGGGCGAAGCGGAAAGTGGGGGGGGGGAGGCGGCATGTAGAGGGGCGAGGCGGAAAGGGGGGGAAGGCGAGGCGGAAAGTGGGTGGGGAGGCGTAAAAGGGGGGGGGGCGGAATGTTGGGGGGGGGCGGCAAGTGGGGGGAGGTGGCATGTAAGGGAAGAAGGCGGCAAGTGGGGGGGGCGAGGCGGAAATTGGGAGGGGCGGCATGTGGGGGGAGGCGACATGTGGGGGGGGGGATTCGGCAAGTGGGGGGGCGGAAAATTGGGGGGTGGCCGAAAGTTGGGGGGGGCGGCAAATAAGGGGAGGTGGCATGTGGGGGGGGGAGGCGGCAATTGGGGGGGGAGGCGGGCAAGTGGGGGGAGGCGGCAAGCGGTGGGGAGGCGGCAAGTGGGTGGGGGAGGCGGCATATGGGGGGGGGGGTCGGCAAGTGGGGGTGGCGGCAAATGGTGGGGGGGCGGCAAGTTGGAGGGCGGCAAGTGAGGGGAGGCAAGTGGGGGGGGGCGGAAAGGGGGGGGGGGGGGCAAGTGGGGGTGGGAGGCGGCAAGGTGGTGGGGCGGAAATTGAGGGGGGGTTGAGGAGGCAAGTGGGGGGGGCGGCAAGACCGGGGGGGGCGGCACGTGGGGGGGGGGGGGCAAGTGGGGGGGGGGGGGGCAAGGGGGGGGGCAAGTGGGGAGGGGGGCAAGAATGCCCAAGAGCTAAGCAAAAGTCAAACACGTAAAAAACAACGGGAGAGGACAGGAAAATATCACAAGTAGCAAACAGCTGGCAACCGCGAGGAAGGGAGAGAGGTAAGCGGGAGTGAGGATTTGTCTTCGCAGGTCGTCATCTACGCGTTACTGCTATAGTTGGCGCTTGCTTGCTGCGAGCATCTCATCTCGCCTCGAAGAAACATTCGTTTTTCAGGTAGACGTCTCGTCATCGCCTATATCCCTTTAATTCCAAAGATTTCCGTTTTCCCACGCCTCGCGACAATTGTTTAAAACAATCCCCAAATGTCGCAATTTCAAACATTTTACACCGTCTTCATCGCGGGATACTAATGCTACGCGTTTCAGCAGAATTTTGAAGTTGTGGCACTGCTAGAAGTGATACGTTATTTTTCCAATTTTGTAAAACCTAAATAATTTTTAACGGCCGCCGCAATTGTTGTATGGCAAAATCAAAACGTTTGTTCGTGAAAGTTTACCACTGCAAATATTTTGAAAATTTCAGCTTCCTAGCTCATTCCCTAGTACCTAACCAGTTTTCTATTTTTTAACAATTTGAGAACTTTTACCTGCCGAACAAATTAATATATCGAAATCGTGGTGGTCTCTCTGGTTCTTTTTTGGAATTGTGGGGGGGGGAGGCGAAAAAGGGGGGGGGAGGCAGCAAGTGAAGTGGCGAGTTGGAAAGTGGGGGGGGGGGCGAGGCGGCAAGTGGGGGGGGGGGGGCGAAGCGGCAAGGGGGGGGGGGCGGCAAAAGGTGGCGAGAAGACAAGTGGGGGGCGAGGCGGCAATTGTGGGGGGGCGGCATGTGGGCGGGGAGGTGAAAAGTGGGGGGGGGGCGAAACGGGAAGTGTGGGGGGAGGAGGCATGTAGGGGGGGGAGGCGGCAAGTAGGGGGGAGACGGCAAAAGGAGGGGCGGCAATTGGGGGGGGGGGCAGGCGGCAAAGGGGGGGGGGGGCGAGGCGGCAAAGGGGGGAGGCGGCAAGTAGGGGGTGGGCGAGGCGGCAATTATGGGGCAGGCGGCATGTGGGGGGGAGGCGAAAAAGTAGGGGGAGGGTTAGACGGCAAGTGTGGGGGGAGGCGGCAAGGGGGGGGGGGGAGGCGGCAAGTGGGGGGGGGGGGGGGGGGCGGCAATTGGGGGGGGGGGGCAGGCGGCAAAGGGGGGGGCGCGAGGTGGCAAAGGGGAGGGGCGCGAGGCGGAAAAGGGGGGAGGCGGCAAGTGGGGGAAGAGACGAAAAGTGAGGGGATGCGGAAAGTGGGGGGGGGGGGGAGGAAAGTGGGGGGGAGGCGGCAAGTGGAGGGGGGAGGCAGCAAGTGGGGGGGGGGGGCGGCAAGTGGGGGGGGGGGCGGCAATTGGGGGGGCAGCAAGTGGGGGGAAGCGGCAAGTGGGGTGGGGAAGCGCAAGTGGGGGGGATGCGGCAAGTGGGGGGGGAAGTGAGGGGGGCGAAGCGGAAAGTGGGAGGGGGGGGGGCGAGGCGGCATGTAGGAGGGGCGAGGCGGAAAGGGGGGGGGGGCGAGGCGGAAAGTGGGTGGGGAGGCGGAAAAGGGGGGGGGGGCGGAAAGTTGGGGGGGCGGCAAGTGGGGGGAAGGTGGCATGTAAGGGAAGAAGGCGGCAAGTGGGGGGGGGGAGGAGGAAATTTGGGGGGGCGGCAAGTGGGGGGAGGCGACATGTGGGGGGGGGATTCGGCAAGTGGGGGAAGCGGAAAATTGCTGGGTGGCCGAAAGTTGGGGGGGGGGGGGCGGCAAATGGGGGGAGGTGGCATGTGGGGGGGAGGCGGCAAGTGTGGGGGGAGGCGGCAAGTGGGGGGAGGCGGCAAGCGGTGGGGAGGCGGCAAGTGGGTGGGGGAGGCGGCATATGGGGGGGGGTCGGCAAGTGGGGGTGGCGGCAAATGGTGGGGGGGCGGCAAGTTGGAGGGCGGCAAGTGAGGGGAGGCAAGTGGGGGGGCGGAAAGGGGGGGGGCGGCAAGTGGGGGGGGGAGGCGGCAAGTGGTGGGGCGGAAATTGAGGGGGGGTTGAGGAGGCAAGTGGGGGGGCGGCAAGACGGGGGGGCGGCACGTGGGGGGGGGCAAGTGTGGGGGGGGCAAGGGGGGGGGCAAGTGGGGAGGGGGCAAGAATGCCCAAGAGCTAAGCAAAAGTCAAACACGTAAAAAACAACGGGAGAGGACAGGAAAATATCATAAGTAGCAACAGCTGGCAACCGCGAGGAAGGGAGAGAGTAAGCGGGGAGTGGGGGTTTGTCTGCGCAGGTCGTCATCTACGCGTTACTGCTATAGTTGGCGCTTGCTTGCTGCGAGCATCTCATCTCGCCTCGAAGAAACATTCGTTTTTCAGGTAGACGTCTCGTCATCGCCTATATCCCTTTAATTCCAAAAATTTCCGTTTTCCCACGCCTCGCGACAATTGTTTTAAAACAATCCCCAAATGTCGCAATTTCAAACATTTTACAACGTCTTCATCGCGGGATACTAATGCTACGCGTTTCAGCAGAATTTTGAAGTTGTGGAACTTCTAGAAATGAAACGGTATTTTTCCAATTTTTTTAAATTTAAATAATTTTTAATTGCCGCCGCAATTAATTTATGGCAAAATCAAAACGTTTGTTCGTGAAAGTTCAGCACTTTGTAAGTATTTTGAAAATTTCAGCTTCCTAGCTCATCCCCTAGTACCTAAACAGTTTTCTATTTGTTTAAACATTTTGAGAATTTTTAACTGCCGAACAAAATTATATATCGAAATCATAGTGGGTCTCACGAGCGAAAGTGCATAAACCATGAGAATTGGTTTGAACAATTGCCAATTTTTTGCGTCCGCGTCGTCGAACTTTTTAAAGATTTTGTTTTTTTCTGGGCGGCTCCGCAAAGAATTCTACTTAAGGAAAAAATTTCGAGTCTCCAGCTCATCCGGAAGTGCCTGAAAATCGGTATCATACTGTGTTTTATATATATTCGTCGTCAATCATTTGTTTTTGGTCGGCAAACGACGAGATTCGCGTCTTTTCCCACGACAGAAGGCACAAAAAGCGCAATTTCTGTGAATTAATTTCGTGCACTTGCCGGTAAGCTCGGAGGATGAAATTTTCAGTGTCGCTAGATGGAAAAAATATCTATCGGGAATTGTCGTCGCTTTTGCTCACGGTGTCATGGGTTCGACACTAAAGACCCCGGAATATCTCCCATAAGTTAGCGTGGGGGAACGCGATCTAATAAGCTTAGGAAGCTGAAATTTTGCAAGATTATACGACTTTTCTCGGAACCGACTACAAAAATCGAAAATTTTAAAATTGTCAGTTTCTAAGAGTCGATTTAACCCCATTTGTACATTAAAGTTCGATAATTTTTATCTTGAAAACTATATGCCGCACGTTCAAGATCTCGGTATCATTATTTAGGCGATTACACGTAAAAAAAAAGAAAATTTTTAAAAAGTTAAAAAAAGTCGACCGCTAATAACAATTCGCAATTGTTTAAACAACTATTCAACGTTTTCGTATTTCCGAATGCGCTGCGGAGCTAAAAGTCCCTTTACGAGTAAAATTTCGAAACATGAACTGATAGGGACAACTCCGATTTCGATATTTCATTTTGTCCTGCAGTTAAAAATTCTTAAAATTTTAACGGAAGGGTTAATGTTCAGCTCCTACGAGGAGAGTTTGACAGCCGAAATTGGAGAGTTATTTGGAAATTATTTCGGTTTTAACATTTAACTTCCGAGAGTGTGGTGAAAAACTCCAAATTCGGCAGAAATGTGTCGTGTGCACGATATTCCTAAGAATGCAAAAATTGGCGATCGTTTCGCTCCATCGCAGTTGGAGCGGGCGTGGTAGGTCTCCGGGCTGATTCGAGCGGCGTGGTAGGTCGCCGGCGGGGCACCGGCCGAATGGGGGGGAGGCGGAAAGTGGGGGGGGGGGTGGCAAACGGGGGGGGAATCGGCATGTGGGGGGGGCGAGGCGGAAAGTGGGGGGGGGGGCAAGTGGGGGGGGGGCGAGGCGGGAAAAGGGGGGAACCAGCAAGTGGGGGGGCAAGGCGGCAATAGTGGGGGGGAGGCGAAATAGGGGGGGGGGGGGGCGAGACGGCAAAGTGTGGGGGGAGGCGTCAAGTGGGGGGCGAGACGGCAAGTGTGGGGGGGGAGCGGCAAGGGGGGGGGGGAACGGCAAAGGGGGGGAGGCGGCAATTGTGGGGGGAGGCGGCAAGTGTAGGGGGAGGCGGCAAGTGTGGGGGGCGAGGCGGAAAGTGGGGGGGGGGCAAAGGGGAAAGTGATGGAGGGGGGGGCGGAAAGTTGGGGGGGGCGGCAAGTGGGGGGAGGTGGCATGTGTGGGGGAAGGCGGCAAGTGGGTGAGGTGCGGCAAGTGGGGGGGGCGAGGCGGAAATGGGGGAGGGCGGCAAGTGAGGGGAGGCGACATGTGGGGGGGGAGGCGGCAAGTGGGTGGGGGAGGCGGCAAGCGGTGGGGAGGCGGCAAGTGGGGGGGAGGCGGCATATGGGGGGGCGGCAAGTGGGGGTGGGGGGCGGCAAATGGTGGGGGGGCGGCAAGTGAGGTTGGGCAAGTGGGGGGGGCGGAATGTGGGGGGGAGGCGGCAATTGGGGGGGGAGGCGGCAAGTGGGGGGGGGGCGGCAAGTGGGGGGGAGGGGGTGAGGCGGCAAGTGGGGGGGGGGGCGGCAAGTGGGTGGGGTCGGCAAGTGGGGGGGGGGGCAAGTGGGGGGGGGCAAGTGGGGGGGGGGCAAGTGGGGGGGGGGCAAGTGGAGGGGGGGGGGGCAAGTGGAGGGGGGGGCAAGAATGTCCAAGAGCTTAGCAAAAGTCAAACACGTAAAAAACAACGGGAGAGGACAGGAAAATATCACAAGTAAGTAAGTAAATTCACCACTCTGTAAATATTTTGAAAATTTCAGCTTCCTAGCTTATTCCCTAGTACCTAAACACTTTTCTATTTGTTTAAACATTATTAGAATTTTTAACTGCCGAACAAATTAATATATATCGAAATCGTGGTGGTCTCTATCTGGTTCTTTTTTGGAATTCTACTTGCAAAAAAAATTTCAGCTGCGTAGCACGAGCGAAAGTGCATAAACCATGAGAATTTGTTTGAACAATTGCCATTTTTTTTGGTTCCATCGCAGTTGGAGCGGCGTGTTAAGTCTCCGGGCTGATTCGAGCGGCGTGGTAGGTCGCCGGCGGGGCACCGGCGGAAGAAGGGGGGGAGGAAAGTGGGGGGGATACGGCAAGTGGAGGGGGGAGGCAGCATGTGGGGGGGGGGGGCGGCAAGTGGGGGGCGGAAAGTGGGGGGCAGCAAGTGGGGGGGAGGCGGCAAGTGGGGGGGGGAAGCGGCAAGTGGGGGGGAGGCGGCATGTAGGAGGTGTGAGGCGGAAAGGGGGTGGGGGCGAGGCGGAAAGTGGGGGGGCGTGGGGGAAATTGGGGGGGGAGGCGGAAAAGGGGGGGGGGGTGGGCGGAAATTTGGGGGGGGGGGCGGCAAGGGTGGGGAGGTGGCATGTGAGGGGGGAGGCGGCAAGTGGGGGGGGGCAAATAGTGAGTGGGGGCGAGGCGGAAATTGGGGGGGGGCGGCAAGTGGGGGGAGGAGACATGTGGGGAGGGAGGCGGCAAGTGGGGGGGGGCGGAAAATGGGGGGGGGGGCGGAAAGTTGGGAGGGGCGGCAAGTGGGGGGGGGGCAAATGGTGGGGGGGGGCGAGGCGGAAATTGGGGTTGTGGCGGCAAGTGGGGGGAGGCGGCAAGTGGGGGGGTGGCCGAAAGTTGGGGGGGGGCGGCATGTGGGGGGAGGTGGCATGTGGTTGGGGAGGCGGCAAGTGGGGCGGGGGGAGGCGGCAAGTGTGGGGAGGCGGCAAGTGGGTGGAGGCGGCAAGTGGGGGGGGGGGAGGCGGCATATGGGGGGGGGGGGGTCGGCAAGTGGGGGGGGCGGCAAATGGTGGGGGGGGCGGCAAGTTGGAGGGCGGCAAGTGAGGGGAGGCAAGTGGGGGGGGCGGAAAGGGGGGGGGGAGGCGGCAAGTGGGGGGGGAGGCGGCAAGTAAGGGGGGGGGGCAAAAAGGAGGGGGGGGCAAGTGGGGGGGGGGGCAAGGGGGGGGGGGGCAAGTGGGGGGGGTCAAGAATGTCCAAGAGCTAAGCAAAAGTCAAACACGTAAAAAACAACGGGGAGAGGACAGGAAAATATCACAAGTAGCAACAGCTGGCAACCGCGAGGAAGGGAGAGAGTAAGCGGGAGTGGGGGTTTGTCTGCGCAGGTCGTCATCTACGCGTTACTGCTATAGTTGGCGCTTGCTTGCTGCGAGCATCTCATCTCGCCTCGAAGAAACATTCGTTTTTCAGGTAGACGTCTCGTCATCGCCTATATCCCTTTAATTCCAAAGATTTCCAAAGATTTCCGTTTTCCCACGCCTCGCGACAATTGTATAAAACAATCCCCAAATGTCGGAATTTCAAACATTTTACAACGTCTTCATCGCGGGATACTAATGCTACGCGTTTCAGCAGAATTTTGAAGTTGTGGCACTTCTAGAAGTGAAACGGTATTTTTCCAATTTTTTAAAATTTAAATAATTTTTAACTGCCGCCGCAATTAATGTATGGCAAAATCAAAACGTTTGTTCGTGAAAGTTCTGCACTTTGTAAGGATTTTGAAAATTTCAGCTTCCTAGCTCATCCCCTAGTACCTAAACAGTTTTCTATTTGTTTAAACATTTTGAGAATTTTTAACTGCCGAACAAATTAATATCTCGAAATCATGGTGGTCTCTCTCTGGTTCTTTTTTGGAATTCTACCAGCAAAAAAAATTTCAGCTGCGTAGCACGAGCGAAAGCGCATAAACCATGAGAATTTGTTTTGAACAATTGCCAATTTTTTGCGTCCGCGTCGTCGAACTTTTTAGAGATTTTGTTTTTTCCTGGGCGGCTCCGCAAAGAATTCTACTTAAGAAAAAAATTTCGAGTCTCCAGCTCATCCGGAAGTGCCTGAAAATCGGTATCATACTGTGTTCTATATATATTCGTCGTCAATCATTTGTTTTTGGTCGGCAAACGACGAGATTCGCGTCTTTTCCCACGACAGAAGGCACAAAAAGCGCAATTTCTGTGAATTAATTTCGTGCACTTGCCAATAAGCTCGGAAGTTGAAATTTGCAGTGTCGCTAGATGGCCGCAATATCTATCGGGAATTGTCGTCGCTTTTGCTCAGGGTGTCTTGGATTCGACTCCAGAGACCCCGGAATATCTCCCATAAGTTAGCGTGGGGGAACGCGATCTAATAAGCTTAGGAAGCTGAAATTTTGCAAGATTATACGATTTTTCTCGGAACCGACTACAAAAATCGAAACTTTTAAAATTGTCAGTTTCTAAGAGTCGATTTAACCCCATTTGTACATTAAAGTTCGATAATTTTTATCTTGAAAACTATATGCCGCACGTTCAAGATCTCGGTATCATTATTTAGGCTATTACACGTAAAAAAAAAGAAATTTTTAAAAAGTTTAAAAAAGTCGACCGCTAATAACAATTCGCAATTGTTTTAACAACTTTTCAACGTTTTCGTATTTCCGAATGCGCTGCGGAGCTAAAAGTCCCTTTACGAGTAGAATTTCAAAACATGATCTGATAGGGACAACTTCGATTTCGATATTTCATTTTGTCCTGCAGTTAAAAATTCTTAAAATTTTAACGGAAGGGTTAATGTTCAGCTCCTACGAGGAGAGATTGACAGCCGAAATTCGCGAGTTATTTGGAAATTATTTCGGTTTTAACATTTAACTTCCGAGAGTGTGGTGAAAAACTCCAAATTGGGCAGAAATGTGTCGTGTGCACGATATTCCTAAGAATGCAAAAATTGGCGATCGTTTCGCTCCATCGCAGTTGGAGCGGCTTGGTAGGTCTCCGGGCTGATTCGAGCGGCGTGGTAGGTCGCCGGCGGGGCACCGGCCGAAAGGGGGGAGGCGGAAAGTGGGGGGGGGGGTGGCAAGTGGGGGGGGAATCGGCATGTGGGGGGGGCGAGGCGGCAAGTGGGGGCGAGGCGGAAAGTAGGGGGGGGGAAGGCGAGGCGGCAAGTGTGGGGGGGTGGAAAGTGGGGGGGAGGCGGCAAGTGGAGGGGGGAGGCAGCATGTGGGGGGGAGGCGGCAAGTGGGGGGGGGGGCGGAAAATTGGGGGGGGGGGCGGAAATTTGGGGGGGGCGGCAAGTGGGGGGATGTGGCATGTGGGGGGGGAAGGCGGCAAGTGGGAGGGGGTCGGCAAGTGGGGGGGGCGGCAAATGGTGGGGTAGCGGCAAGTTGGGGGGGTGGCAAGTGAGGGGAGGCAAGTGGGGGGGGGGGGCGGAAAGGGGGGGGAGGCGGCAAGTGGGGGGGGAGGCGGAAAGTGGGGGGGGTCGGCAAATGGGGGGGGGCGGAAAGTGAGGGGGGGGTCGAGGCGGCAGGTGGGGGGGGGGGCGGCAAGTGGGGGGGGGGTCGGCAAGTGGGGGGGCGGCAAGAGGGGGGGGCGGCAAGTGGGGGGGCGGTAATTGGGGGGGGCAGGCGGCAAAGGGGGGGGCGCGAGGCGGCAAAGGGGGGGCGCGAGGCGGCAAAGGGGGTAGGCGGCAAGTGGGGGGGAGACGGAAAGTGGGGGGTGGCGGAAAGTGGGGGGGGAGGAAAGTGGGGGGGAGGCGGCAAGTGGAGGGGGGAGGCAGCATGTGGGGGGGGGGGGGGCAAGTGGGGGGGCGGCAAGTGGGGGAGGCGGCAAGTGGGGGGATGCGGCAACTGGGGGGGGGGAGAGGGGGGGGCGAAGCGGAAAGTGGGGGGGGGGAGCGAGGCGGCATGTAGGAGGTGCGAGGCGGAAAGGGGGGGGGGGGCGAGGCGGAAAGTGGGGGGGGGGGGGGGGGGCGTGGGGGAAAGTGGAGAGGGAGGCGGAAAAGGGGGGGGGGGCGGAAAGTTGGGGGGGCGGCAAGTGGGGGGAGGTGGCATGTGTGGGGGGGAGGCGGCAAGTGGGGGGGGGGGGGCGGAAAGTTGGGGGGGGGCGGCAAGTGGGGAGAGGTGGCATGTGGGGGGGAGGCGGCAAGTGGGGGGGGAGGCGGTATATGGGGGGGGGTCGGCAAGTGGGGGGGGGCGGCAAATATTGGGGTGCGGCAAGTTGGGGGGTGGCAAGTGAGGGGAGGCAAGTGGGGGGGGGGGGGGCGGATAGGGGGGAGAGGCGGCAAGTGGGGGGGGGCGCCAAATGGGGGGAGGCGGAAAGTGAGGGGGGGTCGAGGCGGCAAGTGGGGGGGGGGCGGCAAGTGGGTGGGGTCGGCAAGTGGGGGGGCGGCAAGAGGGCTGGGGGCGGCAAGTGGGGGGGAGGCGGCAAGTGGGGGGGGTCGAGGTGGCAAGTGGGGGGGGGGGGCGGCAAGTGGGGGGGAGGCGGCAAGTGGGGGGGGTCGAGGTGGCAAGTGGGGGGGTCGGCAAGTGAGGGGGGCGGCAAGAGGGGGGTGCCGGCAAGTGGGGGGGGGGGGTAAGTGGGGGAGGTCGGCAAGTGGGGGGGCGGCAAGAGGGGGGGGGGGCGGCAAGTGGGGGGGGCGGCAAATGGGGGGAGGCGGAAAGTGAGGGGGGGTCAAGGCGGCAAGTGGGGGGGGAGGCGGCAAATAGGGGGAGGCGGAAAGTGAGGGTGGGTCGAGGCGGCATGTGGGGGGAGGGGGCGGCAAGTGGGTGGGGAGGCGGCAAATGGGGGGAGGCGGAAAGTGAGGGGGGGTCGAGGCGGCAAGTGGGGGGGGGCCGCAAGTGGGGGGCGGAAAGTTGGGGGGGCGGCAAGTGGGGGGAGGTTGCATGTGTGGGGGGGAGGCGGCAAGTGGGGGGGGGGGCGGAAAGTTGGGGGGGGGCGGCAAGTGGGGGGAGGTGGCATGTGTGGGGGGGAGGCGGCAAGTGGGGGGGGGCGGAAAGTTGGGGGGGGGCGGCAATTGGGGGGAGGTGGCATGTGTGGGGGAAGGCGGCAAGTGGGGGGGGAGGCGGCATATGGGGGGGGGTCGGCAAGTGGGGGGGGAGGCGGCAAATGGGGGGAGGCGGAAAGTGAGGGGGGGTCGAGGCGGCAAGTGGGGGGGGGGCCGCAAGTGGGTGGGGTCGGCAAGTGGGGGGGCGGCAAGAGGGGTGGGGGCCGCAAGTGGGGGGGGGGGGCAAGTGGGGGCGAGGCGGCAAGTGGGGGGGAGGCGGCAATTGGGGGGGGGGGTCGAGGTGGCAAGTGGGGGGGGGGGGCGGCAAGTGGGGGGGGTCGGCAAGTGAGGGGGGCGGCAAGAGGTGGATGCCGGCAAGTGGGGGGGGGGCAAGTGGGGGAGGTCGGCAAGTGGGGGGGCGGCAAGAGGGGGGGGGGCGGCAAGTGGGGGGGGCAAGTGGGGGGGGGGGGGGGCAAGTGGGGGGGGGGGAAGTGGAGGGGGGGCAAAAATGTCCAAGAGCTTAGCAAAAGTCAAACACGTAACAAACAACGGGAGAGGACAGGAAAATATCACAAGTAGCAACAGCTGGCAACCGCGAGGAAGGGAGAGATTAAGTGGGAGTGGGGGTTTGTCTGCGCATGTCGTCATCTACGCGTATCTGCTATAGTTGGCGCTTGCTTGCTGCGAGCATCTCATGTAGCCTCGATGAAACATTCGTTTTTCAGGTAGACGTCTCGTCATCGCCTATATCCCTTTAATTCCAAAGATTTCCGTTTTCCCACGCCTCGCGACAATTGTTTAAAACAATCCCCAAATGTCGCAATTTCAAACATTTTACACCGTCTTCATCGCGGGATACTAATGCTACGCGTTTCAGCAGAATTTTGAAGTTGTGGCACCTCTAGAAGTGAAACGGTATTTTTCCAATTGTTTAAAACTTAAATAATTTTTAACGGCCGCCGCAATTGATGTATGGCAAAATTGAAACAGTTGTTCGTGAAAGTTCACCACTCTGTAAATATTTTGAAAATTTCAGCTTTCTAGCTTATCCCCTAGTACCTAAACAGTTTTCAATTTTTTAAACATTTTGAGAATTTTTAACTGCCAAACAAATTAATATATATCGAAATCGTGGTGGTCTCTATCTGGTTCTTTTTTGGAATTCTACCTGCAAAAAAAATTTCAGCTGCGTAGCACGAGCGAAAGTGCATAAACCATGAGAATTGGTTTGAACAATTGCCAATTTTTTTCGTCCGCGTCGTCGAACTTTTTAAAGATTTTGTTTTTTTCTCGGCGGCTCCGCAAAGATTTCTACTTAAGGAAAAAATTTCGAGTCTCCAGCTCATCCGGAAGTGCCTGAAAATCGGTATCATACTGTGTTCTATATATATACGTCGTCTATCATTTGTTTATGGTCGGCAAACGACGAGATTCGCGTATTTTCCCACGACAGAAGGCACAAAAAGCGCAATTTCTGTGAATTAATTTCGTGCACTTGCCGGTAATCTCGGAGGTTGAAATTTTCAGTGTCGCTAGATGGCCGCAATATCTATCGGAAATGGTCGTCGCTTTTGCTCACAGTGTCTTGGGTTCGACTCCAGAGACCCCGGAATATCTCCCATAAGTTAGCGTGGGGTAACGCGATCTAATAAGCTTAGGAAGCTGAAATTTTGCAAGATTATACGACTATTCTCGCAACCGACTACAAAAATCGAAAATTTAATGCCGCACGTTCAGAATCTCGGTATTACTATGCATGCGATTACGCGTAGAAAAAAGAAATTTTAAAAAGTTTAAAAAATTCGACCGCTAATAACAATTCGCAATTGTTTAAACAACTTTTCAACGTTTTCCTATTTCCGAATGCGCTGCGGAGCTGAAAGTCCCTTTACGGGTAGAATTCCGAAACATGATCTGATAGGGACAACTCCGACTTCGATATTTCAATTTGTCCTGCAGTTAAAAATTCTTAAAATTGCAAAAATTGGCAATCGTTTCGCTCCATCGCAGTTGGAGCGGCGTGTTAGGTCTCCGGGCTGATTCGAGCGGCGTGGTAGGTCGCCGGCGGGGCACCGGCGGAAGGGGGGGGAGGCGGAAAGTGGGGGGGGGGGGGGGTGGCAAGTGGGGGGGGGGGCGGCAATTAGGGGGGCGAGGCGGAAAGTGAGGGGAGAGGCGGAAAGTGGGGGGGAGGCAGCAAGTGGGGGGCGAGTTGGAAAGTGGGGGGGGGGGCGAGGAGGCAAGTGTGGGGGGGGGCGGCAAGTGGGGGGAAGGGCGAAGCGGCAAGGGGGGGGGGGCGGCAAGGGGGGGGCGGCAAGTGGATGGGGGGGGGGGGGGGGCGAAGCGGCACGTGGGGGCGAGGCGACAAGTGGGGGGGCGAGGCGGCAATTGTGTTGAGGGCGGCATGTGGGCAGGGAGGTAAAAAGTGGGGGGGGGGGGCGAGACGGGAAGTGTAGGGGGGAGGCGGCATGTGGGGGGGGGAGGCGGCAAGTGGGGGGGGGGGGAGACGGCAAGTGGAGGGGCGGTAATTGGGGGGTGGGCAGGCGGCAAAGGGGGGGGGGGCGAGGCGGCAAAGGGGGGAGGCGGCATGTGGGGGTTGGGCGAGGCGGAAATTATGGGGGTGGCGGCATGTGGGGGAGGCGAAAAGTGGGGGGAGGGCGAGACGGCAAATGTGGGGGGAGGCGGCAAGTGGGGGGGGGGCGGCAATTGGGGGGGGGCAGGCGGCAAAGGGGGGGGGGCGCGAGGCGGCAAAGGGGGGGGGCGCGAGGCGGCAAAGGGGGTAGGCGGCAAGTGGGGGGGAGACGGAAACTGGGGGGGTGGCGGAAAGTGGGGGGGGGGAAAGTGGGGGGGAGGCGGCAAGTGGAGGGGGGAGGCAGCATGTGGGGGGGGGCAAGTGGGGGGGCGGCAAGTGGGGGGAGGCGGCAAGTGGGGGGGATGCGGCAAGTGAGGGGGGGGGAGGGGGGGGCGAAGCGGAAAGTGGGGGGGGGAGCGAGGCGGCATGTAGGAGGTGCGAGGCGGAAAGGGGGGGGGGAGGCGGAAAGTTGGGGGGGAGGTGGCATGTGGGGGGGATGCGGCAAGTGGGGGGGGGGGGGAGAGGGGGGGGCGAAGCGGAAAGTGGGGGGGGGGAGCGAGGCGGCATGTAGGAGGTGCGAGGCGGAAAGGGGGGGGGCGAGGCGGAAGGAGGGTGGGGAGGCGGAAAAGGGGGGGGGGGGGCGGAAAGTTGGGGGGGGCTGCAAGTGGGGGGAGGTGGCATGTAAGGGAAGAAGGCGGCAAGTGGGGGGGGCGAGGCGGAAATTGGGAGGGGGCGGCAAGTGGGGGGGAGGCGGCAAGTGGGGGGAGGCGGCAAGCGGTGGGGAGGCGGCAAGTGGGTGGGGGAGGCGGCATATGGGGGGGGGGGGGTCGGCAAGTGGTGGTGGCGGCAAATGGTGGGGGGGGCGGCAAGTTGGAGGGAGGCAAGTGAGGGGAGGCAAGTGGGGGGGGGCGGAAAGGGGGGGGCGGCAAGTGGGGGGGGAGGCGGCAATTGGTGGGGCGGAAATTGAGGGGGGTTGAGGAGGCAAGTGGGGGGTCGGCAAGACGGGGGGGGCGGCACGTGGGGGGGCAAGTGGGGGGGGGGGGGCAAGGGGGGGGGGCAAGTGGGGAGGGGGCAAGAATGCCCAAGAGCTAAGCAAAAGTCAAACACGTAAAAAACAACGGGAGAGGACAGGAAAATATCACAAGTAGCAACAGCTGGCAACCGCGAGGAAGGGAGAGAGTAAGCGGGAGTGGGGATTTGTCTGCGCAGGTCGTCATCTACGCGTTACTGCTATAGTTGGCGCTTGCTTGCTGCGAGCATCTCATCTCGCCTCGAAGAAACATTCGTTTTTCAGGTAGACGTCTCGTCATCGCCTATATCCCTTTAATTCCAAAGATTTCTGTTTTCCCACGCCTCGCGACAATTGTTTAAAACAATCCCCAAATGTCGCAATTTCAAACATTTTACACCGTCTTCATCGCGGGATACTAATGCTACGCGTTTCAGCAGAATTTTGAAGTTGTGGCATTTCTAGAAGTGATACGGTATTTTTCCAATTTTGTAAAACCTAAATAATTTTTAACGGCCGCCGCAATTGTTGTATGGCAAAATCAAAACGTTTGTTCGTGAAAGTTTACCACTGTAAATATTTTGAAAATTTCTGCTTCCTAGCTCATTCCCTAGTACCTAACCAGTTTTCTATTTTTTAACAATTTGAGAACTTTTACCTGCCGAACAAATTAATATATCGAAATCGTGGTGGTCTCTCTGTTTCTTTTTTGGAATTGTGGGGGGGGGGAGGCGAAAATGTGGGGGAAGGCAGCAAGTGGGGGGTCGAGTTGGAAAGTGGGGGGGGGGGGCGAGGCGGCAAGTGTGGGGGGGCGGCAATTGGGGGGGGGGCGAAGCGGCAAGGAGGGGGGCGGCAAGTGGGGGCGAGAAGACAAGTGGGGGGCGAGGCGGCAATTGTGGGGGGGGCGGCATGTGGGCGGGGAGGTGAAAAGTGGAGGGGGGGGGCGAGACGGGAAGTGTGGGGGGAGGAGGCATGTGGGGGGGAGGCGGCAAGTGGGGGGGGGAGACGGCAAGTGGGGGGCAGCAATTGGGGGGGGGGCAGGCGGCAAAGGGGGGGGGGCGAGGCGGCAAAGGGGGGAGTCGGCAAGTAGGGGGTGGGCGAGGCGGCAATTGTGGGGGTGGCGGCATGTGGGGGGGGAGGCGAAAAGTGGGGGGAGGGCGAGACGGCAAGTGTGGGGGGAAGCGGCAAGTGGGGGGGAGGCGGCAAGTGGGGGGTGGGGCGGCAATTGGGGGGGGGGGCAGGCGGCAAAGGGGGGGGCGCGAGGCTGCAAAGGGGAGGTGCGCGAGGCGGCAAAGGGGGGAGGCGGCAAGTGGGGGAAGAGACGGAAAGTGGGGGGAGGCGGAAAGTGGGGGGGGAGCAGGAAAGTGGGGGGGAGGCGGCAAGTAGAGGGGGGAGGCAGCAAGTGGGGGGGGGGGGGGGGGGGGCGGCAATTGGGGGTGCGGCAATTGGGGGGTCAGCAAGTGGGGGGGAGGCGGCAAGTGGGGGGGGGGAGTTGCAAGTGGGGGGGGGGATGCGGCAAGTGGGGGGGGAGTAGGGGGGCGAAGCGGAAAGTGGGGGGGGGGGCGAGGCGGCATATGGGGGGGGGGTCGGCAAGTGGGGGGGGCGGCAAATGGTGGGGTGGCGGCAAGTTGGATGGCGGCAAGTGAGGGGAGGCAAGTGGGGGGGGGCGGAAAGGGGGGGGAGGCGGCAAGTGGGGGGGGAGGCGGCAAGTAGGGGGGGGGCGGCAAGTGGGGGGGGGGGCAAGTGGGGGGGAAGGGGGGGGCAAGTGGGGGGGGGGGTCAAGAATATCCAAGAGCTAAGCAAAAGTCAAACACGTAAAAAACAACGGGAGAGGACAGGAAAATATCACAAGTAGCAACAGCTGGCAACCGCGAGGAAGGGAGAGAGTAAGCGGGAGTGGGGGTTTGTCTGCGCAGGTCGTCATCTACGCGATACTGCTATAGTTGGCGCTTGCTTGCTGCGAGCATCTCATCTCGCCTCGAAGAAACATTCGTTTTTCAGGTAGACGTCTCGTCATCGCCTATATCCCTTTAATTCCAAAAATTTCCGTTTTCCCACGCCTCGCGACAATTGTTTAAAACAATCCCCAAATGTCGCATTTTCAAACATTTTACAACGTCTTCATCGCGGGATACTAATGCTACGCGTTTCAGCAGAATTTTGAAGTTGTGGAACTTCTAGAAGTGAAACGGTATTTTTCCAATTTTTTTAAATTTAAATAATTTTTAACTGCCGCCGCAATTAATTTATGGCAAAATCAAAACGTTTGTTCGTGAAAGTTCAGCAATTTGTAAATAATTTGAAAATTTCAGCTTCCTAGCTCATCCCCTAGTACCTTAACGGTTTTCTATTTGTTTAAACATTTTGAGAATTTTTAACTGCCGAACAAAATTATATATCGAAATCATGGTGGTTTCTCTCTGGTTCTTTTTTGGAATTCTACCAGCAAAAAAAATTTCAGCTGCGTAGCACGAGCGAAAGTGCATAAACCATGAGAATTGGTTTGAACAATTGCCAATTTTTTGCGTCCGCGTCGTCGAACTTTTTAAAGATTTTGTTTTTTTTCTGGGCGGCTCCGCAAAGAATTCTACTTAAGGAAAAAATTTCGAGTCTCCAGCTCATCCGGAAATGCCTGAAAATCGGTATCATACTGTGTTCTATATATATTCGTCGTCAATCATTTGTTTTTGGTCGGCAAACGACGAGATTCGCGTCTTTTCCCACGACAGAAGGCACAAAAAGCGCAATTTCTGTGAATTAATTTCGTGCACTTGCCGGTAAGCTCGGAGGTTGAAATTTTCAGTGTCGCTAGATGGACAAAATATCTATCGGGAATTGTCGTCGCTTTTGCTCACGGTTTCTTGGGTTCGACTCCAAAGACCCCGGAATATCTCCCATAAGTTAGCGTGGGGGAACGCGATCTAATAAGCTTAGGAAGCTGAAATTTTGCAAGATTATACGACTTTTCTCGGAACCGACTACAAAAATCGAAAATTTTAAAATTGTCAGTTTCTAAGAGTCGATTTAACCCCATTTGTACATTAAAGTTCGATAATTTTTATCTTGAAAACTATATGCCGCACGTTCAAGATCTTGGTATCATTATTTAGGCGATTACACGTAAAAAAAAAAAAAATTTTTAAAAAGTTAAAAAAAGTCGACCGCTAATAACAATTCGCAATTGTTTAAACAACTATTCAACGTTTTCGTATTTCCGAATGCGCTGCGGAGCTAAAAGTCCCTTTACGAGTAAAATTCCGAAACATGATCTGATAGGGACAACTCCGATTTCGATATTTCATTTTGTCCTGCAGTTAAAAATTCTTAAAATTTTAACGGAAGGGTTAATGTTCAGCTCCTACGAGGAGAGTTTGACAGCCGAAATTGGCGAGTTATTTGGAAATTATTTCGGTTTTAACATTTAACTTCCGAGAGTGTGGTGAAAAACTCCAAATTCGGCAGAAATGTGTCGTGTGCACGATATTCCTAAGAATGCAAAAAATGGCGATCGTTTCGCTCCATCGCAGTTGGAGCGGCGTGGTAGGTCTCCGGGCTGATTCGAGCGGCGTGGTAGGTCGCCGGCGGGGCACCGGCCGAATGGGGGGGAGGCGGAAAGTGGGGGGGGGGGTGGCAAGTGGGGGGGGAATCGGCATGTGGGGGGGGCGAGGCGGAAAGTGGGGGCGAGGCGGAAAGTGGGGGGGGGGCAAGTGGGGGGGGGGGGGGCGAGGCGGGAAAAGGGGGGGAACCAGCAAGTGGGGGGGCAAGGCGGCAATTGTGGGGGGAGGCGGCAATTGTGGGGGGAGGCGGCAAGTGTGGGGGGCGAGGCGGAAAGTGGGGGTGGGGGGGGGCAAGGGGGAAAGTGATGGAGGGGGGGGCGGAAAGTTGGGGGGGGGCGGCAAGTGGGGGGAGGTGGCATGTGGGGGGGAAGGCGGCAAGTGGGTGAGGTGCGGCAAGTGGGGGGGGCGAGGCGTAAATGGGGGAGGGCGGCAAGTGAGGGGAGGCGACATGTGGGGGGGGGGAGGCGGCAAGTGGGTGGGGGAGGCGGCAAGCGGTGGGGAGGCGGCAAGTGGGGGGGAGGCGGCATATGAGGGGGCGGCAAGTGGGGGTGGGGGGCGGCAAATGGTGGGGGGGCGGCAAGTGAGGTTGGGCAAGTGGGGGGGGGGGGCGGAAAGTGAAGGTTGGGCAAGTGGGGGGGGGCGGAAAGTGGGGGGGAGGCGGCAATTGGGGGGGGAGGCGGCAAGTGGAGGGGGGGGGGCGGCAAGTGGGGGGGGGGGGGGGGGGTGAGGCGGCAAGTGGGGGGGGGGGGTCGAGGTGGCAAGTGGGGGGGGGGGGGCGGCAAGTGGGTGGGGTCGGCAATTGGGGGGGGGGCAAGTGGGGGGGGCAAGTGGGGGGGGGGGGCAAGTGGGGGGGGGGGCAAGTGGAGGGGGGGGCAAGTGGAGTGGGGGGGGGCAAGAATGTCCAATAGCTTAGCAAAAGTCAAACACGTAAAAAACAACGGGAGAGGACAGGAAAATATCACAAGTAAGTAAGTAAGTAAGTAAGTTCACCACTCTGTAAATATTTTGAAAATTTCAGCTTCCTAGCTTATTCCCTAGTACCTAAACTCTTTTCTATTTGTTTAAACATTATTAGAATTTTTAACTGCCGAACAAATTAATATATATCGAAATCGTGGTGGTCTCTATCTGGTTCTTTTTTGGAATTCTACTTGCAAAAAAATTTCAGCTGCGTAGCACGAGCGAAAGTGCATAAACCATGAGAATTTGTTTGAACAATTGCCATTTTTTTTGGTTCCATCGCAGTTGGAGCGGCGTGTTAGGTCTCCGGGCTGATTCAAGCGGCGTGGTAGGTCGCCGGCGGGGCACCGGCGGAAGAAGGGGGGGGAGGAAAGTGGGGGGGATACGGCAAGTGGAGGGGGGAGGCAGCATGTGGGGGGGGGCGGTAGGTGGGGGGGCGGAAAGTGGGGGGCAGCAAGTGGGGGGGAGGCGGCAAGTGGGGGGGGAAGCGGCAAGTGGGGGGCGGGGAGGCGGCATGTAGGAGGTGTGAGGCGCAAAGTGGGTGGGGGCGAGGCGGAAAGTGGGGGGGCGTGGGGGAAATTGGGGGGGGAGGCGGAAAAGGGGGGGGGCGGAAAGTTGGGGGGGGCGGCAAGGGGGGGGGGGGAAATAGTGAGTGGGGGCGAGGCGGAAATTGGGGGGGGCGGCAAGTGGGGGGAGGAGACATGTGGGGGGGAGGCGGCAAGTGGGGGGGGGGGGCGGAAAATTGGGGGGGGGGCGGAAAGTTGGGGGGGGCGGCAAGTGGGGGGATGTGGCATGTGGGGGGGCGGCAAATAGGGGGAGGCGGAAAGTGAGGGGGGGTCGAGGCGGCAGGTTGGGGGGGGGCGGCAAGTGTTGTGGGTCGGCAAGTGGGGGGGCGGCAAGAGGGGGGGCGGCAAGTAGGGGGTGGGGCAAGTGGGGGGGCAAGTGGGGGGGATCAAGTGGGGGGGGCAAGAATGTCCAAGAGCTAAGCAAAAGTCAAACACGTAAAAAACAACGGAAGAGGACATGAAAATATCACAAGTAGCAACAGCTGGCAACCGCGAGGAAGGGGGAGAGAGTAAGCGGGAGTTGGGATTTGTCTGCGCAGGTCGTCATCTACGCGTTACTGCTATAGTTGGCGCTTGCTTGCTGCGAACATCTCATCTCGCCTCGAAGAAACATTCGTTTTTCAGGCAGACGTCTCGTCATCGCCTATATCCCTTAAATTCCAATGATTTCCGTTTTCCCACGCCTCGCGACAATTGTTTAAAACAATCCCCAAATGTCGCAATTTCAAACATTTTACACCGTCTTCATCGCGGGATACTAATGCTACGCGTTTCAGCAGAATTTTGAAGTTGTGGCACTTCTAGAAGTGAAACGGTATTTTTCCAATTGTTAAAAACTTAAATAATTTTTAACGGCCGCCGCAATTAATGTATGGCAAAATCAAAACGTTTGTTCGTGAAAGTTTACCACTGCAAATATTTTGAAAATTTCAGCTTCCTAGCTCATTCCCTAGTACCTAACCAGTTTTCTATTTTTTAACAATTTGAGAACATTTACCTGCCGAACAAATTAATATATCGAAATCGTGGTGGTCTCTCTGGTTCTTTTTTGGAATTGTGGGGGGGGGGAGGCGAAAATGGGGGGGGAGGCAGCAAGTGGGGGGGCGAGTTGGAAAGTGGGGGGGGGGGCGAGGCGGCAAGTGTGGGGGGGCGGCAAGGGGGGGGGGGGCGAAGCGGCAAGGCGGGGGGGGCGGCAAAAGGGGGCGAGAAGAAAAGTGGGGGGCGAGGCGGCAATTGTGGGGGGGCGGCATGTGGGCGGGGAGGTGAAAAGTGGGGGGGGGGGCGAGACGGGAAGTGTGGGGGGAGGAGGCATGTGGGGGGGGGGAGGCGGCAAGTAGGGGGGAGACGGCAAAAGGAGGGGCGGCAATAGGGGGGGGGGGGGGCAGGCGGCAAAGGGGGGGGGGGGGCAAGTAGGGGGTGGGCGAGGCGGCAATTATGGGGGTGGCGGCATGTGGGGTGGAGGCGAAAAGTAGGGGGAGGGTTAGACGGCAAGTGTGGGGGGAGGCGGCAAGTGGGGGGGGGGAGGCGGCAAGTGGGGAGGGCGGCAATTGGGGGGGGGGGCAGGCGGCAAAGGGGGGGGCGCGAGGTGGCAAAGGGGAGGGGCGCGAGGCGGCAAAGGGGGGAGGTGGCAAGTGGGGGAAGAGACGAAAAGTGAGGGGATGCGGAAAGTGGGGGGGGGAGGAAAGTGGGGGGGAGTCGGCAAGTGGAGGAGGGAGGCAGCAAGTGGGGGGGGCGGCAAGTGGGGGGGGCGGCAATTGGGGGGCCAGCAAGTGGGGGGAAGCGGCAAGTGGGTGGGGAAGCGGCAAGTGGGGGGGATGCGGCAAGTGGGGGGGGGAAGTGAGGGGGGCGAAGCGGAAAGTGGGGGGGGGGGAGGCGGCATGTAGGAGGGGCGAGGCGGAAAGGGGGGGGGGGGCGAGGCGGAAAGTGGGTGGGGAGGCGTAAAAGGTGGGGGGCGGAAAGTTGGGGGGGGCGGCAAGTGGGGGGAGGCGACATGTGGGGGGAGGATTCGGCAAGTGGGGGGGCGGAAAATTGGGGGGTGGCCGAAAGTTGGGGGGGCGGCAAATGGGGGGAGGTGGCATGTAGGGGGGGAGGCGGCAATTGGGGGGGAGGCGGCAAGTGGGGGGAGGCGGCAAGCGGTGGGGAGGCGGCAAGTGGGTGGGGGGAGGCGGCATATGGGGGGGGGGTCGGCAAGTGGGGGTGGCGGCAAATGGTGGGGGGGCGGCAAGTTGGAGGGCGGCAAGTGAGGGGAGGCAAGTGGGGGGGGGCGGAAAGGGGGGGGGCGGCAAGTGGGAGGGGAGGCGGCAAGTGGTGGGGCGGAAATTGAGGGGGGGTTGAGGAGGCAAGTAGGGGGCGGCAAGACGGGGGGGGGGGGCGGCACGTGGGGGGGGCAAGTGGGGGGGGGCAAGGGGGGGGGGGGGGGCAAGTGGGGAGGGGGCAAGAATGCCCAAGAGCTAAGCAAAAGTCAAACACGTAAAAAACAACGGGAGAGGACAGGAAAATATCACAAGTAGCAACAGCTGGCAACCGCGAGGAAGGGAGAGAGTAAACGGGAGTGGGGATTTGTCTGCGCAGGTCGTCATCTACGCGTTACTGCTATAGATGGCGCTTGCTTGCTGCGAGCATCTCATCTCGCCTCGAAGAAACATTCGTTTTTCAGGTAGACGTCTCGTCATCGCCTATATCCCTTTAATTCCAAAGATTTCCGTTTTCCCACGCCTCGCGACAATTGTTTAAAACAATCCCCAAATGTCGCAATTTCAAACATTTTACACCGTCTTCATTTCGGGATACTAATGCTACGCGTTTCAGCAGAATTTTGAAGTTGTGGCACTTCTAGAAGTGATACGGTATTTTTCCAATTTTGTAAAACCTAAATAATTTTTAACGGCCGCCGCAATTGTTGTATGGGAAAATCAAAACGTTTGTTCGTGAAAGTTTACCACTGTAAATATTTTGAAAATTTCAGCTTCCTAGCTCATTCCCTAGTACCTAACCAGTTTTCTATTTTTTAACAATTTGAGAACTTTTAACTGCCGAACAAATTAATATATCGAAATCGTGGTGGTCTCTCTGTTTCTTTTTTGGAATTGTGGGGGGGGTGGAGGCGAAAATGTGGGGGGAGGCAGCAAGTGGGGGGGCGAGTTGGAAAGTGGGGGGGGGGGGCGAGGCGGCAAGTGTGGGGGGGCGGCAATTGGGGGCGGCGAAGCGGCAAGGAGGGGGGCGGCAAGTGGGGGCGAGAAGACAAGTGGGGGCGAGGCGGCAATTGTGGGGGGGCGGCATGTGGGCGGGGAGGTGAAAAGTGGGGGGGGGGGCGAGACGGGAAGTGTGGGGGGAGGAGGCATGTGGGGGGGAGGCGGCAAGTCGGGGGGGAGACGGCAAGTGGGGGGGCAGCAATTGGTGGGGGGGCAGGCGGCAAAGTGGGGGGGCGAGGCGGCAAAGGGGGGAGGCGGCAAGTAGGGGGTGGGCGAGGCGGCAATTGTGGGGGTGGCGGCATGTGGGGGGGGGAGGCGAAAAGTGGGGGGAGGGCGAGACGGCAAGTGTGGGGGGAGGCGGCAAGTAGGGGGTGGGGCGGCAATTGAGGGGGGGCAGGCGGCAAAGGGGGGGGCGCGAGGCTGCAAAGGGGAGGTGCGCGAGGCGGCAAAGGGGGGGAGGCGGCAAGTGGGGGAAGAGACGGAAAGTGAAGGGGGGCGGAAATTGGGCGGGAGGAGGAAAGTGGGGGGGAGGCGTCAAGTAGAGGGGGGAGGCAGCAAGTGGGGGGGCGGCAATTGGGGGGGCAGCAAGTGGGGGGGGAGGCGGCAAGTGGGGGGGGGGGGGAGCGGCAAGTGGGGGGTGAAGCGGAAAGTGGGGGGGGGGGGGCGAGGCGGCATGTAGGAGGGGCGAGGCGGAAAGGGGGGGGCGAGGCGGAAAGTGGGGTGGGGCGTGAAAGAAAGTGGGTGGGGAGGCGGAAAAGGGGGGGGGGGGCGGAAAGTTGGGAGGGGCGGCAAGTGGGGGGGGGGCAAATGGTGGGGGGGGGGCGAGGCGGAAATTGGGGGGGGGCGGCAAGTGGGGGGAGGCTACATGTGGGGGGGGAGGCGGCAAGTGGGGGGGGGGGTGGAAAATTGGGGGGTGGCCGAAAGTTGGGGGGGGGCGGCAAGTGGGGGGAGGTGGCATGTGGGTGGGGAGGCGGCAAGTGGGGCGGGGGGAGGCGGCAAGTGGGGGGAGGCGGCAAGTGGGGGAGGCGGCAAGTGGGGGGGGGAGGCGGCATATGGGGGGGGGGGGTCGGCAAGTGGGGGGGGGCGGCAAATGTTGGGGGGGCGGCAAGTTGGAGGGCGGCAAGTGAGGGGAGGCAAGTGGGGGGGGGGGCGGAAAGGGGGGGGGGAGGCGGCAAGTGGGGGGGGAGGCGGCAAATAGGGGGGGCGGCAAAAAGGAGGGGGGGCAAGTGGGGGGGGTCAAGGGGGGGGGGGGGGGCAAGTGGGGGGGGGGTCAAGAATGTCCAAGAGCTAAGCAAAAGTCAAACACGTAAAAAACAACGGGAGAGGACAGGAAAATATCACAAGTAGCAACAGCTGGCAACCGCGAGGAAGGGAGAGAGAAAGCGGGAGTGGGGGTTTGTCTGCGCAGGTCGCCATCTACGCGTTACTGCTATAGTTGGCGCTTGCTTGCTGCGAGCATCTCATCTCGCCTCGAAGAAACATTCGTTTTTCAGGTAGACGTCTCGTCATCGCCTATATCCCTTTAATTCCAAAGATTTCCGTTTTCCCACGCCTCGCGACAATTGTTTAAAACAATCCCCAAATGTCGCAATTTCAAACATTTTACACCGTCTTCATCGCGGGATACTAATGCTACGCGTTTCAGCAGAATTTTGAAGTTGTAGCACTTCTAGAAGTGAAACGGTATTTTTCCAATTTTTTAAAATTTAAATAATTTTTAACTGCCGCCGCAATTAATGTATGGCAAAATCAAAACGTTTGTTCGTGAAAGTTCTGCACTTTGTAAGGATTTTGAAAATTTCAGCTTCCTAGCTCATCCCCTAGTACCTAAACAGTTTTCTATTTGTTTAAACATTTTGAGAATTTTTAACTGCCGAACAAATTAATATATCGAAATCATGGTGGTCTCTCTCTGGTTCTTTTTTGGAATTCTACCAGCAAAAAAAATTTCAGCTGCGTAGCAAGAGCGAAAGTGCATTAACCATGATAATTTGTTTGAACAATTGCCAATTTTTTGCGTCCGCGTCGTCGAACTTTTTAGAGATTTTGTTTTTTCCTGGGCGGCTCCGCAAAGAATTCTACTTAAGAAAAAAATTTCGAGTCTCCAGCTCATCCGGAAGTGCCTGAAAATCGGTATCATACTGTGTTCTATATATATTCGTCGTCAATTATTTGTTTTTGGTCGGCAAACGACGAGATTCGCGTCTTTTCCCACGACAGAAGGCACAAAAAGCATAATTTCTGCGAATTAATTTCGTGCACTTTCCGGTAAGCTCGGAGGTTGAAATTTTCAGTGTCGCTAGATGGACAAAATATCTATCGGGAATTGTCGTCGCTTTTGCTCACGGTGTCTTGTGTTCGACTCCAAAGACCCCGGAATATCTCCCATAAGTTAGCGTGGGGGAACGCGATCTAATAAGCTTAGGAAGCTGAAATTTTGCAAGATTATACGACTTTTCTCGGAACCGACTACAAAAATCGAAAATTTTAAAATTGTCAGTTTCTAAGAGTCGATTTAACCCCATTTGTACATTAAAGTTCGATAATTTTTATCTTGAAAACTATATGCCGCACGTTCAAGATATCGGTATCATTATTTAGGCGATTATACGTAAAAAAAAGAAAATTTTTAAAAAGTTAAAAAAAGTCGACCGCTAATAACAATTCGCAATTGTTTAAACAACTATTCAACGTTTTCGTATTTCCGAATGCGCTGCGGAGCTAAAAGTCCCTTTACGAGTAAAATTTCGAAACATGATCTGATAGGGACAACTCCGATTTCGATATTTCATTTTGTCCTGCAGTTAAAAATTCTTAAAATTTTAACGGAAGGGTTAATGTTCAGCTCCTACGAGGAGAGTTTGACAGCCGAAATTGGCGAGTTATTTGGAAATTATTTCGGTTTTAACATTTAACTTCCGAGAGAGTGGTGAAAAACTCCAAATTCTGCAGAAATGTGTCGTGTGCACGATATTCCTAAGAATGCAAAAATTGGCGATCGTTTCGCTCCATCGCAGTTGGAGCGGCGTGGTAGGTCTCCGGGCTGATTCGAGCGGCGTGGTAGGTCGCCGGCGTGGCACCGGCCGAAGGAAGGGAGGCGGAAAGTGGGGGGGGGGGGTAGCAAGTGGGGGGGAAATCG